>SJYQ01001239.1:807562-824529 GCA_006410935.1 Redunca redunca
AATTGTCATTTATATCTTTCAAAGAACACACTACCTCTGCTATGTGAAAACCCATATGATCTGCACTGTCAGATTTTATTATTATTGTGACAGATACTTTAGCATATAAATGGTAAACTAATGAAAAAATGTCATCTTCTTTTTGGAGCTAAATGTTCAAAGTGCATCAGCTATTCGATTTGATAGACATTTCTTCAGAAAGCTGGGTAGGAATTGCATATTGAAAATACATTGTTTGTGAAACTCTCATCCTTTATATCCACCTCCACAGTGGATAAACTAATTGTAAACTACTTCTGAGAACTAGACTTCCAAAAAGAAACACAACTTTTACCTGTAGGAATGGAACTCTAGAAATGCCAAATAATATTTCTGTGACTTTCACAGTATGCTGAGGAATTTCTTTTTATTTATTGGTTTAATATCAAAAACAGAAGAGTCAGGTATGATCTTTCAAATTTGACACAATACCTGATAAATCTTTGAAGTCAACACAATAAAAGCACATAGTATGGGGTTAACTGAACAGATGTGTGTTTGCTTGGCTTGTCCCTTAGACATTTTAAAAATGATAGTGACAATAATGCATCTTTAGAACAAGGAAAGACTAGTGTAGTGTTTCTCAAAATGCCATGTGTGTAAGGCCACCTGGGAATTAAAATTTCGGATTATCGGCCCTCATCTATAGAGATTCTGACTCAGAAAGTCTCTCTTGGAGTCCTCATAAGTAACTCTGACGTCCAGGTAACTCAAGGAACCACATTGGATAAAGAGTGGTGCTGATCATTCAGATTTATCATTACATGACTAAAAGGTCTCAGGCATAGCCTTGACTTCTGAAGTTATCTGAAGTGAATTTGCAATTTATTAAGATAACAAAGAATAAGATGATGCATATTTATTTAATAAACACCTTCTCATGTAAAAGTTCACTACTACTATCATTATTACAATTGTTTCTAAAGGAAAGAGTTGATCAAAGGTAAATGTCCAGAGATCGACAACATTCTTCAAAGTCATTTTTGTAAAACTGTTGTGTCAAATAATATAGCAGGATATTAGGCTGGGCTTCCCTGTTAGCTTAGCAGGTAAAGAATTGCCTGCAATGCAGGAGACCCCGGTTCAATTCCTGGAAGATCCCCTGGAGAAGGGATAGGCTTCCCCACTCCAGTGTTCTTGGGCTTCCTTGGTGGCTCAGACAGTAAAGGATCCACCTGCAATGCGGGAGACCTGGGTTCGATCCCTGGGTTGGGAAGATCCCCTGGAGACGGGAACAGCTACCCATTCCAGTATTCTGGCCTGAAGAATTCTATGGACAGAGGAGCCCGGCAGGCTACAGTCCATGGGCTCACAGAGTTGTACATGACTGAGTGACTTTCACTTTAACTTCAGTATATGTTAATGTTTGCAATTGTTCATTTGGGCTTCCCTGGTGGTTCAGACAGTAAAGAATCTGCCTGCAGTGTGGGAGACCTAGGTTCGATCCCTGGGTTGGGAAGATTCCCCGGAGAAGGGAATGGCTACCCATTCCAGTATTCTGGCCTGGAGAGTTCCATGGACTGTAAAGTCCATGGGATGGCAAAGAGTTGGACACGGCTGAACAACTTTCACTTTCACTCAGACATTGCCGCTTTGCACCATTCTTATTCACTGTCCTCTGTGTGTCTACATATATGTTATTCTGAATTTTTATTTCCATGGCCTTAGTGTCAGTGTAGCACTTCTCTTAGTTAATGTGCAGGCCAAACAGTTCTTTGATAATCCAGTAAGTAGTATAATTTTCTCCTCTGGAGAATTCATGACATATGTATTTCCATTAGGAAAACAAAGATCACAAACCCATTCTCCTGGCCTTCTCTCAGCATATGTTCATAAGGATGAACATTTGGCCATTAACCTGAAAGATGATGAGAGCTATTTTCATTGTTTGAATCATTCCTAGTCATTTTAATATGGTGCAATGTGTATTTTCTGATTCTAGTAGAATTACCTCACTGTAAAGTGAAATATCCTAAATGATATTCACCATGGAGATAGTATTTTGATCCTAAGAAAACAAAATATTTAACAGAATTTCATATTTCATTTCAAACAACATTAGTCCATACAAGTTTCCCTCTAAAAAGTGGTTTCATGCTCATCTGAGAGACTGCAAGCCATACTCTTGCTTTTAAAGATTCACACAAAGCATTAATCCAGCAAAGATCTGCAGTTGCCTTGGAAATAAGAAAGTTTTCTAAGATTGCTTAAATCATCATTTTCTGAATTCATTTGTCTATGTAGCCCCCTTTTCATTTAATATCTATGGATTGCATACAACAATCCACTGTGTAGTATAGCCTTCTCCTCTGGCCAACTATGACGTATACTTTTGCCTACTGGAACATGAAGCTACAGCTCATAATCACAGCTTTCACTCACTGAGCCCTCAAAAGGATGAGCATTTGAACCATAACAATGAAAGAAAGACATTTTCATTTGTAAAAGTCACTCCATGCCATATTAGTGCAATATAGATATGAGGATCCTATTTTTGGAGAATTAATTGTTCACATTCTCTCATCTCATCTTTCTATTGCTCTTACATAAATTTAGACACTAAGTCCAGTTCACTCAGTTTTGCATTAGAATTCTTTCGAGTCTTAATGTACTTCTCTAAACTATCACTTATCTGAAACAACATAGTCTCTTTCATGGTGGTCCCTGTGTCTGTAATTTGCTTCTGTATGATTCTATTTATAGATTCTACTAGTAGTGTCATATCCTTATTTAAATATATTTAATGTTTCCTTTATGCATAAAGAATAAAATTCTAATTTCTTGAAATTTTATTAAACACCATCTTGACTATCATGCCAACTAACTTTACTAGTTTGTTTGTTTTTTTGCCTTTTGTACTTCTACATTCNNNNTACATTCATACTTTATTACATCTAAAATGTCAGATGTTCAAATATTAACCGCCTAAGTCGACACTTTTAGGGAAGTTATTCCAGATGTCTCCTTTTTGATAAAAACTGAAACTTTTATCCTGCCTGTTCACCTGGTGGCACTCATGGGAATAAAGAGGCCATCTCTCACTGATGTTTCTTTAAAACTTTAGAAAAATTGCTTGGATTATGGGTGAGACCTTAAGCAAAATGGACAAATGAATATTTTGTTGGACATTTGGAATTGAGGCCAAGAAATTCTAGCCCCAGTTCAGTAAATCTTTTAATGAAAGAGAAATAAATCCAAGAGCTCTGGAAAGTCATATAGATGGGAAAGCAAGGGAAGTCAGTCTTCAGGAAAACATACAATGAGGCAGACATACAGAGAAGAGTAGAAATATGAGGCAGAACATAAACCTTGCATATTTGGACACCTGACTCCAGTTTACTCCTGAAATCATCCATACTGTAACTGTATCTTGAAAATGTTTGTCCTTTAAGCCAACTCATACCAGTCTCAATACCTTTACAAGCAAGAAGCCAAGGACTACTATAAAGTGAAAACCCATGCACATCCACACACCCCACATTATTTTTCCTGTGCCGGGAATATTTACCTCTCTATATTGCTGCTTGCCAAAATCCTATCCATCATTTAAAACCTACCTCTTGCTTATAGCATATTTGAAACACATGCAGTCTCAGTCATATCCAAATTTTTGCGACCCCATGGACTATAGCCTGCCAGGCTCCTCTGTCCATGGGATTCTCCTGGCAAGAATACTGGAGTTGGTTGCCATTTCCTACTCCAGGGGATCTTCCCAACCCACGGATTAAATCCGCGTATCGTGTGTCTCCTATATTGGCAGGCAGATTCTTTACCACTGAGCCACCAGGGAAGCCCTGCTGCTGCTGCTGCTAAGTCGTGCCCGACTCTTAGCGACCCTATGGACTGCAGCCCCCCAGGCTCCTCCGTCCATGGGATTTTCCAGGCAAGAGTACTGGAGTGGGGTGCTATTGCCTTCTCCGCAGGGAAGCCCTACCTATTGCTTAAAGCCCATCCTAACCTGCCGTGTATAGACATTCACTCTATGTCTGGTCTTCAAAATAATTTTAAAGCACGTATCTTTGCATTTTGTATGTATGCGAGTGTAAGACTATGTCAGAGTTACCTTGTATAACCTAGTGCTTATACCTAAAGGCTTGTTTTAAACATGGAGGCATTAATAAAAATATTTTTGAATTGAAGAAGAAATAAGACTCTGTATATTTACCTATTTCCTCTACAGATATAAACCTCTTGATGGAAATTTTAGTTCCAAATAAACTTCATATCAGCCATGATGATCATTTCCTGGAGAGAACACTTGCTTTCCTATTGTTATTTCAGTGAATGCCTCAGTCCCAAAGATGATGAAGCTTTGATTGTCTATTTGTAACTCCCTAGGAAGGGTGAGAAATCACATCCAGATTGTTGGTATAAATATGAGAAAAACTGAAAGCAGGTTTTTGCAAAATCCCAGAGAACAGTGAGGGAGGGTGTCTTGTGGCTGAATAGAGTTCCCAGCTGTGTTTGAAATACACTTCTAATGCATAAAGGATAAATTGCTTTATATAACACCTCCAAAATGTATGCATAATGCAAAAGGGTAAAATCCAATAAACATTGGCAAGTTGATAGATGAATAATTGTTAAATAGACTTTTGAAATCTAAAGGTCATCTGAAATTGTCATAAATTGTATTTAACATCTGAATTGATTTTTGGCAGTTTAAGAAGCACATGAACCAAAAATGTGACTCATTTGAAGAAATAAAATTGTTTACACGGTACCTAACATAGAGAGACACAGCTTCTCACCTCCTCCCCTATAATAGGACTTGCTGAGCTAGAGACCAAAGTCCATTTCAAGAGGGTAAATCTTGACAAGAGGGAAAAAGACCTGAGCTGGCAGTATAGACAGAAGGAGTTTCTTGCAGTGGACTTTACCCGGAGTCCCATTAGCCACTATCTGTTTTAGCAGGCATTATTCTAAGGAAGCGGAAGGAAGGGCAAGGCACAATAGAAAATGGGAAAGACAAATCATTTTTGACAATCTATTAGGTATCAACCAATGCATTAATTGCTTTACTAGTGTCTCATTTAATATTTTAAATGTAATCCTTCTGAAGTGTATCTGAAATTGCATTTATAATTGGAGCCTGTGTAGAGTCTCATTATATTTGAGATACTGATGTAGATCATCTGATAAGTTAAGTAGTTTGGCTCAGTTTTGCCTCATTGTTAGCAATGGCTCCAAGATTTATACTGAAGTCTGTGTTTTTTTGAATTATGCAACCCTGTGCCTGAATCCTGTTTTCTTGATTTTCACTTCTATCTATATCCAGGGCCTTGAGTGCTCTTATTGCACACTGACTGTGTGACAGTTGGGTTTGGGCTTGAGTACTATTTTTATCTAAGAAGGAGGCAGAGTTTTCTCTAACCTATATCTCCCTCCTACATATATTTGCAGGATAAGAAGCAAACAACACTGTGGGATCAATTCCTACATATATAATTCCAGTTTGGAAGTTCTTTGACAAATAACAATATTGACAATCTTCCTCACATGATTGTTGTTGTTCAGTTGCTCAGTCGTGTCTGACTCTTTCTGACCCCATGGACTGCAGCACACCATGCTTCCCAGTCCTTCAGTATCTCCTGGAGCTTGCTCAAACTCATGTCCATTGAGTCAGTGATGCCATCCAACCATCTTGTCCTCTGTCATTCCCTTCTCCTCCTGCCTTCAGTGTTTCCCAGCATCAGTCTTTTTCAGTGAGTCGGCTCTTCTCATCAGGTGGCCAAGGTACTGCAGCATCAGCTTCAGCATCAGTCCTTCCAATGAATATTCAGGGTTATTTCCTTTAGGATTGACTCATTTGATCTCCTGGCAGTGCAAGGGACTCTTAAGAGTCTTCTCCAGCACCACAGTTCCAAGGCATCAATTCTTCGGTGCTCAGCCTTTTTTATTGTTCATCTCTCACGTCCATACATGACTACTGGAAAAACCATAGCTTTCATTATATGGACCTTTGTAGGCAAAGTAATGTCTTCCTTTTAATATGCTGTCTAGGTTTGTCCTCTCATGGTGGTTACCATTATTCCAAATTGAATTTAAGATTATGGTTTTAAAGTATCTAAGAAGAATAAAGAACTTGACAATGCCTTGAATATAGGAGGCCATACTACTGTTTTTATGTTCCTTACGTTCCTTAGATACTGTTAAATGATAGACTAGAGATTATTTTAAAATTAGCAGACCTATAGCCATGAAATGAATAGGAGGTGGGTCTTTTAAAAAACAAAACCATTTAACAAATTTCTGAAAATAAGAAGTGAGTAGAGAAATGGTGAAATAGACAGAAAAATTTAGGTTTTAGGGAGCTAATGTTCACAGATGCATCTCAGAAAGGTCAAGAGCCTAAAACTTCTGAAAATGGGGTGTTAATTGAAAATATACACACAGTTGTTGATACCCCAACACATATAATCACAATCACAACCTTCCCATAACACCACTTTGCAGTACACAGTAGCTAAGCATTTGCCAAATTAAAAATAATATTAAAATCATGGGGATTTCCTTTTTTGGCAACACATCTGTCTACATAATTCCTCAGAATAACATACCTAAAAATATTAGACAAAACATGTTTGTAAAGGCTTTTTATATGAAGAGCTGAGATGGCAAAAACAGTAAGGAGAATCTTCTGTGCCAAGTAGAGGAGAGTAATAGTGCTCAGAGAGAAGCGGGTTCTGAATCAGCCTCTGTCCTTAGGGTAACTTCAGGCCTGTGTTATTCCGGTGGCCCACTCTGGGGACTCCAGAAACAAAGCGCAGGGCCTGAGCCCTGTGGGAAGGTGTCCTAGAGATCCCACAGGCTGCCAAGAACCACCAGAGGATAAGCTATCCATGAGTGAATTAGGAAGGAAAGAAAATCCTCTTTCTGAGGAAGACTGAGAAATTGTGCTTACTCCAAATCTCAGATGAGGTTAAAACAGTATACCACCAAATCTTACAATAACAAGCCAGTCCTTTCAAAAACTTGACCCTCTCTATGAAAGTGATGAATAGATCATGTGTCCCCAGATATCTGGCAGAAACAATAAAAGTAAAAGACTGATAATTATAAGTATCACATAAAAACGTATATTCTGTGAAAAATAATTGTCACAAAAAATACATACAATATGTCTCCACTTACAGGCAGTTTGCAAACATGTAAAATATAAGAGAGAGAGACAGAGAAAGTGGGAGAGAGTTTTGATAACCTCTGGAGAGCAGCATGGGTGTGATGCAACTATCAAAGTCACTGCAGTATCAAAAATATTTAAACATTCCAGTTTTTAATCAGGATGGCGCTGACATAGGT
This sequence comes from Redunca redunca, assembly GCA_006410935.1. Taxonomy (NCBI): domain Eukaryota; kingdom Metazoa; phylum Chordata; class Mammalia; order Artiodactyla; family Bovidae; genus Redunca; species Redunca redunca. The sequence goes on from SJYQ01001239.1 coordinate 814,904, forward strand.
GTTCTTTATATTATATTTAATATTAGATATGCTGCAAGTAATTAAAAATTATTAATTACTTGCAGCATATCCAAGAGTTAAGGATATTTAAAAAAAAAAACACACAACAACTGCTGCCTCCATAGCTACCTGCCATAAAATTGAGCCTGTGAGTCAAATACCCTCCCCCACATACACAGAGCCATGCACTCAGCATGCCTCTTGCTTTATTTGTAACCATGATCAAACTACAAAGGCTGTCTAGATAGTTGATAAAAGGCTGCATCCTGAACAAATTTGGCCAAGTAAAGTTAAGAAGAAAAATGATCCTATGGGTCAGGGGAAAGTGGTAACTTAACTTAATCAAAATAAAATATTTTTAAACTAGACTACATTAACACCTTCAAAAAATCAGTAATGAAAATAAAGTGTAAAATGAGATTGCCCAGGGCAATTAGACCACATTGCAAATTAACAGTCTCACTGCTGAAGTTAAATAAATGTGCTATATTAATGATTAAGGCACAAATTTGATATGTTCTCCTAGAAATTAAAGAATACCAATTAGAAAAAAAACATAAAAGTTAGAAGGCAAAAAACATCAATCCAGATTCATCATTGTATTACTGTTAATTAGCCAGGAAAAAAAAAAAAAAAAGAATAGATAAAAAGAACCAAAGGGAACTATCACAAAGTAAAGGGAAGTTCTCAGAACTGAAGAATGATATTATCTTCAAGTAGGAAAGACCCATCTAAGATTCAGAAAACAAATCAACCCCACAAAAGAATGATCAACAAGAACCACACTTAGATGTAGCATTTTGAAATGTCATAATGATGTAGATAAAATTACCAGAAATCACCTCAACAGAAAACATAAACCTACCAAAAAAGAGAGAGAGAGAGAGAAAATCAGACTAGAATCAAAATTTCTTGAACCAAACTAACAGGGAAACAATACTTTTAATGTTCTCAGATGAAAAGTTTTTTTAACTTAGAATTCTATACCCATTCAGTGGAATATTACTAAGACCATTATTGCTTTCATATTCTTTTTTAGGGAATTATGTGAGGGTGTGCTCCAGAAAAAACATGAATTAAATAACGAAGAAAAAAGACAGGGAGTCTAAACAACAATGAAGCACACTGGGGAGATTAAAGAAGTCTTGGGAAAATAGATATGAATCTGAGCCAGAGAGAGATTAGTGTAAATAAAAGATGAAAGCAGTGAGACATGAATTTCCTGGGGCAAGTGTATGGCAAACAAAGGAGAATCTACAGTTTTGATAATGTCCATAAAGATGAAAGTTTAACAATGGAAGAAAAATAGAGCCATACAGGCAAATGAGTGTAGTCATAGTGGGATACTTGGTTCTGTAGTAAATGTCTTAGTAAAATTCTAATAATGTAAACATTATTTACAAGTTTTCCAATATAAGTCACAGAACAGAATATAAGTATTACTAACTTGGTGTTATAAAAGTAAAAGGCATGTAATGGAGAACATTTTTCCACTAATATTAACTTGCATGGAATTCATCTCACATCATTGATTCTTGTTACTTACCATCTTTGCATTAAGTTTAAATTCAGAGGTAGGAAATTTTCTTTAACTAGGACAGCAGGCTCAGCTAGAATGAACACTTCCTCTGTAAAGTATAGAAAATAACAGTGGCAATAATATGTGTCAATGAAGCTAGCATCAGAAAGAAAGCATATATGACTAAAGAAAGTCAAAGGAAAGTTTCTACCTCATTTTGGTCATGGAGAGTTAATATGTTGCTGCTAAGTCGCTTCAGTTGTGTCCAACTCTGTGCGACCCCAGAGACGGCAGCCCACCAGGCTCCCCCGTCCCTGGGATTCTCCAGGCAAGAACACTGGAGTGGGTTGCCATTTCCTTCTCCAATGCATGAAAGTGAAAAGTGAAAGTGAAGTTGCTCAGTCGTGTCCGACTCTTAGCGACACTATGGGCTGCAGCCCACCAGGCTCCTCCACCCATGGGATTTTCCAGGCAAGAGTACTGGAGTGGGGTGCCATTGCCTTCTCCGAGTTAATATGTTAGAAGAAGCAAAAAGAGGAAGAGGAAGGAGGGAAAAGCAAATATTCACAATTATTCATTCATCATTCATTTAATACATACTGATTAAATGCATATTATGTGTTAGGCAGGTGCTGAGATATAAGCAGCAAATAAAATGGACAGAGATCTTTCAAGGAGTTTAAATTCTAGAAACTAGTAAGAGTTAGTATTTACCACTTTTACTATGTATGAGGCATTATTCAAAGTACTTTACATATGCCAACTTGTTTTATACTGACTTTGTACTCCCCATAACAGAGCCAGGATGTAGTGATGTGACTATAAGATAACTGGAGGTAATACTGAAGGCAGGATCTCTCTCCACTCCCCACTCCAGGAGGAGATGGATATGTGACCATCCTTAAAACAATCCCTCACACTTCTACCAATCCAATGCATGGTCATACTGGGATCGGTGCAAAAGAAGGCATTTTAGTGACATTGTGTATTCGGGAAGATCCCCTGGAGAAAGGATAGGTGACCCATTCCAGTATTCTTGGGCTTCCCTAGTAGCTCAGCTGGCTAAGAATCTACCTGCAGTGCAGGAGACCCCAGTGTGATTTCTGGGTCAGGAATTCCCCTGGAGAAGGGATAGGCTACTCACTCCAGTATTCTTGGGCTTCCTTGGTGGCTCAGTTGGTAAATAATTTGCCCGCAGTGCGGGGGACCTGGGTTCAATCCCTGGGTTGGGAAGATGCCCTGGAGAAGGGTACTGCTACCCACTCCAGTATTCTGGCCTGGAGAATTCCATGGACAGAGGAGTCTGGGGATGCAAAGACTTAGACACGACTTAACAACTTAGCAACATAACACCAAGCTACACACAGAATCAATCACCATGTCTCAGTAGTTCAGCAGAGCAAAAATGTATTTCTCGTTGTTTCATTTGCTGCATTAAGGTCTCTAAGGTGTATCATCACCTGGAGACAATGGAAGTGAAGTGAAGTCACTCAGCCGTGTCTGACTCTTTGAGACCCCATGGACTGTAGCTTGTCAGGCTCCTCCATCCGTGGGATTTTCCAGGCAAGAATACTGGAGTGGGTTGCCATTGGCCATTGTCCATCATCTTTCCAGAGACAATGGACAGAGCTTTAATTCACATGTGGCCCTGCCTCCCATCAAACTCCCCAGCTCCTGGGACAGAAAACATATCCTGAGTCTGCAGCCCCACTTGGTGGTCATTTCCCAGCTCTCTGAATGTATAATTGTAATTACCATTCTTAACAGTGACCTCCTTGATCTGTGAGGTAAGGGCTTCCCTGTTGACTCAGACGGTAAAGCATCTGCCTGCAATGCGGGAGACCTGGGTTCGAACCCTGGGTCGGGAAGATCCCCTGGAGAAGGAAATGGCAACCCACTCCAGTATTCTTGCCTGGAAAATTCCATAGACTGAGGAGATTGGTAGGTTACAGTCCATGGGGTCGCAAAGAGTCGGACACGACTGAGTGATTTCACTTTCACTTTCTGTGAGGTAAGAAATGTAGTCAAGAGTCTCAAGTGGAAGTTACATAAATGTCTCTTCCTTCTGGTTAAAAGTGTTAATCAGAAACAATATCTGATGAGTAGGAGCATGTCTGTGTAGGCAGAGATTAGCACCAACTCAAAGGGTCCAAAGGATGCAAACACAGACTCTCTCCTTTAGTTCAGCAGGTCAGTTTCTGCCTCATTACTATAAATTATACAGTACTGCAGCATGGCATACCACTACTACAACACAATCAAAGGAAGTCCCAACTACAGCTTCAGTTCAGTTCAGTCATTCAGTCATGTCCGACTCGTGCAACCCCATGATTTGCAGTATGTCAGGCCTCCCTGTCCATCACCAACTCCCGGAGTTCATTCAAACTCATGTCCATTGAGTCAGTGATGCCATCCAGCCATCTCATCCTCTGTTGTCCCCTTCTCCTCCTGCCCCCAATCCCTCCCAACATCAGAGTCTTTTCCAAGGAGTCAACTCTTTGCATGAGGTGGCCAAAGTATTGGAGTTTCAGTTTTAGCATCAGTCCTTCCAATGAACATCCAGGACTGATCTCCTTTTAGAATGGACTGGTTGGAGCTCCTTGCAGTCCAAGGGACTCTCAAGAGTCTCCTCCAACCACAGTTCAAAAGCATCAATTCTTCTGCACTCAGCTTTCTTCACAGTTCAACTTTCACATCCATACATGACCACTGGAAAAAACATAGCCTTGACTAGACGGACCTTAGTCGGCAAAGTAATGTCTTTGCTTTTGAATACGGTGTCTAGGTTGGTCATAACTTTCCTTCCAAGGAGTAAGAGTCTTTTAATTTCATGGCTGCAGTCACCATCCACAGTGATTTTGGAGCCCCCAAAAATAAAGTCTGCCACTGTTTCCACTATTTCTCCATCTATTTGCCATGAAGTGATGGGACCAGATGCCATGATCTTCATTTTCTGAATGTTGAGCTTTAAGCCATCTTTTTCACTCTCCTCTTTCACTTTCATCAGAGGCTTTTTAGTTCCTCTTCACTTTCTGTCATAAGGGTGGTGTCATCTTCATATCTGAGGTTATTGATATTTCTCCTGGCAATGCTCAAAATTCTCCAAGCCAGGCTTCAGCAATATGTGAACCATGAACTTCCAGATGTTCAAGCTGGTTTTAGAACAGGCAGAGGAACCAGAGATCAAATTACCAGCATCTGCTGGATCATCGAAAAAGCAAGAGAATTCCAGAAAAACACCTATTTCTGCTTTATTGACAATGCCAAAGCCTTTGACTGTGTGGATCACAATAAACTGTGGAAAATTCTTAAAGAGATGGGAGTACCAGACCACCTGAGCTGCCTCTTGAGAAACGTATGTGCAGGTCAGGAAGCAACAGTTAGAAGTGGACATGGAACAACAGACTGGTTCCAAATAGGAAAAGGAGTACGTCAAGGCTGTATATTGTCACCCTGCTTATTTAACTTCTGTGCAGAGTACATCATGAGAAACGCTGGGCTGGAGGAAGCACAAGCTGGAATCAAGATTGCTGGGAGAAATATCAATAACCTCAGATATGCAGATGATACTTAAAAATTATTATGGCATCAGGTGGGTAATTTGGCAGCAATGTCATTGTAAACGCATGGTTTCTTCCAATATTCATGAGAAAAGAGGATCACAAACAGTAGTCGTATGGAATAGACAACAATGAATATTTCCAGCTTTATCCTAAGGATATGTTGACTCTCCTGTTCTCTGTCTGACTGTTTGTCGCTCAGTCGTGTCCGACACTTTGTGAACCAAGGGACTGAGCCCACCAGACTCCTTTGTCCATGGGATTCTCCAGGCAAGAATGCAGGAGTGAGTTGTCATTTCCTTCTCCAGGGGATCTTCCAGACCCAGGGATCAAGCCCAGGTCTCCTGCATTGCAGGCAGATTCTTTATCCTCTGAGTCACCAGGGAAACCTCTGTCTAGTCTGAACCAAGGGACCATCCAATAGAGCATCATCATGATCCCCAACATCAGGGTGAATCAGCAAAGTAGTTCCTGGGCTTCTTTGGTGATTCAGTGATAAAAAGTCCACCTGCTAATCCAAGAGACACAGGTTCAATCCTTGCTCTGGGAAGATCCCCCATGACATGGAACAGTTAAGCCCATGCACTACAGTTATTGAGCCTGGGCTCCAGAGACCGGGAGCCACAGCTGCTGAAGCCTACGTGCCCTAGAGTCCATTCTCTTCAACAAGATGGGTCACCACAACGAGAAGCATGAGCACTGCAACTAGACAGTAGCCCCTGCTCACAGCAACTAGAGAAAAGCTCCTGCTCCAGTGAAGACTCAGCACTCCCCCAAATAAAAATAAATAAGATTTTTTACAAAATGAAAGTAGTTACTAAGTTGCAAGCCTTGATAACATACATGTACTTGACTATGGGAGGTAAGCTCAGCAAAAATTCAGGGATTTGACAATATTAAATATTTTAGGGTTCTGTTCATAAGAGGTGTAACAGGACATTGTCTCCAGAGTGAAATGTGAAATATTGCATCTTGTAGATTCTGAGAAATTGTTTAAGGATATTCTGGAGGTGGTATCTTTCAGCTGGGAAATTGATCTGACCCGTATACTGGGGGGCCATGAAAATCTGCCATGTTTGAATGAGGCACAGAACAGGACAAGGTTGTGAAGTACAACCAAGCTGTGGTTCAGGCAGTCCTGATGCTTGTGCCATACAATCTGGAATTCTCTATGGTTTTAGAACTACTAGTGGATGAAAAAAGGCTATGTGGAACTCATACAAACTCCAGTGGGAGAATCACAGTGGTCAAGTTCTGGAGCAGGGCCAGTCCACTTGCAGCAGGAAATGATGTGGGCCATGGAAGGGGCAAAGTGATCATGCAAAACCAAAGGACCTGGGAATTCCCATTGTGATTTGGATTCTGTGAGATCCAGAAAGATCAGGTGGGCCCAGAAGCAATCCTCCATCTGATGGAATCAGTGCATCAGAACTGATCAAACATACAAGCTGTGTGAGTAAATGGCTGAGCTTCTCATGACCAAGGCATAAGGACACGTCCCTCAGCTTATACCTGCATAAGGGTAAAATCCTAGAATCCACTATAGAAATGAGGCCAGAGTACAAGGTTTGTACATGGACCAGCTTGGTATGTTTTGGTGGCAGCTAAAAACAGATGGAGGCTTCATTGCAGGCTATCACACTTGGAACAGTAGAAAAGGCAAATCCTCTCAAGCTGACCAGCCCCTTTGTATAGAAGATTAAGGGACCCTCCCAGTCTTTGGGCTGATCTCACCTCTCCAGTCAAGCTGAACTACTTTTAATTCTCAGAATGCGTCATTTAACTCTGTACCTCTCTGCCCTTGAATATGCCATTTCTTCAGCCTGGAATATGTTCCTCATTCCTTCTCCTTCCATTTAATTAGGTCCTCAAGTAAAAGTTACCTTAATCTAGAAACTTCTTTCTTCTGCAGGACTGGACTAAAGTGCCCTGCCATAGCTCACTGAGCATCCTGTACATTCCAATGAGAACATATCATGCCCTGTAATTCCTTGTTAAATACATATCTTGCTTCTTAATAGTAAGTTTCCTGAGAACAGAAGCAACTATGTCCATATATATTATATTTTCTTATACATGTTGTATATATTTACATATAAACACATATATTCATATATATTTATTTTGCATGTGCTCAGCTGTTTAGAATAAATAAAAATTCAGACTAGGTTTTGATTTAAATACTTACATGTGGATGTGTTAGTCATTCAGTTGTGTCTGACTCTTCATAATCCCATGGACTGTGGCCCGCTAGGCTTCTCTGTCCATGGGATTTTCCAGGCAAGAATACTGGAGTGGGTTGCCATTTCCTTCTCCAAAATACTTACATAGGACCAGTTAAATTCTTAAAAGAAGACTTGACATTAGAAGCAGAGCTGCAACAAACATAAAAGGATTGCATTTTAGAATTATAATGCTTCCCAAATCTGTTTAATAGCTTCTGGAATTAAATATATTAATCATTAAAGTATAGCATGCTTAGTACATTTTTTAGGTTTAAGAACACTGTAGTTTAATGATTAAACACTCCTGGTGGAAAAGTATCCATATAGAGAAACCTATTTTCTAAGTAAAGTGAAAAATTTTCAGTAATATTATGCTATATATAAACTACCCATAATGGCATAAGTAAAGCAAGTATTTTTATAATGTTCTTCAAAATAAAATACAGTTTTATCTTTTTGGAGGATGCGACTGGTAGATATAATCACATTTAATTTTCCTGTTAACTAAAAAATGGAGAAACACACACAAAAAAAGAAAGAATGAAAAAAATCACCAAAACTGGCCTTAGTTTCATCCCACCGGGCATCCTCAATTGTTTAAATGGGTGTTTTCAGGATGCAGTACTTTCTTTCCACCAGAACTGCCTCACCTCACATGAAACAAGCAACAGCACAGCTTTTACTTGCTTTGATTATTTTATGTGGCTCATCTCAAGCTGTATAAAAAGCCTTAGAGAAACTCATGGGCATTGTCACATATGCTCATTATGAGAGCTTCCACTTCTCTTTAGTTTGGTGAAAAAGCTCATACTTATTTTCCTCATTACATTGCATACGTAGATATTATTAGATATATCACATGGCAAAATTTATATTATATCTTCAAGTTGGTTTTTAATATCTTGCACCAGTTTGAGGTCTGAAGTTTTGCCTTGTCTGTTTGGACCTGAACTGATGCCGCCAACGGGAAACACACTAAGATGTGTCAGAAGAGTCTTCAGTGAAGGTTCCCTTCAGTGGACCATTTAGCACTCTCTCCTTGCTTTTACCTTTCTTACATGTTTGCGGGATTTTTTAAAGTTGAAATTTATGTTTTTATGGAGTTACAGTATCCTTTGTGATTATACTGTGCTCTGACTCAGCCTCACGAATCTGAGCTAAAATGTGTAAAGCAGAATAATTCTTAATTACAGTTCTTTAAAAGTGCGTTTTTCACGGCTAAGGCAAAATTAAAATCTGAGCAGCCAATTCAGTTTCAGGGAGGACTGAGACAAATGAAACGTTGGCCATTTATGAATTACTTGAGTGCTTATTATGTTTCCATAATGAGCAAATAAGTTATTTGCTAACAATAACTTTTGATAGGATTTAAGAAAGGCCTATGGTCATTCTGCAAATGTCAAAACCCTAAAGTCAATATGCTGAATTGTATTTTTGAAAGAGGCTCCTAAAATATTTCTAGAACAGAAGGTAATTTGTGTCTCCACTTCAATTTGTGTTATATAGAGATGACTTTGGGGACATTTAATATTAAAAATTCCATCTCTTTAGAAAAATCACACAAATTAAAATAGTTACTCTAAAAGAACTCTATGGGAATACATTTGGTGGTTTTAAGATATCCTGCGATATGACAGTCGTAATACTATTCAGGCATTTCATGAAATATAATGAAAGAAGATTGGGAAGTGATTCTAAAACGGAAACTGATGAAGCAGAATTAATAAAATGTCGCTGTGAAGCTTAGCTCATTCATTTAAAAGGTCTTAAGGTGACTGGACAGTTTAAGATCATTGAATCTTAGCTTCTCCTCATATCAAATGGGGATACTACCACCTAACACCTAGAACATTTGTGAGCATAACTTAAATGAAATAATTGTGGCAAGTTCCTGCTTATTAATGTTGTTCAATAAACATTAAGCCTCCTCACCAAGATTCACTGGTTGCATTCTTTTGGAAGTCATACAAAGGCATTCTAGTGGTTTGGTGATTTTCTTTGAAATTGATTTTTGCTTTCATGCAGCTCTTTAGTGACTTCCTAAGGCTGCTTCCTGCTGAAATAATGTATTATTCTTTGCATTCTCATGTGCTTCATCCAAGTATGATATATTAGGTGTGAAGAACTTTAAACTCTTTCCAGGTCCAGCTGGGTTGGGCTCCCACTCCCCTAGGAACTCAGCTTGTAGTAATATGTTACTCATCAGGTATCAGGCCAAAACTGACTCCAGAATTTATAAAATGGCTTTCTATATGTATCAATTTTATTTAAATATTATATTATTTATCATGTGCTACATAAAAGTATTTTATATGAATATTA
>SJYQ01001240.1:0-18543 GCA_006410935.1 Redunca redunca
TGCTGTCTATGGGGTCGCACAGAGTCGGACACGACTGAAGCGACTTAGCAGCAGTAGCAGTAGCAACACACCTCATGTTTTCTGTACATTTTGGACTACTCTCCAATGACATTTCAATAGTTCACCTTTAGGCATTTCTAAAGGTTGATTTCTAAAATCAAGAAACACCTGGAGTAACAGGCAATTTGGCCTTGGAGTACAGAATGAAGCAGGGCAAAGGCTAATAGAGTTTTGCTAAATTCAGAGCACACTGGTCATAGCAAGCATGCTCTTCCAACAACACAAGAGAAGACTCTACACATGGACATCACCAGATGGCCAACACTGAAATCAGATTGATTATATTCTTTGCAGCCAAAGATGGAGAAGCTCTATGCAGTCAGCAAAAACAAGACCAGAAGCTGACTGTGGCTCAGATCATGAACTCCTTATTGCCAAATTCAGACTTAAATTGAAGAAAGTAGGGAAAACCACTAGGCCATTCAGGTACGACCTAAATCAAATCCCTTATGATTATACTGGAAGTGACAAATTGATTCAAGGGATTATATCTGATAGAGTGCCCAAAGAACTATGGATGGAGGTTTGTGACTTTGTACAGGAGACAGGGATCAAGACCATCATCAAGATAAAGAAATGGAAAAAGGCAAAGATACACCAATTTGAATGCAGAGTTCCAAAGAATAGCAAGGAGAGATAAGAAAGCCTTTCTCAGAGATCAATGCAAAGAAATACAGGAAAACAACAGAATGGGAAAGACTAGAGATCTTTTGAAGAAAATTAGAGATACCAAGGGAAATTTTCATGCAAAGATTTGGCACAAAAAAGGACACAAATGGTATGGATGTAACAGAAGCAGAAGATATTAAGAAGAGGTGGCATGAATACACAGAAGAACTATACAAAAAAGATCTTCACAACCCAGATAATCACAATGGTGTGATCACTCACTAGAGCCAGACATCCTGGAATGCAAAGTCACGTGGGCCTTAGGAGGCTATGAACAAAGCTAGTGGCTATTTCAAATCCTAAAGATGATGCTGTGAAAGTGCTGCACTCAATATACCAGTAAATTTGGAAAACTCAGCAGTGGCCACAGGACTGGAAAAGATCAGTTTTCATTCCAGTCCCAAAGAATGCTCAAACTACTGCATAAGTACACTCATCTCACATGTTAATAAAGTAATGCTCAAAATTCTCCAAGCCAGGCTTCAACAGTATGTGAACTGTGAACTTCCAGATGTTCATGCTGGTTTCAGAAAAGGCAGAGAAACCAGAGATCAAATTGTCAACATTCGCTGGATCATCGAAAAAGCAAGAGAGTTCTGGAAAACATCTACTTCTGCTTTATTGACTATGCCAAATCCTTTGACTGTGTGGGCCACAAAAGACTCTGGAAAATTCTGAAAGAGGTGGGAATACCAGACCACCTAATCTGCCTCTTGAGAAACCTGTATGCAGGTCAGGAAGCAACAGTTAGAACTGGACCTGGAACCACAGACTGGTTCCAAATTGCAAAAGAAATACGTCAAGGCTGTATATTGTCACCCTGCTTATTTAACTTATATACAGAGTACATCATGAGAAACACTGGGCTGGATGAAGCACAAGCTGGAATTAAGATTGCTGGGAGAAATACAAAAAACTTCAGATATGCAGATGACAACACCCTTATGGCAAAAATTGAAGAAGAACTAAAGCGCCTCTGGATGAATGTGAAACAGGAGAATGAAAAAGTTGGCTTAAAACTCAACATTCAGAAAACTAAGATCATGGCATCTGGTCCCATGACCTCATGGCAAATAGATGGGGAAACAGTGGAAACAGTGACAGACTTCATTTTTTGCGGCTCTAAAATCACTACAGATGGTGACTGCAGCCATGAAATTAAAAGACACTCCTTGGAAGAAAAGTTATGACCAACCTAGACAGCATATTAAAAAGCAGAGACATTACTTTACCAACAAAGGTCTGTCTAATCAAGGCTATGGATTTTCCTGTGGTCATGTATGGATGTGAGAGTTGGACTATAAAGAAAGGTGAGAGCCAAAAAATTGATGCTTTTGAACTGTGCTTTGAAGAAGACTCTTGAGAGTCCCTTGGACTGCAAGGAGATCCAACCAGTCCATCCTAAAGGAAATCAGGCCTGAATATTCAGTGGAAGGACTGATGCTGAAGCTAAAAGTCCAACTTTGGCCATTTGATGCAAAGGACTGACTCATTGGAAAAGACCCTAATGCTGGGAAAGATTGAAGGTGGGAGGAGAAAGGGATGGTAGAGGATGAGGTGGTTGGATGACATCATGGACTCAATGGACAAGAGTTTGAGTAAACTCTCTGAGTTCATGACGGACAGGGAAGCCTGGCGTGCTGCAGTCTGTCCATGGGGTCACAAAGAGTTGGATACTACTGAGCAACTGAACTGAACTGAGGTGTTTCTAAGGGCTGTGCAAAAAGGAGACACTTTATTAAATGCAAATTTGTCATATAGTCTGTGTATTTTATTTAAGAAAAATTAGAGGTGGGGGAAAGTCAAAAAAGTTTGCATCTTTCCACCATCAGGACTGCTGGATATAGTGGTCCTATCTCAGGCTTACAGGAGAGCCTGATGAAGTAGAGAGTTTTCCCCATAATGGAAAATGCTGGTGCACATAAGCGTCACCTATGCAACTTGTTGACAATGCTACACTCAGAGATTTGATTGAGTAGGTTGTCACTTTTCTGTTTGCTCTCAGCTGCTTTCCCTGCTCTGGTCTGTATCACAGGGACCCGTATATCCCTGGATACTCTGTCCCTGTGGCTTTCATCCAGTTAATGGGAATCATGGACAGAAGATTGGCAATTTAAGATGGGGAAAAGCCTGTGGTCATCACCACCCTCGCTTTCTGTTTCAAGGGCATTTCGGGCAGTGGCTATGCTTTTTTCCAGCTCATACAGGCCAGCCTATCCATTCATGGTCCCGGCTCCTGTCTGATAACCTTGTCTTCTAGGCTGGTAACAACACTGCCACCTGTGTTCCTTCCCTCACGAGGCTGGAAACGACTTCCTGCTGCTGTCAGTGTGTCTCACTATTTCCTGCTGGGCTGTCTCCTGTACCACTGAAGGCAGGGTGTGATGGGCAGAGTGTCACAGCAATCACTGAGAGCGTCAGATGCTGGATTCCCCACGGAAAGCCTCCCTCCCTCATCCTCAGCTTGGTAGTCCTTCAGTGGCCACACATACATACAATTTCCCAGGTAAAACTTCACTGAGAACTGCTAAGAGAACTACAACCCTTACATATCGTTTGGCTTCCAATGCTAGTATTCACAGTATTGAAATTTTTTTTTTTCCCATCTTGAACCACTGGCTAAAACCAAATCATGTAGCTCCAACAAAGGACAAATGTAGGTAGAACTAATCTGAATTCTCAGTTCCAGCCTCAGTTCAAGGCTTAGCTACTAAGTCCAACAAACCCCAGAGATATCAGAGTGACATTTAGATAACATTTTCTGTGAGAGTTATACAACACAAACATATCAGCGCAGGAAGAAGTCAGGAGTTGAGGACAGCTTCCCTAGAGACAAGTTTTATTTTTCTTCAGCCAGACCGCTTCCAGGACAAAGGCCTGGGACTTGGACTGGCTTAGCTCTCAGGCTTCCCTGGTGGCTCAGATGGTAAAATAATCTACCTCCAGGTTCTGTCCCTGGGTCAGGAAGATCCCCTGGAGAAGGAAATGTCAACCCGCCCCAGTATTCCTGCCTGGAGAAATCCATGGACAGAGTAGCTTGGTGGGCTACAGTCCATGGGGTCGCAAAGAGTTGGACACGGCTGAGCAACTAACACACACACACACACACACACACACACACACACACACACACACACAAGCTCTCTGGCACCTGATGCTTCAGGGGCAGAGTCATAACTTGGTGTCTCCAGGTCACAATTCCAGGGCTTTGCATGGGGTCTTGAGGTCATTGGGCAGTAGGGGCGCGGGGAGAAGGCAGAACCCTGGCTACAGTGCAAGGAATGCCAAGGGTGAAGAGAGGCCTTCTGTGAAGCAGGAGGCCAGAGGAGGAACAGGAAAGCCAGGTCTCCAAGCTGGGCCCAGACAGGAGGCTGCAGCCTGAAGTGGAAGCATCAGGCAGAGGGAGACAGAACGGGGGCTGGCGCAGGGCATTCTGGGAGCTGGGCAGAGGTTCTGCGTGCAGCTCTCTTACGGGCAGGTCAGGCCAGCCAGAGGCATCCAAGCTTCAGGCTCCTCCCTTCAGATGCTGCACTAACTCTTCATGCATTCAGGGTCCTTGGAGCAGTTTTCGCAAGCAGGCGGGTCTCTTTGATTAAGGCAGGGGAAACGCCTGCAGTTACAGCTCCAAGAAACAGTCTCAGGACCAACCCCTCCCTTGATATAACTTTGATCAAGGAACATGGCAGAGCTCAGCCTCACAGCCCGTGAGTGATGTGACTGATGGCTATTAGGATGCATGAGAGAACATCCAGAGGGGAGCTGTCACTGAAATCCAGGGCAGCGGGGTTATACTTTTTTTAATGGCAATTGTGACTGTAGACCTTGGTTGATAGTAGCATCTAATGTCTTCCTGTTTCAAAAATCTCCATTTAGGAGCTCATGTTGGTTCTAAATAATGTGAATACTCTGAGCCTTTAAATCCAAACACCCTGCAGACTAGATAACCCAGTGAAGGCCTTTCTTTGAACAGAAAGAAGTGCTATTTTACTCTCATGCTGTAAATATTTTAAGAAAGAAACTTCCAAAACGAGGACATATGCCTATGTATTTAGGATGTACACAGAAAATAACCACCTTAATTTACATACTGCTTTGTGGTTTTCAAATGACTTGATATGCCTGATCACATTTATTGATTTTTCATAATACCACTTTTGAGGCCACAGAGGCTCAGAGAACTCCATACCCAATAACAAGCAATAGAGGTGTAGATCTCCTGACCCCACAATTACTGCTTTGTTTTATTCTATAAGTGCACATACAACAGAGGGGGCCTCCTGAGTTAGTGCACAAAATCCACCCCTCCCCCGGTATCTCTTTATTAAAACTTAAAAAAAAATATTTATTTTTGGCTGTGCTGGGTCTTTGGCACCATGCAGGTTTTTCTCTGTTGCAGTGAGCAGGGGCTACCCTTCATTGCGATGGGTGCACTTCTTACTGTGCAGGCTTCTTTTGTTGCAGAGCATGGGGCAGCTTCAGTTGTTCAGGCAGGTGAGCTCAGGAGTTGCAACTCCTGGGCTCTAGAGCACAGGCTCAGGAGTTGTAGCACATGGGCTTACCTGCTCCACAGCATGTGAGATCTTCCTGGATCAGGAGTTGAACCTGTGTCTCCTGCACGGGCAGGTGAATTCTTCACCACTGAGCCACCAAGGAAGTCCTGGCTTTGGCATCTTCATTCACACTTCTGGTGTGCTTGTCCTTATTCTATGACACACAGTTCTTACCTACTTTCTCCTGCCAAACCACCTGATTCATGGGGTTTAATGCATTAGAACCCTCATTATTTGGACAAAGACAAAACCCTGGTCATGAGATGTTATATAACACCAGCCTGGTTATTTGGAAGGTTTTATGGCAGATTGGAATCATTTTGGCATGGATCGACCTGGAGAAATTTAAAAGGCTTTCACTTACTTATCCCATGTCTGCCTTCCTACCTGGAGAGTTGGTATGCTGTGCATGCCCCTCCTTGCTCTGTGGCTAAGTGGATTCCCATTATTTTAGGAAGGTTTTTATTTGGAATGTGGATGTGCTGGGGAGAAACATTTTAGCCCCTGGCATGGCCTCTATCCACACTGTCCACTGTGGCCATGGGTCCCCTAAGCATGTACGGCTGTCCATCATCCTCACTCTCAAGAGAACAGAACCCCCCTAAGCGTCGGTAGCTTTCATCAGTCCTCTCAAATCCATCTTACGCTGCAGTCATCTGCAACGGTCTGAGCATTCTGGAATGCGCATGTCGTGTGTTTGCCCTGCTGCTCTGCATATGCTATGCCCCGAGTCTAGGGAGCCTGATGCTTCTTCCTTCTTTCAAAATGTCTTCCTTCAGTAGGCCTTTCAGATTCCACTCTTCCTTTAACCATCCTCCTTCTAGGCTGAATGAAGTCCTTCCCTTCTGTGTCCTCACACTGCTCTTGTACAGCTTGTCTAACACTATATCATTTTACCCTGTTTGATTCACTCTTTCAACCTACTGCCCCCCACCCTTACCCAAAGGAGCTTGGATGTGTGACTCTGGGGAGCTCTTCCTCTGTTTCTGGTGCTTTGCAGATGCTTTTAGAATGAATGAATGTGAGTGAGGAAGGAAAGAAGGAAGGGAGAGAGGAGAAAGGAAGGAAGCGAAGAAGGGAGGGAGTGGGTGAGGAAATGGGTGAATAGCTTTGTTAAATGGAGACCCTAATTCAAAGAGGATCAAAGATGAGCTCTCCACCATTTGGGCTTTTGAATGAAGCTCTGCTCCCCTTGCTGGTCACAGGGCTTAGGTTGGGAGATTACAGACATCATTTAATGGAATTTATGATTTCTACAGTCTGTGTGGATGATGATGTGTGTGTTTGATTCTGTTTTCAAATCCATGTTTCCCCTCCATGATCCAACTTCATTTCTAGCTGGGG
The DNA here is from genome assembly GCA_006410935.1 of Redunca redunca. Classification (NCBI taxonomy): domain Eukaryota; kingdom Metazoa; phylum Chordata; class Mammalia; order Artiodactyla; family Bovidae; genus Redunca; species Redunca redunca. The sequence continues at coordinate 6,624 of SJYQ01001240.1, forward strand.
ACTAAAACCACGGACTGGCCAGACAACACAGAAGAGGCTGTTGCACTGGCAAGTCACTGCAATGGAATTCTCTGGATATGGGAATATCCTACAGTTAGGGGAGACAGTACCACTTGAGTACAGGATGCAAGTAAGTTGATTGGTAGGCAGCAGCTTTGAGTAGCATTGGCTAAATTCCAGGAATACCTTTTGAGGAAAACCAATATCCTTTGCTTTTAAATGCCTTTCCTCTCTGAACTCATTTTCAACTTCGGGGTTATTCTTTTCTTTATAAAAATCAGATGAATGCTAGAGTAATCTCTGCCACTCACATTTTGCATTGGGCACAAGGTAATTTTCTTTTTTATTGAATAATCCTTAAACATAATTAAAAAGAATGCTTTCAAATATCGTGTGTAAAGTATCAGCTTCTTAACATAATGCTCACTTTTCTCTACAAAAAACTTGGTATTTATAAGCGATTGAAAGATCACAGCTCACAGGAACATTTCTGAACTTAAAATAGGTCCTGAGAGTAAAGCATATAATCTAGTCATTCATCCTCATTCATTCATTCAACATATATGTAAGTGCTTACTATGTATTATGTAGTAACTACGTTTCTGAAGAAAGCAAACACAGAGTTTTTGGAACACAGGCAATATATGGCCAGTAATGCTCAAAAATATAAAGTATAATAAGGAAAACCAAGAAACACATTTCAGATGATACTCTGGAATGTACCCAATATTGGAAAAGACCCTGATGCTGGGAAAGATTGAAGGTGGGAGGAGAAGGGGATGACAGAGGATGAGATGGTTGGATGGCATCACTGACTCAATGGACATGAGTTTGACTGAGCAAGCTCCAGGAGTTGGTGATGGACAGGGAAGCCTGGTGTGCCGCAGGCAATAGGGTCAGAAAGAGCTGGACACGAATGAGTGACCGAACTGACTGACAGCACAGTATATGACAGTAAAAACCACTGTGAAAACTTTCAGCTTTTTCCTGTGTGATTACAAGCTCATCTGAAAAGCATCTTCATTCTGATGTTTTTTCATGGTCATAAATCGGCAAAAATCTAATACTTTCCCCTTAAGAACCAATGTCAGGGACTTCCCTGATGGTCCAGTGGTTAAGAATGCAGGTTCAAGCCCAGACTGGGAACTAAGATCCCACAGGCCAAGGAGCAAATAAGCACCTGTACCACAACTAGAGGGTTTGTGCACCACAGCTAGAGAGTCCACGCATTGCAACAAAATAACCCCATGTAACTCAGTGAAGTTTCTGTTGCCATAACTAAGACCTGATACACCCAAATAAATATTCTAAAAAAAACCCCAAAGAATCAGTGTTGGCATCTGTTACCTTGCACTCTTAAACTGAAGTATTAACAGAATTGAGTTTGAAGATTTTGATGAGAGAATAGGGTGTTTTTGGCACAAAGGAGAGGCCAGTTTAAATTTGCTCATCCAAGTTTTTCCCACTTCAACAAAGGCTGTAAACACCTATACCCCAAAGAAATCGAGGCATTAAAAATGACCTCACTGGTCATGATCTAAGCACTGCCCTATCTGTTCCAGGCTTTTCCAGACTCACTCTGGTAAGGCACAAAGGTTACAGGGTCATTGCCCTAGAACTCACTGATATGGTTGGTCTTAGGTGGGCTTCCCAGGTGGTGAGCTAGTGTAAAGAACCCACCTGCCAGCGCAGGAGATGCCTGAGACAAGGATTTGATCTCTGGTTTGAGATCTCCTGGAGGAGGGCATAGCAACCCACTCTAGTATTCTTTCCTGGAAAAATTCCATGGACAGAGGAGGCTGGTGGGCTATAGTTCATAGGGTCACAAAGAGACACAACTGAAGTGACTTAGCATGCATACATGGGTGTAGAAGGACCACTCAGCTGGAATCCCTCTGAGAAGCCCCCTGGAAGACTCTCCTCCAGGGCCCAGCAACTGTCAATCATTCAGGCAGATGAGCTTGCTCCACCCACCACTGTGGAAGTGCACATTTCAGAGCCTGCATATCCATTCTTGGATGTACAATCTACTTAGTGTAGCCCTGACTCCTGATTAGAATGAAAGGTAGTCAGAACATCCACAAATATGCAGCTGAGAGTTTATTATGGGCTGATCACTTTGCTGGCTGACTGATTCCATTAATTAATCTCAATACTTCTCCCTTCCCCAACTCAACCCCATCCCCACAAGCAGAAAAGGAAAACACAATGAGCAATGGAAATCACTACTTATTCTTTTTTTTAAAGGTATGTGGATAAACACAGCAGTTTTTCTCTTCCTTTGCAGCGGATAATGCTACCAGACAGACCATTAAGACAACTTAAGACCATTTCATAAGGGGGGTTTGAAGACAAGTCTTGCTGTTTTTGTCTTATTTCCTGTGAAGGCTAACATTGTGCAGAATATTTGCTTTCTTAGGTGTGTCATAGAAAAAGGTATCTGAGATGTTTAATGATCCTCCTTTTTAAAGAATATCCTCAATATGATAATCTTCTTTAATATTTATTGAAAAGATCTAAACTCTCTTTTTGGAAATAGAGCATAAATCATGAATATCCTTGAAAAATTATTCTGAGGCCAACTGACATTCTCTGAAACACTGCCATTGTTTTTCTTCTTATCTTTGAAAAGTTTTGCAAAGTTTCCTACAAAGATTGTATCCATCAGGAAGAGAGTAGCTTTTGAAAATATCAATAGCTTTTGAAGAAGAAAATGGCTTCCAAGAAACAGCCATCCAAAGGAAAAGTTCTACTATATTTAAGACAATTAGTCTGTCATTTACTGTGATTTAGAACCCCATATCCTCATGAAAGATGACAAATGCAACTTACTATTCCTTTAACCACTTACTAGTACTGGAATAAGGTAAAGCTGTAGAATTGAAATTTATATGTCAGCCACATTTTTATTATTAACAATGCTGAGAATTTTAGAAGGAACATAACAAAAACAGATAGTAGAACTAAAAGCCATATAATTTCAAAGATAAACTTCCTCACATGTTATTTCGTTACTCATATTCTACCCAGTATCCATTGTACAGACTATTATTCCTCTTCATGTTTTGCAGAAATATAATTTATAAAGCATTATCCTAAACATCACTTTGGAAAACATGCTTTAATAAAACAATCTGTGTTCAGGCACACCTTTGCTTATACTTTTGTAGAAAACAAATCCACCAAGTTGAAATAAAATAATTTCACAGCAATAACGCTTCAAGGTAGGTGAAATTTCTTTCTTGTTCAAAACAATAAAAATAGCTTTGATGGACTCGGAAAAGGCAACCCACTCCAGAATTCTTGCCTGGAGAATACTATGGATTGAGAAGCCTGGTGGGCTACAGTCCATGGGGTTACAAAGAGCTGGACATGACTGAGTACAAATGCACAAGATGTTCACTCATAAATGTTTAAAAATAATATATTTAACATGTTTAAAGAGAGTATCTTTATAGAAATGCTTGCATATAAAACCTCTAAAAGCTCCAAGTTCTTGAGAGTATGGACCATACAGATAGAATTTAACACATGGTAAGTTTTCAATAAATGTTTTGCTTTACATCTTTTTTCTGTTCAGTTACCTACACACACACTCCCCCAACCCCCAATTCCAGCTTATTCTCCTACAAGGGACAACAAGAGCATAATGTAAACTAGTCTAACTTGAAAGGAATCATCTGAATAGAATGTCTAGGGACAAAGTTTTCTACTAATATATTGATACGCAAGAGTAACATATACCAGAGTACGTCTTTAGATTGAAAATTAACAAAATCTGTGCGAACTTCTCATTAGTATCAAAGATTAATATGGCTATATTTCTTTTTTTTAACTTTTAATTTTATATTGGAGTTTCATTAAAAATTTTGTGGTAGTTGTAGGTGTGAAGCAAAGTTATTCAGTTAAACTTACACAAGTATCTATTCTTTTCTGGTCTTTTTTGCCAAGAGAATGCACTGGTCATAAGCAAGCACCCTCTTCCAACAACACAAGAGAGGACTCTACACATGGACATCACCAGATGGTCAATACAGAAATCAGATTGACTATATTCTTTGCAGCCAAAGATGGAGAAGCTCTGTAGAGTCACCAAAAACAAGAGTGGGAGCTGACTGTGGCTCAGATCATGAACTCCTTATTGCCAAACTCAGACTTAAAGAAAGTAGGAAAACCACCAGCTCACTCAAGTATGACCTAAATCAAATCCCTTATGCTTATACAGTAGAAATGACAAATAGATTCAAGGGATTGGATCTGATAAACAGAGTGTCTGAAGAACTATGGATGGAGGTTCACGACATTGTACAAGAGGCAGTAATCAANACGACATTGTACAAGAGGCAGTGATCAAGACCATCACCAAGAAAAAGAAATGCAAAAAGGCAAAATCGTTGTCTGAGGAGGTCTTACAAATAGCTGAGAAAAGAAGAGAAGCTAAAGGCAATGGAGAAAAGGAAAGATATACCCATTTGAATGCAGAGTTCCAAAGAATAGCAAGGAGAGATAAGAAAGAATTCCTCAGTGATCAGTGCAAAGAAATAGAGGGAAACAATAGAATGGGAAAGACTAGAGATCTCTTCAAGAAAATTAGAGATACCAAGGGAACTTTTCATGCAAAGATGGGCTCAATAAAGGACAGAAATGGTATGGACCTAACAGAAGCAGAAGATATTAAGAAGATGTGGCAAGAATACACAGAACTGTACAAAAAAGATCTTCATGATCCAGATAACCACACTGGTGTGATCACTCACCTAGAGCCAGACATCCTGGAATGTGAAGTCAAGTGGGCCTTAGGAAGCATCACTACGAATAAAGAGTGGAGGTGATGGAATTCCAGTTGAACTATTTCAAATCCTAAAGATGATGCTGTGAAAGTACTGCACTCAATATACCAGCACATTTGGAAAACTCAGCAGTGGCCACAGGACTGGAAAAGGTCAGTTTTCATTCCAATCCCAAAGAAAGGCAGTACCAAAGAATGCTCAAACTATGGCACAATTGCATGGTGTCACAACATGTTAGTAAAGTAATGCTCAAAATTCTCCATGCCAGGCTTAAACAGTATGTGAACCATGAACTTGCAGATGTTCAACCTGGTTTCAGAAAAGGCAGAGAAACCAGAGGTTAAATTGCCAACATCCATTGGATCATCGAAAAAACAAGAGAGTTCCAGAAAAATGACTTTTACTGTGTGGGCCACAACAAACTCTAGAAAATTCTGAAAGAGGTGGGAATACTAGACCACCTGACCTGCCTCTTGAGAAATCTGTAAGCAGGTCAGGAAGCAACAGTTAGAACTGGACATGGAACAACACGCTGGTTCCAAATAGGGAAAGGAGTACGTCAAGGCTGTATATTGTCACCCTGCTTATTTAACTTATATGCAGAGTACATCATGAGAAACGCTGGGCTGGATGAAGCACAAGCTGGAATCAAGATTGCTGGGAGAAATATCAGTAACCTCAGATATGCAGATGATACCACCCTTATGGCAAAAAGTGAAGAACTAAAGAGGCTCTTGATGAAAGTGAAAAAGAAGAGTGTGAAAAAGTTGGCTTAAAACTCAACATTCAGAAAACTAAGATAATGGCATCTGGTCCAATCACTTTATTGCAAGTAACGGGGAAATAACGGAAACAGTGAGAGACTTTATTTTGGGGGGCTCTAAAATCACTGCAGATGGTGACTGAAGCCATGACATTCAAAGACGCTTGTTACTTGGAAGAAAAGCTATGACCAAGCCTAGGATTGGCACTTCCCTGGTGGCTCAGATGGTAAAGCATCTGTCTAGAATGTGGGAGACCCAGGTTTGAGCCCTGGGTTGAGAATATCCCCTGGAGAAGGAAATGACAATCCACTCCAGTACTATTGCCTGGAAAATCCCATGGACAGAGGGGCCTGGTAGGCTACAGTCTATGGGGTCACCAAGAGTCAGACACAACTGAGCGATTTCACTTAATTTCACCAGCAGTCCCAGAACCCAGCCTAGGATATTCAAAAGCAGAGACATTACTGTGCCAACAGAGGTCCATCTGGTCAAGGATATGGTTTTTCCAGTGGTCAGGTATGGATGTGAGAGTTGGACTATAAAGAAAGCTGAGTGCCAAAGGATTAATGCTTTTGGACTGTGGTTTGGAGAAGACTACTGAGAGTCACTTGGACTGTGAGGAGATCCAACCAGTCCATCCTAAAGGGAATCAGTCCTGAATATTCATTGGAAGGACTGATCCTGAAGCTGAAACTCCCACTACTTCGGCCACCTGATGGGAAGAACTGACTCATATGTTAAGACCCTGATACTGGGAAAGTTGATGGTGGAAGGAGAAGGGGATGACAGAGGATTAGATGGTTGGATGGCATTACCAACTCAATGCACATGAGTTTGAGTAAGCTCTGGGAGTTGGTGATGGACAGGGAATACTGGTGTGCTACAGTCCATGGGGTTGCAGAGTCAGACATGACTGAGCAACTGAACTGACTGATACTTTTTCAAATTCTTTTCCCATGTAGGTCATTATATAATATTGAGCAGAATTCCCTCTATATGCTGTACAGAGTTGCCTTGTTGGTTATCCATTTTAAATATAGCAGTGTGTATATGTCAGTCCCAAATTCCCAAGGGTCAGGGTGGGAGAGAGATAATATTACTGTATTTCTTAATAAGCACATACATTTTAAGACAGACTGTATTGCCTTATAGTGAATCATCTGTTTTCACTGAAATTGTCTGAGCAGAAGTTGGCTAACTATGGCCCTGGAAGAGAGGGAATTTCTGCAGATGGTATGAAGTTGGATTCGGGCAGAGGTTTTAAATTCCACAGATACATGAAATGCATTAAAACCAATGCTTTATACATTCTGTATAGCACCTATGTGGGTGCTATATAGGTATCCCAAGCTTTTATTATCAAATTAAAGACATACATCCATATGGGTGTGTGCATGCCAGTTGCTTTCATCATGTCCAACTCTTTTCAGTGCTATGGACTGTAGCCTGCCAGGCTCCTCTGTCCAAGGGATTCTAAAGGCAAGAATACTGCAGTGGGTTGCCATGACCTCCTCCAGGGGATCTTTCTGACTCAGGTATTGAATGTGTCTTTCTCATATCTCCTGTATTTTCAGGTGGGTTCTTTACCACTAGCACCACCTGGGAAGCCCCATACATCCACATGCATCACTGCTATTTATTCTGATCATTATATCAAAAAGAAATATCCATCAATGAATCAGAAAATCCTGCCATTTGTGACAACATGGATGGAACTTGCATAAATCAGACAGAGAAAGACAATTCAGTATGATCTCCCTTATATATGGAATCTAAAAACATGTTATATGTCAATTACATCTCAACAAAGCTGGGAGAAAAAAGGATATTTTGACATCAAAAGAAGTAAGAAGTGCAGAGTCTTAGAAGAGGCAATACTTCTCAGAAACAGAAGCTAATAATCTTACACAAGTGAATGCATGCCATGGTTACAAGTATCTATGACTGAGAACAAGTCAACTCAAAACTTAAACAGCGACCTTTTTACTATCTTTTCAATTATGTGAGTTCACTGAGCTCAGAGTGGGGCTCAGTGTAAGTCAGCTGGCAGTTGGCTGGGGGCTCAGCAGTGGCTGTTGACCAGAGGGTCAGCATGTGTTTGTCTTGACATTTGGTTTGAGCTTTTCATCATATGGTGACTGGGTTCTGGGAGGGAGTGTCCTGAGAGCAAGCATCGTACCACAGGAGGCAGAAGCTTCTAGTACTCCTATAGTCAAGGCTTAAACTGGCCCAGGCATCACAAGGTCCTCCCATATGTAAGAGAAAGGGGAACAGATCATATAAAGATTTTTCACATCTTTAATCTCCCCAAACCATCACTCTTAAGCTTTTCTCATTTTGCTTTGGCTGGTGAGAGTGTTGTCTAGGATGGGCACCTGTCTATGGACCATTAAGAAATGAACTGGTGTGAGCAGCTAATTCTTTCCTCTGAAGAGAAGTTTCTTTGGGAGTTTCTCTCCGTGGGTGGGGGAAAGCTCATGGGCTCCGTATTTTTCCATAAATGTTTTACAACAATTATTTACTTTGTCATGCCATATCACAATGGCATCAAGCTCTACTTATACAGCCAACTCAGCAAAACAGAAGGAGATTTGACCTTACCGTGTCATGTATAGACAGAAGGAACCATGCAGTGGGTTTTCTCACACTGAGCATGTTAGAATGAAGGATGGATGCTTTTCTTCTCCTCCACCCCTTCTAAATATACAGTTTTCATGCAAACTTGAATTTCTCCTCTCTCACAGATCTCTGTAACAGTCTACGTTGCTAGTCTTGTTGTTTAGCCACTGAGTCATGTCCAAGTCTTTTGCAGCCCCATGGACTGTAGCCTGCCAGGCCCCTCCTTCCATGGGATTTCCCAGGCAAGCATACTGGAGTGTGCTGTCATCTCCTCCTCCAGTGGATCTTCCTGATCCAGGGATTGAACCTGCACCTTCTACACTGGTAGGTGGATTCTTTACCACTGATCCTCTAGGGAAGCCCTGTAAGAGTCTATAGAACTGTCCAAAGCAACTTACTCCCACAAGGTAGAACAGCTGTATCTTAAAACAGCACTATTCATCAGAGATGTCTCAAATGTATTACTGTTGAGAAAATAACACACACACATAGATAAATACACACACACACACACACACACACACACACACACACAAATATGTGGTATATTTCTGAGTTCAATGAAATCACCAAACTTAAATCAATCCCATCCCACCCCCAGCATAGTAAATGCAAGTTGTATAATCGATCAGGAAGCTGTACAATCAATTCAAGCTCATTACTAACAGCTGAGTTCATCAGCAAGACCACCAGTCACTGATGGCTCAGCAATTAATTGGATCTCTCTGGTTGATCCAATTACACCATTAAGAAATAACCAGACCAACTATTTTACAGTCTGGTTATTCCAGTTGTCTTAATGACTGAATTGGACTGGGTTGCCCAGTGACCCCAGCAATTGCTTCATGATTGGCCTGCAGGTGATTGAGACAGCGAGTCATCCCTGGCCAGTGAAATCTCACTAATAAAGTGGAGCTGCCTCTTCATATGCTGCAGAAGCACTAACAGGATTGTTTTCACTATAAGCTGTGGCCCCATCTGACACAGGGACATTTTCTGACAATTACACAGCCGTATGTGCATTTGACCAGCCGCCCGGTGCTTGGAACAACTCTACCACCTTGGTATGGGAACTGCAGCGTGACTGAAGATGCAAATCCGATTAAGTAAATTGTAGTTGGAAACCAGGCATGTTGATCAATAGTTGGAAACTTTTATGAACATCATGATGACTGCTATTTAATGTAAATCTCTTTATTTTTCCTACTTTCAAAAGAAATAAATGACCACTTTTTTCATTGGCTGACATGTTTGATCAAAGCATAAAAGAACAATGGAGAAGCAGTGCTTTTAAAAGCAATCTAGTCATGCTCGGACTATAAAACCTTACTTACAACCCTAGATTTTCCTGGCAGATGTGTCTGTTAAATGAAGCTCTTCTCTATTCAGCATATATGGGCCTTGGTTTGCAAATATGATTTGCTTCCCACAGACATGAACACACACACACACATGTGCACGCGTTTTACAGAGAGCTCACCTGCTGTTATCTTACACTTTCCTCTCTCTTTAGTCAGCTCTATTTGCAGAGGGCAGATTTTAAAGCAGTCATTAGAGATATTTTATAGTTCATGTTTGCTTTGTCATTAGCAGTACTCTTTCAAATATTTATCCATGTTGTTTCTAAATAAAACACCCAAGCAAACATTTATGAGTCATTTGCGAATATATTTAGGAGAAAAGTGATTGTCTGTGGGTCATAAGCCATTCTCACTATAATATATTTTAACTCAGCATTTTATTTGAGGGTGTGAGAGTGGAAACTATCATGCTGATGGGAGCATCATAGAACAGAAATTAGTGTAATTTAGCATGTACACTGGAGAAGGCAATGGCACCCCACTCCAGTACTCTTGCCTGGAGTATCCCATGGATGGAGGAGCCTGGTGGGCTGCCGTCCATGGGGTCGCTAAGAGTTGGGCACAACTGAGTGACTTTACTTTCACTTTTCAGTTTCATGCATTGGAGAAGGAAATGGCAACCCACTCCAGTGTTCTTGCCTGGAGAATCCCAGGGACAGAGGAGCCTGGTGGGCTGCCGTCTGTGGGGTCGCACAGAGTCGGACACGACTGAAGTGACTCAGCAGCAGCAGCAGCAGCAGCAGCATATACACTGTCATGAGAGCAGGCACTCCCCTCTTCTCCCTCGAGCTCCTGGATCTTCTGGGTTCTTTCCTACTTCACAACCCTCTTCTCATCTCTAAAATCTCCTCTCCTTTCCTTACTGAAAACCCCATAAAATATTGATGTGTGCTAAGTCACTTATTTGTATCTGACTCTTTGCAAACCCATGGACCATAGCCCACCAGGCTCCTCTGTCCATGGGATTCTCCAGGCAGGAATTCTGGAGTGGGTTGCCATGCCCTCCCCCAGGAGGTCTTCCTGACCCAGGAATCAAACCTGTGTTTCTTACGTCTCTGCATTGGCAGGAGGGTTCTTTACCACTAGCAAAGCTGGGAAGACCCAAAATATTGATGGGTAATATTTAAATACCTATCTATATAATCTATTTAACTATATAAATACTAAGGAATTTATCTAATCACTTTGTATTAAGTGATTAATACTGCTACTGCTACTGCTGCTAAGTTGCTTCAGTCATGTCCCCGGAGACGATAGCCTACCAGGCTCCCCTGTCCCTGGGATTCTCCAGGCAAGAACACTGGAGTGGGTTGCCATTTCCTTCTCCAAGTGATTAGTACTAAATCTATACAAATTCAAAGTGACAATCAATTAAGCAAAAGTAAATTTCTTTCAATCATGGTATCAGTTTAATAAAGTGAAGATTTATTTTTCCATGCAAAAGTAAAAACTTACTTTTTTTTTTTTCCATTCATTTCTGTTATCTGGAAAATGTACTAAAAGACAGCAGTTAATGGTATAGCAACTTATAGTTCCATCCCTGTATTTTATAAATTTTTGCTAATAAATGTAACTTAAGTTATGACTTCAAGGATCATGTATTTAATTATAACTTTTCCATAAATTATCCATGCAGGAATTAAAGGAAAATTCAATATTTAAACAGAAGTTTAGAATACATCAAACATCATTTGGCTTAGAGAACATTATTATAGTTTATATTAATACATTAAAACTCATCAAATTGTATATCTCATCAAATTGTAGATCTGTTGTCTGATAATGTACATGTCATAAGATGCAGGGACAGACTCAAGGATTCAAGGTGGATTATTTTCCCTAGCTGGATCTTGATTTAATTTGTATCATTATCTTGGCCAACTGACTTGACCTACCTATTTCTAATTTCCTGATTCTTAAAGTTCATTTTGATGTTTTTGATGATTAATAAGGCTACTCATTTTGCAATGCTTCTTAACTAAAAGCCACAAAACAATCAAACAATAATTATTTGCCAGAATTTCAATGTGCTTCACATGCTTTCTTCCTACATCTTAGATCTCATGCTCGAAATATTGTACAGTTCATGTTCTGAAATCACATTGAAAGATGCAGTGCTATAAAATAATGCAATTTTTTACAACTTTTCATATGTATGCATACATGTAAGTATGCACAACTCATTTCAATAAGAACACTGCAAATTAGTATTTTCAAATGGCCAGTCTGAATTTCATTTAATATAAATGTGTCATGGTGGTGTCAGAGTAAGAAATCTCTTACTAGCACCTAATATACTGTCTTATCTTCAAAATTAAATTTAAAAATATACATCATAAATAGAAACTAATTACAACCAAAGAATTTGCCAAATGTCATGGGTGAT
>SJYQ01001240.1:27397-51146 GCA_006410935.1 Redunca redunca
AGTGTTTCCCACTTTTTTCTTTTTCTTCTTCTTCTTCTTCTCTCTCTCTCTCTCTTTTTTTTTTCCATTCTCACATTTCTTTTCTACCCAGAGGAGGCTGAGACTGAGTAGAAGGAGGCATCTTACAATATCATATGAACACCAGCTGTTGCATATAGGTCTGAAGTGCTATTTCATTTTAGACTATATATTTTAAAAAGAACTATTGTTTAACCATTTAAAAAAAAAAAAAAAACCCTGCTGAAATATGCTGCAAGTTTTAGCCTTGGGGAAAATAACCAAGTGAAAACCCATTGAGTTCTTTATCCTCTAAACTTTAAGACGCTTTAGAGAGGTGTTCATAAAATAAGTTATGTGCATTTTACCCAACTTGGATGGGCTCTCACTTTGCTATACTGAGTGATAAAAATCTTTCCTCTCTCATATTCACATTTCTCAAGAAATGAGTCAATGCATACTCAGCTTCCATGACCAACAAATTGGAAACCAAATTCTTCTCATTTGAAAGGGAGAAAGGTGTCCAGAATAACTAGTTTTATGAGCTGCACCTCTGTGATAAATTATTCCCAGATGCTGATGTGGATAAAAATACTGTTCTTTCCTCTGAAGACCTGTGTAAGCAGGTAGATTTCAAGCAGACAGCTTTAAGTACCACATATCCTGCCATTGTTCTAAAGCTGGATAAAGACCTTTCCACTGCCAAGGGCATAAGCATCATACTTCATCTGATAAAACATTATCTAAACATGGACTTTGTGTAGGAATTATGCTAAAGTGTAAGCTTTCTATTCATAGGGTGGTCTACATTCAAAAAATACTTATGAAACACATACCTATGATGGGTATTGACTAACGCAAGGAAAATTCATGGCCTGGGTAAAAGCAACACCATTAAAAACTGGTTAATGACTCTTAAATATAGGAGCTGCTATAATTCCAGTAATTGGAATCCAAAGAAAAACCACTATGAGCAGAAATAGTGGTGTCATAGTTTGGGTTCTAAAAGAACTGAGTCTAAGACTAGAGTATGAGTTCAAACAGTTTGTTTCAGAGGTGATCCCAGGAGGCATGGGAAGAGTAGTGAAGTGATACACGAGAGGAAGGCAGTTAAATGAAGACTGAGTTGTTGTCAAGCCAACTACCACAATGGACCACTGGAGTTTAATGCTGCAGGGAAATTTTAAGAAGTGACGCCTAAGAGCAGAGGAGCTAGGGTATTTATAGACTGGAGAATCATTGACGGAAGGCAAGGTTCCAATGGGATCTACTCCTGGTGAAGAATAATTCCACTGTTATGGGAAAATCCCTCAGGCACATAATTACAGGTGGCAGCACTTGGAAATTTGTTGGAGCACAGTGAAATGTCAAGATCCAAGGAATGTAAACAGAGAACAGGCAACATCTCCTGCAATGGCAAGATTTTATCCCCATGGAACTTCCCTTTCTCTGACCATTCTCTCTTCTTCCTTCATTTCTGTCCTCATCTAACTTGATTAGGGACATCAGGGCAGAGAGACAGACCTGTCTCTTAGTTGTTATTTTCCCCTTGCAAAAATTCTTTCACACCTACTTGGCAATTTTATTTAAAAATTTATTTCCACAAGCAACCTGAATATGGAAAGACAAAAAAAAATTTTTTTAAGAAAAGCAATAGTATGTAAACCAAGTTATTTTACATGGTTGTAAATTACATGGGCTATTTTATTTCCTTCCTATATGTACACACATCAAGCTGGCACTTCTAAAACATATCTGAAGCTCAGGATGGTTTAATATTCAAGGTTTGATAATATAATCAATTATCTTCTGTTTTCATCATCTCCCAAGGAACAAAACATTCCTCAGTCTATGCCTCCCTAGGTCAAAGGTTTCTCATAAGAAATCAATTGACTGGTAGACTTAATGTGATTCTACAGGGCTTTTTCCTTTTATGCAAGCAGTCATCATTTAAGACCAGTGAGATTAAGAAGAAAAAGTAACAAAAGGAATCCAAATTGGAAAAAAGAAGCAAAACAGTTGCTGTTTGCAGATGACATGATACTACATATGTGTGTGTGTGTGTATATGTCTATGTATGTATGTGTGTGTATGTGTATATATATATGTATATAAATCCTGAAGATGCTACCAGAAAACTACTAGAGCTTATCAATTCATAGAAATCTCTTGCATTCCTATACACTGACAACAAAAAATCAAAGAGAGATTAAAGAAACAATCCTATTTACTATCACATTTAAAAGAATAAAAATACCTAGGAATAAACCCACTGAGGGAGATAGAAGACCTGTACTCAGAAAACTATAAGATACTGATTAAAGAAAATAAAAGAGGACACAAATAGATGGAGAGTTATACCCTTTTCTTTGATTAGAAGAGTATTGTGAAGATGACTATACTGCCCAAAGCAATCTACAGATTCAGTGCAATCCCTATCAAATTACCAATGTCATTTTTCACAGAACTAGAACAAAAAATTTTACAATTTGTATGGAAACACCACAAATAGCCAAAGCATATTGAGAAGGAAAAATGGAGCTGGAGGAATTAAGCTTCTTGGCTTCAGGCTATACTACAAAGCTACAGTCATCAAAACAGTATGATATTGGCATAAAAAACAAATACATGGATTGATGAAACCAGATACAAAGTCCAGAGATAAACCCACACACTTACGGTCATCTAATCTATGACAAAAGAAGCAAGAATACACAATCGAGTAAACACAGTCTCTTTGATAAGTGGTGTTGGGAAAACTGGACAACTGCATGTAAAAGAATACACAAAAATGAACTCAAAATTGACTAAAGGCCTAAATGTAAGGCCAGATACTATAAAATTTGTACAGGAAAACATAGGAATGACACTCTCTGACATAAATCACAGCAAGACATTTTTTTGGATCCACCTCCTGGAGTAATAAAAATAAAAACACAAACAAATGAGACCGGATGAAACTTAAAAGCTTTTGCACAGCTGAGGAAACCATAAACAAAACAAAAAACAACTCTCAGAATAAAAGGAAATATTTGTAAAGCAAGTGACATAAGATTAATCTCCAAAATATACAAATAGTCCATGCAGCTCAACATAAAAAAAATAAACAACCCAGTCAAAAAATGGGCAAAATATCTAAATAGACCCTTTTCCAAAGAAGGCATACAGATCGATAAAAGCATATAAAAAAAGACGCTCAACATCACTAATTATTAGAGAAACGCAAATCAAAACTACAATGAAGTTATCACCTCACACTGGTCGAAATGGCCATCATTAAAAAAATCTATAATCAATAAATGCTGAAGAGGGTGTGGAGAAAAGGGACACTCCTATATTGTTGGTGGGAATGCAAACTGGTACAGCCAGTATGGAGAACAATATGCTGCTGCTGCTAAGTCGCTTCAGTAGTGTCCGACTCTGTGCAATCCCATAGATGGCAGCCCACCAGGCTCGCCCGTCTGTGGGATTCTCCAGGCAAGAACACTGGAGTGGGTTGTCATTGCCTTCTCAAGGAGAACAGTATGGAGGTTCCTTTAAAAAACTGGAAATAGAGCTACCAAATGATCTAGTATAGGGTCCCATTCCTAATCAGATATGTGAAGAAAATCATACATGCACCCAATATTCACTGTAGCACTACTTATTAATACTATAGCCAGACCCGAAAGCAACCTAAATGTCCATCAACAAAGGAATGGATACATGTATAAAATGAATATTACTCAACCATAAAAAAGAACAAAATAATGTCATTTGTAGCAATAGGGATTGACTTAGAGATCTGGATACTGAGTGAAGTAAGTCAGAGAGAGAAAGACAAATATAAGCCACTTACATAAGAAATCTGAAAAAGGCTACAAATGAATGTATCTACAAAACGTATGTAGAATTACAGATGCAAAAAATAAACTTGTTGTTACTGAGAGGTAAGGGAGGAAGGATAAACTAGGAGCTTGGGACTGACACATACACACTACTATATATAAAACAGATATCTAATAAGGACTTACTGTATAGCACAGGAAAGTATTCAATACTCTGTAATGGCCTATTTGGGAAAAGAATCTAAAAAAGAGTGGGTATGACAGATTCATTTTGCTGTACATCTGAAACTAATACAACACTGTGAATCAATTATACCCCAATAAAAATGTTTAAAAGTAGCAGACCTTGTAGGCGAGAGATGGGGTAGTTACACCTTTTTAGAAATGTCTAATAACTTAGAGTTGTTACAATTCAAGGGGGTTTCTGCAAATTTGCTTTAGTTTGTACTTCTCTAAGTATGTGCTAATTGATTAAGGGAATATGTTCCACACAGTTATAATAAAGACATGGAAAATTAATAAAATGTATAGAAAAATACAGCCTTCTGAAATAAGTGAAAAAGATGTTAACCTTATAAAATATAAGGAGAAGCTTTGAGATACTTCTGGGGAATCTGAAGTTGTTAACATTCCAATTAAGTATATCAAGCATCATCGTTATTAATATATCATTTCTCCATTTTGTTTTCAATCTCTGTCGCAATAATCAGAACCAAATTCCAAGGCCCTTTTGTTTCAGCCTGTTGTAAACAGTGCAACTCCAGGAGACAGCTTATATGATGGTGAACAACCAAGGCACTCTGCCCTTTCAACGCTAGAGAAATGAAAGCAAAGGGAACAACTTTTCTTAGCCCGGTCCAGAATTCTGACCACCAAGATTTGGTTTCTACTGCAGAAGACTAATCTCTGAAAAATGGACAGCTATTTTAGAATTGATTATTCCCACAAGAATGTAGCATTTTCAGGTGACTCTTTGATTAAAAAAAAAAAAATCATGTGTCTTAGGAATTTGTTTGGTTTCTCTTTTCTATATCAAGTCAGGAAACTACATATATGTGTGTATGTGTGTGTGTATATATACACACACACAAACACATGTACATACATACATATGCATATTCAGAAAGACAGACAGACATACACACACATGCACTAGCCACATCTCCAAAAGGTCTTTTCCCCAGCCTTCTTTACTGTCAAGGTGATATGTTTCCACAGTGGAAAGCTTTGGAGCATGTCAGTTTATCATGCATGTCCATCCTCAATATTAATTCAAAGTAACTATTATGGAGGGTCAATGGGGCATGAGCTTTTCTCGCACTTTGTGTGATGGCGCAGGATAATCTAGACAGCCTCAGATATCAGTTCAGATAACGGCCCGTAGAATAACATGAGAAAAGACTCGATTTAATTCAGCAGGAATTTGCTGGGAGCCTCCCTTACAGGAGGTGCAGAGTTAGACGTGGAGAATTCAAGAGGCGAGAGACAGTCCCTGACTTTGTTCAGATGACAGTCTCATCAGAAGTTTAAACACTGAGATGGAGTGAGCAAGCAGACACTCAGAGCATGGCTTACTTTGTAGCATATTCGGACAGCTAGTTTTATGATACAGTCCAAATCAGGTTTCTCATAGTCAGTTCTTCTGACTTGGCGGGTTCCTGAATATCAGGCACTGCCCACCTGTTCTCACACATCACTACTATGCCATGCTGAAACATGACTAAACTTGAAGTTCTCTGAGCACGGTAGCCTCTCCTGGCCACCAGGATCTTGCTCATTCGCCTATAAGAAAAAGCCCTTTGCTGACGGCCTGAATGACAATTGCTGGTAACCTCCGGTGCCAGGGAAGGTGCTGTCTCCTTCAGAAATGTTTTCTTTAACTTCCCAATCTGGATTAGGTACCATCTCTATCCGCCCCCCAGCACCCCGAATTCCCTCTGCTTGATACTACACTCCCTCTTATTTCATCTGCCCCTCCAGCCTGCCAGCCCACCATCAGTCAGACAGTCACCAGTTAGCCAGCCAGCTGTCATTTAAATATTGAGGGTCCTTTATGTGCCTGGGAAAAGATTATCAAAGGAAATAAAGCAAGCTTATGTTCTCAATTCTCAATAGACAATACACAGCTAAATGTATGTAAAGTAAAAAAAAATAATAATAATAATAAGATAGTTGTTTGTGCTGTAAAGAAAATTGAATAGTAAAATTGAGACCTAAGGTTACTGTCAGGAGAACAGGAGAACCAGGCCCTGGGGGCCACAGAAGGCAACTCAGAGGTGCCCAAGCTAAGGCTCCCTCTGTTTTCCACTATTCTTATGGCTTAACAAAGATTTCCAGGCAGAGTGATGACAAAGGTAGAGACTCTGAAGCAGAAGCGAGTTGGAGAGTTGAGCGTGAAGGGGAAGTGGAGTCTGGGGTGAAACTGGAGAAGGTGAGCTTATGCGGGATCTTCTGGGTTTTGCTAAGGTTTTTTTTTTCCCAAGTGCATTAGAAATTCACTCTGGAATTTTAAGTATTGGCAGTGGGAGGGACACGACTGAGTGACTTCAGTTTCATGCATTGGAGAAGGAATTGGCAACCCACTCCAGTTCTTGCCTGGAGAATCCCAGGGACGGGGGAGCCTGGTGGGCTGCCATCTGTGGGGTCGCACAGAGTCAGACATGACTGAAGTGACTTAGCAGTAGCAGTGGGAGGAGTAAAATAAAAAGATTTATTTTTAAAAAATTGTCATGTGCTGCTACATAGAAAATGACTGCTATATAGAAAATGGGTGGATTAATCTAGATAAGAGTAATAGTACGTATCAGCCTAATGATCCATACCTCTCTACTACATTTTCTCAAAGTAGAGGACACATCATGTCTTTTTATCTCCATAGTTTAGGATAAAGGCTTATTGCTTATATAAGAGCACCCAACTTATGTGAGATGGCAGTTTCCAGCAATCATTTCATCTCAGTATGGCTTGTCCCTTCCTGTCCTCTCTCAAGTGCCAAGTCACTGTGTATTTAATGAACTTGTCCTCACCAACCAATTCTTCCACCCAAGCTAATGCTTTTAGCACAGGCAAACTGAAATAAGAGCCTCCTAGCTTAATTGAAAAAAACAAATTCTATATTATAGTATTGAAAAGTTACAAAGATACTCTTACAGATTAGTATTATTTACTTTGGTGGTGAATTCTGCATTTCTCAATATGTGTCATTTAAATGAGGTATTTGAAAACTCAGTTAAATGATAATTGCACTCTTTCCCAGAAGTTTTTTTTTTGTTTTATTATTGAAACTAAATTTAATGGAAGAGACAGACACAAGCAGCAATAAAAATAACACTGGTATAAATAAAATCCTAATGAAGTTGAAGTATGCTGAATGTTCATAGTTTGTAGGAAAATAAATATCTTATTAATAGTTCCATGTATGTGCGTAGAGTTTTAAGATATTTGTAAAACTAATTAGTTTTGAAATAGTTGGCCTCACTAATTAGATGGTTTCGTTGGCATCATTTTCCATCAGATACGCATGATGTTGTTGGGTGAATTAAAGGGAAGAACATGTAAGGAAGAAGCTTACTTTATTTTTTGAAATAGTGAAATATAAAAGTCCCCCCGCTCCTGAAGTTCCTTATTTCCAGAGCTGGCCACTGCTGCTGCTGCTTAGTCCCTTCAGTCGGGTCCAGCTTTGTGCGATCCTCTGGACTGCAGCCTACGAGGCTCCTCTCTCCATGGAATTCTCCAGGCAAAAACACTGGAGTGGTCTACCATGCCCCCCTTCAGGGGATCTTCCCGACTCATGGATCAAAACTGGGTCTCCTGCATTGCAGGCAGATTCTTTACCACTGAGCCACCAGGGAAGTCCAATAGAAACTGTTTAGCGACACATGTAACTTAAATTTTCTCATGACAGTATTTTAAAAGTAACAATAAATTTGCACTTAATTTTATAGTTTACATAAGTGAATATATACAAATATTATCATTTGAACCTACAATTGGTATAAGAAATTACCAAAGAGCTAATTTGTCTTCTTTTCTCAGTACTAAGTCTTTGAAATCTGCTGTGTGCTTTGTAACACATCTTGCTTTGGATTCTGCATCTTTCTAGGGCTCAACAGACACATGTAGCTAGGGGCTGCTATACTGGACAGTGCAGCCTGGTATTTTTCATTATACGTATTCCACACTGGAGGGGTGTGTGTGTGTGTTTGAAAGTAGGAAGCAGGTGGCTCAATAGGCATTCAGAAAATGGATCTTCCTTTTAAATTCACAGAATGGTTCACATATTGATCCACAGCCTTATTCCTTTTTCAGTCATCAAAGAGGGTCTCATGAAGGCCTTGCTTCGGGCATTAAGATTCTGAAGCTAACTACATCTAGCTTTTCCCCATCACTCTGATAACACAAATAAATGTTTACTGGGATAATTTAATAATAATTTGACTGAATTAAACCAGGGTCAATTTGTAGATGCTGTTGCTGCTAAGTCGCTTCAGTCGTGTCCAACTCTGTGTGACCCCATAGACAGCCTCCCACCAGGCTCCCCCATCCCTGGGATTCTCCAGGCAAGAACATTGGAGTAGGTGGTTGCCATTTCCTTCTCCAATGCATGAAAGTGAAAGTGAAGTCACTCAGTCACTTATGTCTAATATGGTATCGTATTTCATTTTACTTGCTTTCTCTATGATTCCTGGGATCCTTGTCTGGAGAGTGATTATTGGTGGAAGTCTGTGTAATAAGTTGTACCTCCAAGTGGAAGAAATAATATGAATAAACTTTGTCAAGGTAAACATAAATTTTCCTCTCCATAACAAATGTTCTAGAATTATTAATACCTTTTGGGCTCCAAAATCACTGCAGATGGTGATTGCAGCCATGAAATTAAAAGACGCTTACTCCTTGGGCTTCCCTGGTGGCTCAGAGGTTAAAGCATCTGCCTGCAATGCAGGAGACCCAGGTTTGATTCCTGGGTTGGGAAGAGCCTCTGGAGAAGGAAATGGCAACCTACTCCAGTATTCTTGTCTGGAGAATCCCATGGAGAAAGGAGCCTGGTAGGCTACAGTCCATGGGGTTGCAAAGAGTTGGACATGACTGAGCGACTTCACTTTCACTCCTTGGAAGGAAAGTTATGACTAACCTAGATAGCATAATCAAAAGCAGAGACATTACTTTGCCAACAAAGGTCTGTCTAGTTACTGCTGCTGCTGCTGCTGCTAAGTCACTTCAGTCGTGTCCGACACTGTGTGACCCCAGAGACGGCAGCCCACCAGGCTCCCCTGTTCCTGGGATTCTCCAGGCAAGAACACTGGAGTGGGTTGCCATAAGGGTATGGTTTTTCCAGTGGTCAGGTATGGATGTGAGAGTTGGACTGTGTAGAAAGCTGAGCGCCAAAGAATTGATGCTTTTGAACTGTGGTGTTGGAGAAGACTCTTGAGAGTCCCTTGGACTGCAAGGAGATTCAACAAGTCCATCCTAATGGAAATCAGTCCTGAATATTCATTGGAAGGACTGATGCTAAAGCTGAAACTCCAATACTTTGGCCACCTGATGTGAAGAACTGACTCACTGGAAAAGATCCTGATGCTGGGAAAGATTGAAGGCAGGGGGAGAAGGGGAAGACAGAGGATGAGATGTTTGGATGACATCACTGACTCAATGGACATGAGTTTGAGTAAGTTCTGGGAGTTGGTGATGGACAGGGAAGCCTAGTGTGCTGCAGTCCATGGGGTCACAAAGAGTTGGACATGACTGAGCAACTGAATTGAGCTAAATTGAACTGCCAATGCAGGAGACCCAAGAGATGCAGGTTCTATCCCTGGGTTAGAAAGATCTCCTGGAGTAGGAAAAGGCAACCTGTTCCAGTATTCTTGCCTAGAAAATTCCATAGACAGAGGAGGCTGGCAGGCTACAGTCCATGGGGTCACAAAGAGTTGGACATGACTTAGTGACTGAGTACACACACACACACGTGTAAACACATCTTGGGCTCATTTCTAGAGTGGGAGGAACAGCTCAAACCTGTCACCCTAGCTATCAATTTCCATTCTTTTCAGAATCCCTTATCTGCAATGGAAGAGTTAAGCTCATGGAGTTTTCCCTTTACCTGACTCATTCAAAAAACAGCACATTCATTGTCCTTAGCAATTTTCAAATGGCACAAACTTACATCATGTTAAGACTGTATGACCTTTCCTCCACAATATATTTTATCAATAAGCTGAAATATAAAATTAAAATACTAAAAGGCACAAATTACTGGCCAGTGAAGTTTCCTTAGGAGCTCAGAGATCACGTACGAACATTAGGCTTTCCTCTTAGACATACATAAGTAAATAAATCCTGACAGGTAACAAACAAGCAAACAGGAGAGCCATGTGTAAAGAGTGTGCTATTAGTTTCCAGACACTTGAGGGTGTTAAGTGGCTTGAAAAGCTGTGCAGAGTGCGTGGGGGTGAAAATGTGGTTGCTTCTGTGATCACACAGGGAACATTTCAGTACTTTTTCTGAGCAAGTGCAAGTAAAGCTGCCTCTGGTGGTGACTGTTGAGAGGGGCTGCCAATTGTTAAACAGGTCCTGGCTTTGACATATTAAAACCGTAGCTCCAATCATTCATTAAAGGGTCTATTGTTAAGAAAAACCCATCTTTTTATTCATAAAGAGAAAGGACAGGTTCGAGGACTTCAGTGCAGGGAAAAGATGTATGTGTATTGGAGGGCTGGAGAAAAATCCATTAAAGTCATATGAAACACTGACTACATTTCCGAAGGTTTCACAAGGTCCTTTCTTTGAGAGAAGTGAATCCGATTCTGATGAACTACACAGGGCTTCAGGATAGTCTCAAGACCAATAAATATTACTCCGTAAGCAGGGCTACAAATTAGGCATAAATCAAACCTGCCAAGAACACTGCCACCCTCTCAGTTCTCTAAGCAGGTTATTTTGCTTCCTCCATTCTTCCCATTTCTCCATCACTAACTCAGTCAGCATCAATCCCCACTGATTCTCCTTCATGTCTTGGATCTGTTCCTTATTTTTGTTTTAGCTTCTTCCCAACTAATCCAAACTTCCTTTGTCACTAAGAATGGCAAAAATCATTTCCCTAGGTTGCAGGTTCTACCCCCAGCCACTTCTTCCCTTTAGTACAAGGCACACTCAGTTCAGTTCAGTTCAGTCGCTCAGTCGTGTTTAACTCTTTGCGACCCCATGAATTGCAGCACGCCAGGCCTCCCTGTCCATCACCAATTCCCGTAGTTCACTCAGACTCATGTCCATCGAGTCAGTGATGCCATCCAGCCATCTCATCCTCTGTCATCCCCTTCTCCCCCTGCCCCCAATCCCTCCCAGCATCAGAGTCTTTTCCAATGAGTCAACTCTTCACATGAGGAGGCCAAAGTACTGGAGTTTCAGCTTTAGCATCATTCCTTCCAAAGAAATCCCAGGACTGATCTCCTTTAGAATGGACTGGTTGGATCTCCTTGCAGTCCAACGGACTCTCAAGAGTCTTCTCCAACATCACAGTTCAAAAGCATCAATTCTTTGGCACTCAGCCTTCTTCACAGTCCAACTCTCACATCCATACATGACCACAGGAGAAACCATAGGCTTGACTAGACGGACCTTAGTCGGCAAAGTAATGTCTCTGCTTTTTAATACGCTATCTAGGTTGGTCATAACTTTTCTTCCAAGGATTAGGCATATTTTATCACCATCTGCAGTGATTTTGGAGCCCCCCAAAATAAAGTCTGACACTGTTTCTACTGTTTCCCCATCTATTTCCCATGAAGTGATGGGACCAGATGCCATGATCTTCATTTTCTGAATGTTGAGCGTTGAGCCAACTTTTTCACTCTCCACTTTCACTTTCATCAAGAAGCTTTTTAGTTCCTCTTCACTTTCTGCCATAAGGGTGGTGTCATCTGCATATCTGAGGTTATTGATATTTCTCCCGGCAATCTACACATGGACATCACCAGATGGTCAACACCAAAATGAGATTGATTGTATTCTTTGCAGCCAAAGATGGAGAAGCTCTATACAGTCAACAAAAACAAGACCAGGGGCTGACTGTGGCTCAGATCATGAACTCCTTATTGCCAAATTCAGACTCAAATTGAAGAAAGTAGGGAAAACCTCTAGACCATTCAGGTATGACCTAAATTAAATCCCTTATGATTATACAGTGGAAGTGAGAAATAGATTTAAGGGCCTAGATCTGATAGATAGAGTGCCCGATGAACTACTGAATGAGGTTCATGACATTGTACAGGAGACAGGGATCAAGACCATCCCCATGGAAAAGAAATGCAAAAAAGCAAAATGGCTGTCTGGGGAGGCCTTACAAATAGCTGTGAAATGAAGAGAGGCGAAAAGCCAAGGAGAAAAGGAAAGATATAAGCATCTGAATGCAGAGTTCCAAAGAATAACAAGGAGAGATAAGAAAGCCTTCCTCAGAGATCAATGCAAAGAAATAGAGGAAAAGAACAGAATGGGAAAGACTAGAGATCTCTTCAAGAAGATTAGAGATACCAAGGGAATATTTCATGCAAAGATGGGCTCAATAAAGGACAGAAATGGTATGGACCTAACAGAAGCAGAAGATATTAAGAGGTGGCAAGAATACACAGAAGAACTGTACAAAAAAGATCTTCATGACCCAGATAATCACGATGGTGTGATCACTCACCTAGAGCCAGACATCCCGGAATGTGAAGTCAAGTGGGCCTTAGAAAGCATCACTATGAACAAAGCTAGTGGAGGTGATGGAATTCCAGTTGAGCTATTTCAAATCCTGAAAGATGATGCTGTGAAAGTGCTGCACTCAATGTGTCAGCAAATTTGGAAAAGTCAGCAGTGGCCACAGGACTGGAAAAGGTCAGTTTTCATTCTAATCCCAAAGAAAGGTAATGCCAAAGAATGCTCAAACTACCACACAATTGCACTCATCTCACATGCTAGTAAAGTAACGCTCAAAATTCTGCAAGCTAGGCTTCAGCACTATGTGAACCGTGAACTTCCTGATGTTCAAGCTGGTTTTAGAAAAGGCAGAGGAACCAGAGATCAAATTGCCAACATCCGCTGGATCATGGAAAAAGCAAGAGAGTTCCAGAAAAACGTCTATTTCTGCTTTATTGACTATGCCAAAGCCTTTGACTGTCTGGATCACAATAAACTGTGGAAAATTCTGAAAGAGATGGGAATACCAGCCCACCTGACCTGCCTCTTGAGAAACCTATATGCAGGTCAGGAAGCAACAACAGTTAGAACTGGACATGGAACAACAGACTGGTTTCAAATAGGAAAAGGAGTACGTCAAGGCTGTATATTGTCACAAAGCACACTAGACCACAGAAACTTAGAATCATTTTGTGTAAACAACACACCTATCCCTGTTCAACAGCCTGCAGCAATTCTATATTAATACCCACTGTAAGTAATTATCAGGCTAGATCCCATGGCTACAGCAAAACCATACTCTGCCCCTTGGAGCTAGTCTTCATCTTAAGCTGAGTTTCCTCAACAGATCCCAGAGATACAAACTGTAGTTTATGTCATTTATTAAGGAAGTGGTCATTGGAAGCACTAGTAGGGAAGTTAGAAGTTAAGGTAGGGAAAGGAGTCAGTAAGGATGGATTGGAGGGCAGGTAACCATATGGGCACTGGGGTGGGTCTCACTGGGGACCTCTAGGAAATGGTGTACAAAATGCCTCAGAGTTACCCACCAGCTGCTTTTCTGAGCAAGTGCAACCCAAGTGCAACCGAGGATGCTGGCAGGCTACAGTCCATGGGGTTGCAAAGAGTTGGACGTGACTTAGTGACTGAGCATACACACACCCCCCCCACACACACACACGTGTAGATACATCTTGGGCTCATTTCTAGAGTGGGAGGAACAGCTCAAATCTGTCACCCTAGCTATCAATTTCCATATCCAGGGAACTGAGTATGTACAAATCCATACCCTTGATCCTGGTTGAGAACCACTCAAAGGCTTGGAATTTGTCAGTTTAACACTTAAGTAGAGCCCTGGGGTGGTGTATGGTAGCAGTTCAACCCAAGAGCACACAAGAAATGAAGCAGGGACATTTATAATTTAGGCCCTGGAGTCAGTACATGGCATAACCAAAGGGGTCCCTAGGGGAGGCCCAGAGAAAGAGGATCTGGGGTACATCCTGACAGAGTCCATCAGCGGATGGCTTGGAGGTTCTCAGGCTGGGACTGGATTGGACAATTCAAACCAAACGAAGAGAGATTCCAGTAAGCTATGTAGGTGTCTTACTTACGAGGTATCTCAGGGAGATTGAGGCTCACAGGCTGCTTGAGCACTCACAACAGAAGTTTACATTGGTCTATCTCTGTCTGCTGCTGCTGTCTAGAGGCAGGTCAGGCCCCTGTGGGCTGCTTGGCCATCCAAAGTGGATACTGAAGCAGTAGTATCATGGATTGGACTTCCCTGGCAGCTCAGATGGTAAAGCGTCTGTCTACAATGTGGGAGACCCGGGTTTGAGCCCTGGGTTGGGAAGACCCCCTGGAGAAGGAATTGGCAGTACACTCCAGTACTACTGCCTGGAAAACCCCATGGACAGAGGAGCCTGGTAGGCTACAGTCCATGGGGTCACATTAGTCTGGCCACACTCTGGACACGTGGGTATCAAATCCCAGCTCCTCTGCCTGCCCCACTCACGGGCTGTATGGACGCCATAGTGAGAGGAGACCCCAGGGCAGAGAGCGACAGCTGGATGTTGCTGGGCTGGCATTCATGGAACGGATTGAGCACCAAGGAGATACAGGTAAACACTGACATATTTCTCCAGGAAAATGAAGCCTTGACCCAAACACATAGCTTGATTCCAGCATCACCCGCCATCTACTAATCTGTGTGCTTTTGTGCAGTGATCATGCTGAGAAATCCTGTCAGTGGTGCCCAGGGAGCTCCTCGACTAGACCATCACCAACTACATAGTTGCTAAATTACTCCCTCTAGCCCTTCCAGTATATTTAATCTCTGAGTCTGAAATTTCATTCTCATAAAGGAAACGTCCTACTGACATTCTTTCTGCCAATTCTTCCCCCTGGAATGGTTTCTCAATCTCTTATCAATACTTACTACCTCCATAATCAACTCAGTCTGTCCACTGGACACCATCTCAACACAGGTACAGTATTGATTTTGGTTGTTTCACTACCATTGAGTAATTTAGTCTTGATATATTCTGTGAATCAAACTAATTTGCAATGAACATCAACTTTGAAGGTAAGAGGACCTGGGTTCCAGGTCCAGCCCTGCCAACATGTCCAAGGGCAAGAACCTTAATCTTTGTGGCCTCAGTTTCTTCATCTGTAAAATGGAGATGATGGTAGTTTATCAAAAGGTTGTTGTGAGGATTAAATGAGATACTGCCCCTAATAGCACATAACATGCAACAACTATTTGATAAATGTTAATTATTAGTAGCTTTACCCTCAACATGGGGATTTGTGTATCGTTATCAGTTCCACCTTGCTGTAAGCATGACTTGCATTCTCTAAAACTAATGATCGTATCTTTTTTCTTTTTTAATTACAAAAGAGAAATAGACCCATAGATGTAGAAAACAAACTTACAGTTACCAAAGGGGAAAGTGGGGAGAGAGATAAACTAGGAGGTTGGGATTCACATATACACACTAGTATATATAAAGTAGATAACCAACAAGGAACTATTGTATTGCACAGGGAACTATACTCAATATTTTGCAATTACTTATAAAGGAAAAGAATCTGAAAATGTCTCTCTCTCTATATATATATAAATGGAATCCCTGTGCTGTACACCTGAAACTAACATGACATTTTAAGCTAACTATACTTCAATAAAAATAAAGAAAGAAAGGTAATGATCAAGTGTTCTGTTTCTCTATACTTGACTTTTTAAAGACAGACTGCCTCCTATACAATAAGCAGTCAATTAAGGCAGTGCTTAAAAAGAGAGCTGGGCAAAAGGCAACTTTTAAAAGCACTTCACATTTCATTGCAAAATGTCCTGTAAAATGTTATTCAAATGAAAGTCTGTCATGGCTTATAGAACCAGTCAATATTTGGAACTCGGGCAGTCACTGATTTATGGGATTACAGTGAACCCTTTTGTTGGATTCTTAAGTATTAAGTAGCATGCTATTAGGGTGCTTTTGAAACAAGGTGAGACAAGTACCAGTATTCTCCATACACCTATGGGCAGAATTTGTATTGATGGTGATTCAATGATCTCTTCCTGAACTACAGTGAGACCTACGGTGTTCCACTCCTCATCACTGGAAACTAGGCACTTCTTGCCTGAAATATGCTTTCTCTTCCTTTCCTTCCTTCCATCCATCCATCCATCCCCCTTTTCTGTTATCTTTCAAGGTGCAAATTAAGAAATCCTTTCACTAAGGCGGCTTTTTCAGTTATTCAGCTAAGACAACCCTCAGCCTCATTTTAAAGCCATCAAAATGCATTTCTTTTGGTACATGATATAACCTCTTTATTGATGTTCATCTTTTTTAAAAGTATAGACCCAATATTTCCAAAGACTATAAGCTCTTTGAGGAGGGGGGTAGTGCCTGGGACTTTACAGTTTCAGCATTATTCTTATACATAAAGAAATTCAAGGTTTTTTTGCTTCATAACAATATTAAATGATATTTTAAATGATTCTTTTCTTTGCTCATTTGTTTCCATCTCTGCAGAACTGAACAAGCTTTTGCAAACATGAGAAATCACTAAGATGTGGATGACCCGACAACTAATGGGGACATGAGGAAGCAGTAGCATTGGCCACGTAAGACTTAGTGGTCAGTCCCAGAACAGAAATACTGCCATGCCTCTGTGGATCGACATTCTGTGCTCCAATGCTACGATAGTGGCTTAGAATGAGAACTTCTAGAGCCTCAAGAATTCTTCCATAGGGATTTGTCAGACACTATTATGTGTCTGTCTACAGCAGGATGTATTTTCCATAGAGGGTCGCGAGAGTATTTTCCATCCTGCATGCTCTTCTATAATGTGATCCTGCCATTTCTTCAAGATGAAGTCTAATTCTCCCTTTGGGTATGAGTGGACTTGTGATTCAGTTCTCACCAACAGAATGAGTCTGAGTGATGCTCATGACTTTCAAGGACAGATCATTCAAGGCCATGAGCATCCCCCAGGTCCTTGTGAAAGTCTCCCTCTCAGGACCCAGCCACCATGCTACAAGGATGCCTGTCACACTGAGGCTGTAACAGACAGGTGTCCTTATCCAGAGTCAGAGAACAGCAGGTCACCTTGTCATCCCAGCCCAGATAGCAGATATATGAAGAGAAGGTCCAGACGACTCCAGTCCCCAAGCGTTCAAATCCATGCCAGTCATTTGAGTCTTTTGAGGTGAAGCCCCAGACACTGTGGGCCAGGGAAGAGTCACCCCCTGTGTGTTCTTATAATCCACTGAATAGATGAATGTAATAAAATGGAATGATTTGTTTTACAGCCACACACTTGACCCTTACTCCAGACCTCCTGAATTAGAAATTCTTTGTGTGAGGCCCAGGATATTTTTTTATAGTAAACTCTTCTGGTGATTTTAATGCATCATAAGCTTTGAGAACCACTGCTGTACATTAACAAAACTCTTGATTTTTTTTTTTTTTGGCTGCTATGTTGCCAATCTTCACTGGGAGGATGACTAGTCTACCCAGGACAATCCTGTTACCTGCCTTTCCAGATACCCTTGGAGTGCTGCAAAGCTTTGTGATAGTTCTGGCCACTGAGATGGAAAAATTTTGCTGAGGGCGCTTCTTGGAATGCACTTGCTTTACTGATAAAAATGATATCATCTATGGATAAAGAAGTTGTGGTATATACAGTGGGATATTACTCAGCCATAAAAGGGACAAATTTAAGTCAGTGGTGCTGAGGTGGATGAACTCAAGAGTCGGTGATAGAGTGAAGTAAGCCAAAAAGTGAAAAACACATGTCATATATTAATGCATATATCTGGAATCTGGAAAATGTTACTGATGAACCTATTTGCTGGGCAGGAACAGAGACACAGACATTGAGAACAGACTAGGAATGGACTCAAAGGGGGAAGGCGAGGGGCGGATGAACTGAGAGGCTAGCACTGAAATATATACATTACCATATGTAAAACAGATAGCTAACAGGAGGGAGCTCAGGCTGGTGCTCTGTGACAGCCTAGAGGTGGGATGGGATTGGGGACTGAGAGAGGCTCAAGAGGGAGGGGACACATGTATGATAAGGCTGATATCATATGACTGATTCATGCTGTTGTATGGCAGAAGGGGACACAACACTGTAAAGCCATTGTCCTCCAATTAAAAGTAAAAAAAAATAAATAAATGACATCATTTGGTGAAGACACTTTGGTTTGTAATGCTGGTAGGAGGCCCAGAGATCATAGCTGGTCCATGACCATGGGTTAATTAGCCTCAGGGTAGAAGCAGGTAAGCCTGCTGGGAGAAAATGATAAGAGTTGGATCCTTGAGGACATTGTTGAGCATTATAGTCAAGGGCAGAAACCTCCTCTCTTGATTTATAGCAAATATACCACTAATTATTCAGACCACTATTGGCTGCAGCCAAACACATTTCTAACTCATGTAACAGGCATACAACAATAACAATAGCAACAAGCCAAAAAAAAAAAAAAAAGGCATATCCATTTCTAAGTCATTTTTAGTATTTTCAAAAAATTCTCACATTGCAATTTGGCCTTGAAGAGGCCCAGTAAGCTATGAAAGAGGTCAACTGTGCTTGCTTTGGGCTGCATTTATATCAATTCATTTTGTTAACAGTAATCCTTTCAAGTTGGCTGCATTGGACACCAAAGACATCTGGGAGTGGTGATAATTCTATCAAAGCCTTATCAACTATGTGCCAAATGCCTGGCATTCTTCTTCAGTTCAGTTCAGTTGCTCAATTGTGTCCAGCTCTTTGTGAACCAACAGACTGCAGCACAACAGGCTTCCCTGTCCATCACCATCTCCCAGAATTTACCCAAACTCATGTCCATCAAGTCGGTGATGCCATCCAACCATCTCATCCTCTGTTTTCCCCTTCTCTTCCTGCCTTCAATCTTTCCCAGCATCAGGGTCTTTTCCAATGAGTCAGCTCTTAGCATCAGGTGGCCAAAGTATTGGAGTTTCAGCTTTAGCATCAGTCCTTTAGGATTGACTGGTTGAATCTCCTTGCAGTCCAAGGGTCTCTCAAGAGTCTTCTCCAACACCATAGTTCAAAAGCGGGACTTCCCCCATGGCCCAGTGGTTAAGCCACTATGTTTCCACTGCAGAGGGCCCAAGTTCAATCCCTGGCCAGGGAATGAAGGTCCCACATACTGCTGGGTGGCAGGAGAAATGTCAATAACCTCAGATATGCAGATGACACCACCTTTATGGCAGAAAGTGAAGAGGAGCTAAAAAGCCTCTTGATGAAAGTGAAAGAGGAGAGCGAAAAAGTTGGCTTAAAGCTCAACATTCAGAAAACAAAGATCACTTCATGGGAAATAGATGGGGAAACAGTGGAAACAGTGTCAGACTTTATTTTTTTGGGCTCCGAAATCACTGCAGATGGTGACTGCAGCCATGAAATTAAAAGATGCTTACTCCTTGGGAGAAAAGTTATGACCAACCTAGATAGCATATTCGAAAGCAGAGACATTACCTTGCCGACTAAGGTCCGTCTAGTCAAGGCTATGGTTTTTCCTGTGGTCATGTATGGATGTGAGAGATGGACTGTGAAGAAGACTGAGTGCTGAAGAATTGATGCGTTTGAGCTGTGGTGTTGGAGAAGACTCTTGAGAGTCCCTTGAACTGCAAGGAGATCCACCCAGTCCATTCTGAAGGAGATCAACCCTGGGATTTCTTTGGAAGGAATGATGCTAAAGCTGAAACTCCAGTACTTTGGCCACCTCATGCGAAAAGTTGACTCATTGGAAAAGACTTTGATGCTGGNTCAAACCCCTGGAGTGTGGGGCAGGGAAGAGGAGAGCCTGCACAGGGGAGGCTGGGATCAGCCAGAATAGCGAATGAACCACCAGATTTGATCTTTAGGAAAAAGGAAAAAAAATGGCCTTTGGAGGGAAAACAAAACGAAAGAATCCTTTGCCCCGGCAAACCGACCACAGCTTGCTTTGCTGCTGACATGGCCTGGTGCAAAGCCCGTTTCTCTGGTTTTCTGCCCCATTAGGAGATATGGGGGCTGGCAAAGAGAGATTCCGGCTTGTAGCTATTTTGTATTTGTTCCCATACGTTATGTAATGTTCCTATGGGAGACTACACAGCAGATACTGAACAAAGGAAACCATATAAACAAAAGTAACACAGAGAAGGTTATAGAAATATGGCCTGTTAAAACAAAAAGGGGGAACTGGATAGGACTGTTGTTGTTACTGTTCTAAAGGTTTATAAGAGTCTGAACCAGAAGAGGCAATGCAATCATAAAGACGTATTAACAGAAATACAAGGAAGACAGCAAATTCCAACACCACAGTTCTTCCTCAGGAATTTGTCATCTTGTCTGTCACCTTAAATGCTGCCCCATTATATGAATCAAATTCCATGTTTGTCACTCCCACTTTACAGGACATCAAATGGTTTTTTGTTCTCTTATTATCTTATACACACAGACACACACACACACACACAGATATTTGGCATTAAATTTGATATTATGAAAGGATGTGAATCACTGTGTTCTTAAAATATTTTGGCTTCTTGGCATAGTATCTCAGCCAATTTAACTTCAGAGTTCAAATTGGGACACAAGGAAGTATGTAGGAGGATTAAAAGGTGGGAGAGATTTAATATCCCACCAAGCCTATTGCTAAGGAAAATAAATAACCAAACAAAATATTTAATTGTAAGTAATAAGCAGTAGATATAATTTATTTCATAGGCTTAAAATTTATAATAAATCAGTAATATCCCTATGATAAAGACATTTAAAATGCTCCAGATCCTACTACATAGATTGCCATTTTTTGATCTTCAAAGAAAAAAGAAATAAATATATGATTTCTAAAAATCAAAGGAACAGGGTACTATTAGGTTGAGAAGCTTAGTTCTTCTGCAAGAATTGACCCAGTGTGACTCGGGGGCCAGAAGCATCAGCTGCCCCTGGGAAATTGTCAGAAATGCACATTCTTAGGCCCCACTCTATATCCACTGAATCAGAATTCCTGGCGGTGGGGCCTAGCCATGGGGCTTTAACAAACCCTCCAGGTGATTCTCACAGGTTGAAATGTGAGGACCACTGTTCTAAAAGGCAATCAGAGTTAAATTTCTTAAATTTTTTGCATCTTTCTGGTTATACTTTAATCATGCCCGTGCACACATATAAGTGCATATATACCATATTTTTTTTTTACTAAAGGAATTATTATACACATTGTGTGATGCTGCTTTGATTCTTTTAAAATGTATCATTTCTCACACATCTTTCCACTTCTGCACTTCATGCCTCAGGAGATTACATAGTCTTTCATTGAATATACCATACACCTTAATGGTTCAGCCAGGTCCCTGGTGTGTTTATCTTCACTATTTAAGTTTGCTCTGTTAGTTTTACCATGCTGATACACATTCACACAGGTAAGAGTATGTTCTTGAACAAACTCCTGGCAGAGATGATTCAAGATCATACCAAAGAAAAACCATCCCAAATTAAAAAAAAAAAAAAAATGCAAGAAGGCAAAGTGGTTGTCTGAGGAGTTCTACAAATAGCTGACAACAGAGAGAAGCAAAGGCAACAGAAAAGAGAAAGGTACACCCAACGGAATGCAGAGCTTCAGAGAAATACCAAGGAGAGAGAGAGCCGTCTTAAGTGAAGAATGCGAAGAAATAGAGGAAAACGGTGGAATGGGAAAGACTAGAGATCTCTTCAAGAAAACTGGAGATAAGAACTTATCTCCCAGGAAATTTATCTTATCAATCCAAGAAAAGAGGACATTTCATGCAAAGATGGGCACAATAAAGGTCAGAAACAGCAAGGATCTAACAGAAGCAGAAGAAATTAGGAAAAGACTAAAGAATACACAGAAAAGCTATACCAAAAAGGTCTTAATTACCCAGAAGGTATGGTCACTCACGGAGAGCCAGACATCCTGCAGTATGAAGTCAAGTGGGCCTTAGGAAGCATTGCTAGGAACAAAGTTAGTGGAGATGATGGAATTCCAGTTGAGCTATTTCAAACCCTAAAAAACGATGCTGTTTAGTTGCTGTGCTCAATATGCCAGCAAATTTGGAAAACTCAGTTATAGGCCACAGAACTGGAAAAGGTCAATTTTCATTGCAATTCCAAAGAAAGGCAATGCCAAAGAATGTTCAAACTACCGCATAATTGTGCTCATTTCACACACTAGCAAGGTAATGCTCATTATCCTTCAGGCTATGTTTCAGCAATACATTAAGCAAGACCTTCCAAATGTACAAGCTGGATTTAGAAAAGGCAGAGGAACCAGAGATCAAATTGCCAATATCTGTTGGATCATAGAAAAAGCAAGGGGATTCTCAAAAAAGAGCTACTTCTGTTCATTGACTACACTAAAGCTTTTGGCTGTGTGGATCACAACAAACTGTGATAAATGCTTCAAGAGATGGGAATACCAGACAACCTTAGCTGTCTCCTGCAGGTCAAGAAGCAACAGTTACAACTGGACATGGAACAATGGACTGGTTCCAAATTGGGAAAGGAGTACATCAAGGCTGTATATTTGTCACCTGTTTATTTAACTTCTATGCGAAATACATCATGCAAACTGCCAGACTGGATTTAATCGCAAGCTGGAATTAAGACTGCTGGGAGAAATACCAACAACCTCAGATATGCAGATGCAAGAAAGCATCTAATGGCATTTAATGCACTAATCTAAAGCATTTAATGGCAAAAAGTGAGGAAGAACTAAAGAGCCTCTTTATGAGTGTGAAAGAGAAGAGTGAAAAAGCTATCTTAAAATTCAACATTCAAAAAACTAAGATCATGGCATCCAGTGCCATCACTTCATGGCAAATAGATGGGGAAACAGTGGAAACAGTGACAGAGTTTACTTTCTTGGGCTCCAAAATCATGGTAAGTGGTGACAGCACCCTTGAAATTAAAAGATGCTTGCTCCTTAGAAGAAAAGCTATGACAAACCTAGACAGTGTATTAAAAAACAGAGACATCACCTGGCTGGCAAAGGTCCATATAGTCAAAGCTATGGTTTTTCCAGTAGTCATGTACAGATGTGAGAGCTGGACCGTAAAGAGGGCCGAGAGCCGAAGAATTGATGCTTTCAGACTGTGGTACTGGAGAAGACTCTTGAGAGTCTCTTGGACAGCAAGGAGATCAAACTAGTCATTTCTTAAAAGAAAAAAAATCAACTCTGAATATTCAATGGAAGGACTGAAGCTGAAGCTCCAATACTTTGGCCATCTGATGCAAAGAGCAGACTCACTGGAAAAGAAGAAAGATTGAGGGCAAGAGAAGGAGGAGGCAACAGAGGATGAGGCAATTGGATGGCATCACCTATTCATTGGACATGAGTTTGAGTAAACTCTGGAAGATAGTGAGACAGAGAAGTTTGGAGTGCTGCAGTCCATTGGTTGCAAAGAGTCAAATAAGACTTAGTGACTGAACAATAGCAAGATCTTAAGGAAATTTATATGTTACATTCTAGTGCAGATGAACTTAACGTTGGAAAAAGAGCTTGCACCAGTTTACATTTCAAGCACCAATTTACCAATAGTGTCTGTTGTTCTAGATGGCCACTGACACTGGATCTTATCAAACTTATTTCAACTGGTGTCAAACTTATTTCAACTGGTATCAATCTGATAATCAATCAAAATATATGTTTAATCAAAATATGGCATCTCTACCCTGGGATTTCCTTGGAAGGAATGATGCTAAAGCTGAAGCTCCAGTACTTTGGCCACCTC
>SJYQ01001240.1:58043-101528 GCA_006410935.1 Redunca redunca
ATCCAACCAGTCCATTCTGAAGGAGATCAATCCTGGGATTTCTTTGGAAGGACTGATGCTAAAGCTGAAACTCCAGTACTTTGGCCACCTCATGTGAAGAGTTGATTCATTGGGAAAGACTCTGATGCTGGGAGGGATTGGGGGCAGGAGGAGAAGGGGACGACCCAGGATGAGATGGCTGGATGGCATCATGGACTTGATGGACGTGAGTCTGAGTGAACTCCGGGAGATGGTGATGGACAGGGAGGCCTGGCGTGCTGCGATTCATGGGGTCGCAAAGAGTCGGACACGACTGAGCAACTGAACTGAACTGAACTGAACTGAAGCTACTAGGAACTAAACAGAAGTGGCCACTCTAGAGGTTTTACCACCTCACTGGCTAGAAATGATCACCCAGTCAAAGTAACCAGTCACGTACAAGTGGACTTCTCACAGACATGATGAAAGGACCAGAGAATTAGTCTCAACATGATTTCTGTACTGTAGGGGAGCACAGTTTGTCACCCCAAAATGTGTCTTTTTATCATGAGGATTATTTCAGACTGTTTTTAAGAAACAAAAGGCTCAGCTCGGGAAGAGTTCTGACAACTCCACCCACCCCGACCCCTTAACTGCCTAAAAGGATTTAGATAGGGGGCCTATCCGAGGAAGAGAGCATGAAAAACATTTGTTTACCAAATATTTGCTTTTCTCATCTTCTTGTAAGTTATTTTCCTCTCCTTTAAAGTCCTGAATCTTTAGCCCTTTTATTCCCATCCCCGCCCCAGATGGCACATAAGCCTCAATTATCTAACTACTCCTGGGGTCTCATTTTTCCTATAAGGTCCCCATATGTATGAAATTAGGTTTTCTTCTATTAATCTGTCTCATGTCAATTCACTTCTTAGACCAGCCAGAAGAACCTCAAGAACAGAGGAAATCTTCTTCCTCCCCTCCTCTCTGTCTGCAGGATCCAGAAGAAACAAAAGTGATGAGTTCTTTTTTTCTCCCTCTGTATGTAACTTAGCAGGATAAACTAGGAGCTGGACTCTTGGGTACAGCATCTCTGGTAAAAATGTGACTGATCTGTTCCTTCCTAAGGTGGTCCCTGTTTGTCTCTGTTGTGCCATGTGTCTTGTTCTGTGTCTTCAGAGCTTGCTTCATGACGAACGAGAATGTTCCGTGGAAGGTGCATGTAGCAATGTGCGCTGGTGGTCAGTGGAACAAACTAGGACTCCAAGCAGCTGTAGCCAGTTGGTCAGAAGCACAGCCAGCAACCTAGACTTGCAACTGGTGCTTGTCCAGCTGTGTGAAAGTGTTCGTTGCTCAGTCGAGTCTGACTCTTTGTGGCCCCATGGATGGTAGTCCATCAAGCTCTTCTGTCCATGGGATTTTCCAGGCAAGAATACTGGAGTGGGTTGCCATACCCTTCTCCAGCGGATCTTCCTGACCCAGGGATCAAACCTGGATCTCCTGCACTGCAGGCAGATCAGCTATGCCAGCTCTCAAGGGGATTAGTCATAAGGGGGCAGAGTCCCTAAGGGGTCTTTGTTGTCTCAGCATTCATTGTCTTATGTCTCACGCTGCCAGTGACAACAAAGGTCTTCGCCTTTATGGACTAACTCTGGGAGTGAACATTCTGGATCTTATGAGGGCTGCATCCTTTGTGCATCTTGCATCTTTGGTTAAACCATAAAAAGACTTCTTCATCTGAGTTGTTATTTGAGAGTAATATAAGATTTTACTTATCAATGGTCAGATAATGGATCCTGTGAACTGGTTTTATTTAAAAGGAAACATCTTAGATGGCTCTCATTTAAAATCAAATTTAAAAAATGGAGGTCTACACATATATTTATACATTTATATGCAGACACATATACACACACACAACACATAGCATCAGGGACTTTAATAAGATGGAAGAACAGCAATTAGAACAAAAATCAAAGTTCACTCAAACCCCTTCCTATTTGCCTTCAAACATTTATAAATATTTTTTAAAAAAAGGAGAGAGAAAGATATCAGGACATTGGAAGTACAATTGCCCTATACATAGGAAAAAAAAATTTTTTTGAGAGAGAAGAACTGTTACAAAAAATAGAAAATCTTAAATGTTTAAGAACAATGTTCCTAGAAGTTATAAATATCTTTAAAAACAATAGTCAAACCAAAATGTGCGTTGCACCCCATTTGCAGCTGGACTTGTAGGTTAAGCTCCATTTGTGACTGGAATTCAACCAAACAGTCCTTAAGGAAATTGCAACCTAGGATTATTAGTGTCATTATGAAAAAGTTCCATTAGATAAGCTTATTTTTAAAGCACATGTAAAAGCAAGGACTTTCAAATCACACAAACAGAATGGGATACCTATTTTAACTGGTGTGCAGGAACTTCCAAAAAGCTTCAAAATTCCAAAATACTTTCACTGGAAGATTTGTTGTAAAAAGGCAGAAAACAAGATAGAAGGCCACCTATCTGATTGCACTTCTGATCCAAACTGATATTCAGAGTTGAAAGGAAATTTTTTAGGTCTTCCCCCCCAAAGCTAAATGTACCCAGGGATAAAGAAAACCATTCCAACAGAGGTGGATGGATACATCAGTCCTTGGATAAGCAACTAACCTCTCTGACTTGTCTCAACAGGCTTGTAAGTATTCTAGCCTCATAAAACCCAAGTCCTTCTTGGAGGAAATTACATTTCTCCTCTGTATCTTTGAGATGTAAACTTTCTACAAATTTCAGGAGGTAACTCTTATCAGAAGAAGAACAAAAAGGGGACAAGACTATTTGAAAACTAAAAGAAATGAGAATTCATCTCTTATTTATTGCTGAGACTTCCCTGGTGGCTTGGACAGTGAAGTGTCTGCCTACAGTTCGGAAGACCCGGGTTCAATCCCTGGGTCTTGAAGATCTCCTGGAGAAGGAAATGGCAACCCACTCCCTTATTCTTGCCTGGAAAATCCCATGGACGAAGGAGCCTAGTGGGCTACAGTTCATAAGATCGCAAAGAGTCAGACATGACTGAGCGACTTCACTTTTCACTTATGTAATTTCTATACTTAAACATATTTGAGTGACAGTTTATATCTTTATTATCCCTTTATTCCTAGAATTTAAGTTCTATTTGTTGGCTGAATTTCATATTCTTATTGTACCTTTACCCCCTCACCAAAAATAGTTCAAAAATACTTCATCCCCTCAATTTATTTACCTGAAATGATCTATTCTTTGATTTTATATCCAAAGAAAAGGACTTATCTTTTTTTCATCATAATTTCTTTCCCTTTCAGTTCAGTTCATTTTAGTCGCTCAGTCGTGTCTGACTCTTTGCGACCCCATGAATCGCAGCACACCAGGCCTCCCCGTCCATCACCAACTCCCGCAGTTCACTCAGACTCACGTCCATCGAGTCAGTGATGCCATCCAGCCATCTCATCCTCTGTCGTCCCCTTCTCCTCCTGCCCCCAATCCCTACGAGCATCAGAGTCTTTCCCAATGAGTCAACTCTTCACATGAGGTCGCCAAAGTACTGGAGTTTCAGCTTTAGCATCATTCCTTCCAAAGAACACTCAGGACTGGTCTCCTTTAGGATGGACTGGTTGGATCTCCTTGCAGTCCAAAGGACTCTCAAGAGTCTTCTCCTACACCACAGTTCAAAAGCATCAATTCTTTGTTGCTCAGCCTTCTTCACAGTCCAAATCTCACATCCATACATGACCACTGGAAAAACCATAGCCTTGACTAGACAGACCTTAGTCGGCAAAGTAATATCTATGCTTTTGAATATACTATCTAGGTTGGTCATAACTTTTCTTCCAAGGATTCAGTGTCTGTTAATTTCATGGCTGCAGTTACCATCTGCAGTGATTTTGGAGCCCAAAAGGATATCTCTCCCTTTAGCCTTGTAGTTATTAATCAACTTTTTTCTGGCATCAAATTCTACATCAAGCACCTCATCTAACTCACTTTTTTTTTTTTTGCTTATGCAGAGATATAATTTTTTCTTTAGACCTATAGTTCAATAATTTCAATATTATAGTACTTTTCCATTGATAAGTTTTATCAAATTTTCCTCTCTTCCTTACAAATATTCTCATTCTATCTTTAAATATATGTCTCCTCTATTTGTTCTCAGAGTCAGTTATATATGTATAGATATCTTTTGATATTTATTCTATATCTCTTATCTAATCTAGAATTATTTGACTTGTTCCTTTTTCTACATTGTTAAACATTGAAAACTTATTTCCCAGTTCTTTATCAAGATTTAGTCTAGCTTCTCCTTTTGTTATTGTTAATGTGGCTCATCTCTATTGCTTTTATGCTTCAAAATATTAACACTTTTTATTTGAACCCTTGTATCTNATCTCAGCAATGTATTTTTAGGAAAATATGTAACTGGCACTCTGAGAATGTAAAAAACTATTTTATAGAATATTCCTGTTTCTTTCTGCCATTACTCTTATGGTATATTATTTCTATCTGCTTTTATGCATGTTTCTCAATTTTTAAATTTATTTTAAGTTGGAAGATAATTGCTTTACAATGCTCCGTTTGTTTGTGCTGTACAATAATGTGAACCAGCTGTAAGGATACATATACCTCCTCCCTCTTGAGCTTGCCTCCCACCCCCATCCCATCTCTAGGTCATCACAGAACACTGAGCTGAGTTCCCCATGGTGCCCAGCCGCTTCCCTCTAGCTGTCTGTCTTACACATACAGTGTATCTGTGTCAGTACACTCTCTCATTTGTCCCCCACCGCCCTGCTGCGTCCACAGCCCATTTTCTCCATCTGCATCTCTATTCCTGCCTTACAGATAGGTTCATTAGTACTAATCGTCTAGATTTCATATATATGGATTAATGTATGATTGTATATCACACATGAATGTATAATTTGTTTTTCTCTTTCTGACTTACTTCTCTGTATAGCAGGCTCTAGGTTCATTCACCTCACTTCAACCAACTCATTCATTCCTATTTACAGATGAGTAGTACTTTATCGTATACATATATAACACAACTTCTTTATCCATTCATCTACTGATGGACATCTAGGTTGCTTCCATGTGCTAGCTACTGAAAATACTGCTGCTATGAAGATTCTTTGTTTTCTTCTCTTGTCTTTTACTAGTGCTTTGCTATTTATTTTTGAGGTAGGTTGGTTGTTTTGTGCAGGATGGTACTGGGAAGGAAGGGATACCATGGCAGGATGGGTATGATGGCACAGCTGCAAATGCTCCCTGGGTGTGTTAGGACACTTGGAGGCTTGTGTCAGTGAGGCTCCCAGCCAACGCTCTGGCGGAGGGCCCTCTGCACTTTGCTCTGACACTCACTGCCTCCTTCCTCTCCTTCACAGCCTCTCACTTCAGAGAACGCCCCTCATCTGATGGATCTGGTTACAGAACACAGCAATGACTCATCTGCATAGCTTTCCCCAAACTCATCTTCTCTGTGCAATTTGCTTCAATATGGTTTTTCTCCTCTACCAATGTCAGGTCATATTAGTGACTCAGATTCTTATAACTTCAGGTAATGGTTGTCACCTTGCTTATTTAACTTATATGCAGAGTACATCATTAGAAACTCTGGGCTGGAAGAAGCACAGGCTGGAATCAAGATGGCCAGGAGAAACATCAATAACCTCAGAAATGCAGATGATATCACTCTTATGGCAGAAAGTGAAGAGGAACTAAAAAGCCTCTGGATGAAAGTGAAAGTGAAAGTGGCTTAAAGCTCAACATTCAGAAAAATAAGATCATGGCATCTGGTCCCATCACTTCATGGGAAACAGATGGGGAAACAGTGGAAACAGTGTCAGACTTTATTTTTGGGGGCTCCAAAATCACTGCAGATGGTGATTGCAGCCATGAAATTAAAAGACACTTACTCCTTGGAAGGAAAGTTATGACCAAACTAGATAGCATATTCAAAAGCAGAGACATTACTTTGCCAACAAACGTCTGTCTGGTTAAGGGTATGGTTTTTCCAGTGGCCATGTATGGATGTGAGAGTTGGACTGTGAGAGTTGGACTGTGAAGACAGCTGAGCAACAAAGAATTGATGCTTTTGAACTGTGGTGTTGGAGAAGACTCTTGAGAGTCCCTTGGACTGCAAGGAGATCCAACCAGTCCATTCTGAAGGAGATCAGCCCTGGGATTTCCTTGGAAGGAATGATGCTAAAGCTGAAACTCCAGTACTTTGGTGACCTCATGCGAAGAGTTGACTCATTGGAAAGACTGTGATGCTGGGAGGGATTGGGGGCAGGAGGAGAAGGGGACGACAGAGGATGAGATGGCTAGATGGCATCACTGACTCGATGGACGTGAGTTTGAGTGAACTCCGGGAGTTGGTGATGGACAGGGAGTCCTGGCGTGCTGCAATTCATAGGGTCACAAAGAGTCAGATACAACTGAGCAACTGAACTGATCTGAACTGAAAGAATCTAGATTTTTCTTTTAGGATGGCACTGGTTGCCCAGAGCACCAAGAGCTCCTAGACCACTGAAAACATTTTACAACGAACACCTGTGTATTGTTTAGATTCTAGCACTAAGGTTTTACCATTTTTGTTTAATCACATATCTATCCATTTGTCTAGTTCTCTTCCCCACTACCAATGAATTAATCATCTTTGTTGTTTTAAAAAAAAGTGAAGAACAGCAATTCGCCAGGGGAAGGTGATTATGAAGTAGTAAAATTTCATTTATAATGGCAGTCAGACTAGAAATCATAGGTATAATGAAACTCTTGTATAGCACTTTGATAAAAATGGTAATGTTATCAAGTAATAAGTAATATAATCAAGAATTATTTTATAGGATATTATTATAAGAATGAAACTTGCATTAATAACCAGATTCATAAATTTCTTCTCTGTGTGACTTAGTTGGTTGGGGCATCTTGTCTCAAAAAAAAAGTTTATTCTAATATCATTCATATCATATAAAATTAAAACATATAAATTCCTTCCATACAGTTCAACTTTCTTAATACTGTCACAAGCTACCAGAGACATGCAATACCATATGTCACTATCACATAAAAGAGGACCTTGGTTCTCAAATGCATTTGTCGAGGGTGGGAAATATTGCCTATTACAAAAGCTTTAGAGTTTTTTCACTCTGCAGAGTCACACACAGAATCAACTAGAATTGTTCATATACTTAGCTCTCTGCCACAGATTTGACATTTGAGACTATTGCATGGAAGATCAACTAACAAGTGACTAACAAGTGATGTTCTTTCAGGGATATGTCAGGAAATGTTCAAAAAGAAGTACAAGATAATATCCTCGAATTGTGAAGGGGTCAGGAATTAAGACCAGTTTGCATTTCTTTCCTCATTATGGATCAAAATCAGGATGAAGTGAAAAGAAAACAAACAAACAAACAAACATGAGTGCAGTTCAAGTAGATTTTCTGCACCTTGGCTTCTACTAACAATAGCAGTATGAGGATAATCTCACTGGGATAAAACCTACCAGTCTGGAGGGGTACAATCTGAAGAAGAAGGTCCAGCATGGGGAGATGGGAAATTGAACACAGTGGCCACCGTGGCTGCAAGTATGACATCACATGGATAGAAAGGGAGATTTCAGAGTCAGAGAAAGAAATGAGTGAAAGTTAGCAGCAAAAGATGCTGTTTGAAAAATTAAAATGGCATTAGGTAATCTTAGTAACTGTGGTATACCATCCCCCAAAATGATCATCAACAATTCCTTCTACCTTTGTATCACGACAGGGCTCCTCCCATCAGGAGGATTCCCTTTTCCATAAATTGGTGGCCTCATGACTGGCTTTCATTAACTA
Organism: Redunca redunca; assembly: GCA_006410935.1. Taxonomy (NCBI): domain Eukaryota; kingdom Metazoa; phylum Chordata; class Mammalia; order Artiodactyla; family Bovidae; genus Redunca; species Redunca redunca. The sequence goes on from SJYQ01001240.1 coordinate 65,838, forward strand.
GAGGTGGTAAAAGTGTGGCTCAGGGACTTCTCAGGCCAGGAATTAAGAAGACTGGCATGTTTGACAGCAAAAAACAAAATTCTATAAAACAATTTGTCTTTAGTTCAAAAATAAATAAATAAATATATACCCCACCACCACCCCCTGAAATAAAAAGAAGACTGATAGCTTCCACTTTCTCCCTCTGAGAATGCAGTTTCCATGTTGTCCAGGATAGACCAGTGGATGAATAGAGGTCTTAAGAAGAGAGGCTTTGATAGAAGGAGAATTCTTTCTATAGTTCAAATCCCATCCCAGTTCAGGCTGAATGCAGTTACGAGTGAACCCAGTTGTAATCACAGAACAGAACTGCTCACCAGAGCCCACCTGACACGTGGGTTGATTGTACTAAGCAAGCCACTGAGCTTTACAATGGCTTGTTAAGTAGTAATGCATATTGGAAACAGCAACGTTCCTTGTGTAACTGGTATATGCCAAACTTTCTGATAAGCACTTCATCCATGCTTTCTCATTTAATTTTTAAATCCCTCCAGTTTTCTTTCATAATATCATTGCTTTATGTCAAGCCTTCATTCTTGCTCCAACAGGGAAAAAAAAAAGAAAGAGGATAAAGAGCTTTCAAGTTGGAGTCCTAGACCTCTGACTTGATCCAATCCCCAACTGATCCTCTTTGCTGTCAGTAGAGAGAGTTACGTAAAATGCAAATTAAGCCATGACCCAGCTACAAATTCCAGATTTCTCTCTCATCTGCCCCTCTGGTATATTCCTCAGCTGTGCTCCGATACTACCCCATCACTTGCCCCTCCTCCAACTTCACCCATGATGTCTCTTGCCTCTGTACCTTTACCCCTGAAAGACCTTCTCTATTCTCATTAACTTCATCTACAAAATTTTTTGTGTACCCTTCAAAATGAAGACAAAAACCAAAACTTTTGTCTTCAGAATGAAGCTCATATCTCATCTCTTCCAGGAAGCCTGTCTTGACTGTATCTGCCCAGGACCATATCACGTGCCCCTTCTTGAACTACATAGAAAACCATCAATACAGTCATTATAACAGCTTTGCCACAACACTCTCTCTATTGTCTATACGTTGGTCATCTGTAGTAGACAATAACTCTGTGAAGACAAGGATTTGCTGTTCCCAGCAGTTGCTTTTTAGTCATGGGACCTTAAGCACGTTCTTAAGCCCTCTTGGCCTCCATGGTCTTTGTCTGGAAAGCAAGATCTCTTGCACAGAGTTTTGTTGTGAAGATTAAATGAGTGGGCCAAGTAGCATGCTTAGAACAACTTACACCTTTTAACTCATTATTTTTGCTATTGCTCAATATGTTTGTTGAACATAATTATTCTGAAAAGACAGATGATACTTGGTGGAGAAAGGGGTTAGAAGGGACGAGGGAGAACGGAAGGGATGTATGCAAGATGGAAGCAAGATTCTACCTAATTCAGTAAACGGTCTCGCCAAATACCCAAGCACTCAGACCACACACTCAGGAATTCAGACCACACACTCAGGAGGCACTCCTGAGATGTCCCAGAGCTCTGTGCTCTTCATATTCAATCATTGGTATACATCCCTGACTCCCCAAAAGGCATGCTGAATCTGTCCATTTATCTCTATGTCAGTGGACACCCCCCTAGTCTAAAACATCACTATTCTCCTTGTAACTAACCACACAGTAGCCTTCCAATGGGCTTCTACTTTCCCTCTTGTCCTTGGCCCTTTAGAAATTCATTTATAAAAGAGTATTGAGAATGACCTTCAAAAATGTCACTTAGGTATTTTAAATCCTCTGCTTCAAGCCACTGCAGTCGTGGTATCCTCAAGGTCCTACCTGGCGCAGCCTCGCCTACCTGTTGCACGCCATCCATACTCCCTCTCTTCTTCTCCAGGCACAGGGGGCTCCTTCTAAGTCCCCACTAAGCCTCTCCAACCATATGAACTCTGTGTACCACATATGCAGGGCTGATTCTCCTTTTTTTGTTCTCCCAGTAGTCTTTCTTTTTCATCTTTCAAGCCTCAGCTAAACCACCTCCAGTCTTTCTCTTGTGGCAGCACTGTTCTGTTGGAGCACTTACCTGAATCCTAAGTAAATTACTTATTTTTCTGTGTACTTGCCTAGAGTGTGTCTTCCACACCAGATTCAAAGTTAGAAGGAAGAAAGCGGTAAGGACATAGAATGTTAGCTAACTATTGTGGTACTTAATGGGATTTAAGTATTAATTCACTTAAAGATTTATATTCAGAGGCCGATTCCTCAAGAAGAGAGATAATTTTTCAAAACAAATAGTTTTACAAGAGGTAATTCTGTAAATGCTGTAAATTCTGTAAATTCCTCTATGCCAAATGCTCTGTGCTAAAATGCCTTGTTAACTTATCCTTTCCCTTTTTTCGTATAAGAAAGGCATAGCAGAGCACAGCAATACCAGGTGTCATTAAGGCTCCAACACAGACTGAGCAGGGATCTCTCCATATGCAATGCAGAACAGATGCAATGGTTTCTAAGCTAGCTCCAGGGGCAAAATCTTGGTTTTATTTTTTCATACAGATCTATTTCTTTATCTGGCAGAGAAGTTCTTATGGGAGGCAGTAACAGGAGATGTGACGTCTTTCGAGCTATTTTCCTGAACTTTCTGAATCCTTACACCCACCAAGTACAGAGGAAAAGAAAAGCCAAACTCTTTGTGTTGGGTGAAGGTTGTCATGGTGTCATTGTGTTTTTTTGTTTTTGATCAGCCAATTTAGTATACCTCTGAGTGACACTGGCTGCCAGTGAGAACGCTTTTCCTGATGCGACTTGGTATTTGGATAAATGGGAACCCTTTACAAATGGAGTTTCACAGCATGGCATGAAATTCGGCAAAACAAAATATATCGGTGAACAGTGTATGCCACCGCTTTAGCCAAATATCAGAACTCATGATTGAACCACTGGAGCCCCCCTGACTGAGGCTCCAAACATAAATGTGTGCTTAACTGGGACAGAATTCAAGAGCACCCCCCAGTTTAGTTGTTCTGCAATCTAAAACATAACAAGGATATAATGGCTTTTTAGAGCATTGATATCAAGGTGTATGCAAACAACTCCAGGGGGATTTTCAACAATAAGGATGATGTTAAATCCAAATGTTCTCTGAATATTCTCTAGGTAGCTCTGAGGACTCCCATGGAATATGATGGTTAAAGGATCAGATTAACTTGAATCATCACTGCTTGTCCCTGTCTTATGCCTACTTGATATTCTTCCACTACTCCCCACTCCTTTTTGGTCTTATGTATTTTTCTTTTACTCTGTGATCCTCATTTGATCAGACTGCATAGAATTTTTAGTACCCAGAGCTACTATATGAATCCAGAAAATCAGGATCATTTTATAAGACATTATGTGAGTCACACATGGCTTTTCCTTCAACTCTTTTCTAGGAATCGCTTCTCTCAAATTGTACTGGAAGCATTTGTTGAGAACAATCAATAATATTTCATCCATCTGATAAATGAATGAATATATAGAACAGGGATCTGAGACTTTTACTTTATTTAACCTGGAATATAGATTTGTAAGAGATTTCCAGAATTAATAGCATGCCAAACACAAGTGGATATTTAAGGAAACTAGATTTCTTGTGTTCGGACATCTGACTATTTCCCTCCTCAGTTTTGTACACGTAGACCTAAGTGGTATTGTCAGGAGTTACCATGATTAAAGATGTATTTCTTTTTCTACTCCATGCTCCCAAAACTTCTCAGGAGAAGCCTTGGGAAACACCAAGCTTCAAGAGGAGAATAGAAGGTGTGGATCCACAGGAAGAGACTAAGATCTGGTGGTCAGCTGGAAGAACGAGCAGAGGGACAGACGCAGCTTAAAATCGGTCCCATAAAGCACCTGTGGAGAATACACCCACTAGAGACAGATGCAAGCCCTTCTCATGTTGAGCTGGCACGCCGCCTAAGCTAACAGTTCCTCCATGTCTGTCATTCTATATTTTATAATAGCTTTAACTTAAGTAAAGTAATTAAATATTTAGGGTTAAGTTCTTATACTAAGCTCCAGGCTACATGGCAGAGTAAAATGCAACTAGAGATTCAAATACTCTCATCAAATCCTCTTTTACCTCCTCAAAAACTCTGCAGAAAGAATTGCCCTGGAGTCCACTTGGATTTAGCTACAGTTATGTGCCTGCCAATGTCTACAGTGTATTATGGGGTTTACTGGTGAAATAGTTTGAGTTTGGGAACCACTAAGTGGGGGAGAAAAACTTCATCTCCTTGTAGTAGGCACTCTATGCATAATCTTTGTTGCTATGAAAACGTGCACAGTCACTGGAAACAGTGGAAATTTCAATGAATTTTAAAATACTTCAGTATTTTGGGAAAAAATGTTTTTTAAACAAACAAAAGAACTTCTAAAATCACTTTAATTCTTCCATTATTCTTGAATGTAGAGGAGCAAACCTCACATATCTTAGTCTCTTAGCTACATCTAACGGGACTTCCCTGGTGGCACAGTGGATAGAATCCATCTGCCAATGCAGGGGACACGGGTTCAATTCCTGGTCCCGGGAGATTCCACAGGCACAGGAGCATCTAAGCCCGTGCAGCACAGCTACTGAGCCTGTGTGCCCTAGAGCCTGCGCTCTGTAACAAGAGAAGCCTCTGCAATGAGTGGTCTGAGCGCCGCAACCAAGAGTAGCCCATGCTTGCTGCAACTAGAGAAGGCCCACTCATAAATGACTCAGAACAGGGATAAACAAACAAAAAATACCTAAAAATCACTGTCTTCATGAGCTAGAGATTCTAACATGTTCTTGCCATTATCATCCAAGTGACAGCATCGATAAGGGTTGTGAACTTTCCTTCAGCTGGGACACAGAAACTACTCTCACATCACACGTGAGATGGCAGAGGTGCTAGTTAGTAAATGCTTACTTTGGTTCACTGATGGGACAGTGGTTTCCTGAAAGATTTAGCATCACTCCCAGAAGCCCCATCTCTAACTCCAGAGCTGGGGGAGTGATTTCTTTACTCCAGATGGCACATATGTGCTGTGCTTAGTTGCTCAGTTCTATCTGACTCTTTGCCACACCAAGGACTGTAGCTCACCAGGCTCGTCTGTCCATAGGAATTCTCCAGGCAAGAATACTGGCATGGGTTGCCATGCCTTCCTCCAGGGGATCTTCCCAATCCAGGGGTGGAATCCGGTCTCCCGCATTGCAGACGGAATCTTTACCAACTGAGCCACCTGGGAAGCCCAATGGCAGGGATGACTGCCACTAACTCAGTGGTGATCTTTGCACCTGACACTCTGCAGGTACCCCAACCTCAAGTTCAAGTCCACCTAAGGACGGTGAGTACCTCTTTGAGCTAAAGAACATTGCTACTTGAAATAACTGGTCACAGACCTACACTAGCTTTGGAAACACCTCTATTTGTCATTTTATTTTGCTATGTGCAGACAAAGCCAGATTGAATAAGCACTTCAAGGGGCAGGGCAAGAGCACATCGGTGAGAGTGACTTGGTTCAGATGTTTTAGGAGTGGACTCTAGCCATTTTGAGCAGGGCAGAAGTGATCATCCTTTCTTTAGCAACTATGAAAGACTGAATTACATGTCTGTCAAAACAGGGAGATGGCGTTGCTATGGTGCCCTTCAGCAGCATCCATCCTATCCACTGGGAATTTACTGTAATAATGGTATCTGCAGCAGCGTCTTCAGGGTAACCCAACTAGGGTAAAGTTCCTCTGAGACTGCTTAAAGATAGGCTGCTAAGCACAATGCCATCCAAACTCTTACTGGTAACTTTTACAAACTCTGCTTTGTTGGATTTCTCTTCCAGCTGGTCTCAGGGTTACTCATAAAGCATCATTTCCTACCTGTCCTGGCTCTGGCTCCTGTCATTAACCTGTATTGACAGGTAGTGTCATAAACATACCAAGATGCTCTCTCCACTGCCTTCTCAGGTCAGAAGAAATCAAAGTCCATAATCACTTGCATAATTCTCAACTCTGACCTCATGGGTTCTGGATTCAGGGAGCTGATCTTTTCAAATTTGATATTACAATGGAGTTAAGGCTAGTACAGAGTTATTAAAATGTCATGATCAAGTACATTTTGTCATTTGGTGCATGGATGTAGAAAATCACACTCAATTTGACTTATGGTCTATTCTACCATCTTGGATAAAAATGGTTATGAGAACAGTAGAGAAAGGTGCTTAAGATAATAGTTAAAGGCTTTGGAATCAGGTTAAGCCAGACTGGAATTCTGACTGCACTTTATGTCTATGTGACCATGCCAAATCACTTATCTACCCTGAGTACTTTTATCCTCATCTCTAACATGGATGATATTGACTCCATGGGGTTCATGGGATTGTTTACCGAGATAATTCAGGTGAGACACAGTTTCTACACAAAGTAAATAACCAACAAATACTAGGCAAATAAAGTGCAGACTTGGCCAGGAGTTTCGAGCCTTGTGTGCTAAATCTGGCTTGACCATTACCAGTACCTGAATTTGAAAAACTCTTGCAATGCCTCAGTCTCATATTCTCATATAGAAAACCGAAAAGCAAGACTACCTTAGTCCAGCTGGTATTGCTTACCAATACCAGCATTTTCTTTTAAGCATAATTTTACATGGAACCCCATTACATAAAACTAAATAAAGGAGTTAGATGCTTCTCTGGTTGAAGTAGGGAGACTCATAAACAGATATACACATTACCTGTGTATTTACATTCACACACACACACACACACACACACACACACATGCTAGCTGCAAGAAGAAACAAGTCTCTAAATTCATATAACCTCGACAAATAACACTCTAGGAAAAATGCTCAGCAGATATACTGGCAGATCCTCAAATAAGGACTATTGTTTTATAGGCTCTTGCACTGAATTTCAATGAGCTGAATTCCAACTTTCATTCATATTTAATGGACAATCGTCCAACTAATCTATACTAAGGAGGTTTCTTTTCATCTCAACAGTCACATTCTTTCCATGTAAGCAATGCAATGCTAAGTACTTACAGTGATTGCAATTTCTTCCAAGAAAATCTATGGCACTTAAGTATAATCAGTACCTCGCTCAGGACAACTTGTGTCATCAATATACTCTCTTGTTGAGTAATCAAAGCATGAAATTTAGTTTGGCGTTTTTTTCCCACCTCCTGTCAAGCCGAAATGCATTTGTGGGGTAAATATGCTGCTGTTGGGCAGATCTGCAAATGTTAACTTTCGAAAGGGAATGTTTGTATTGTTATTTAATTTAGAAAGAGAACACCCTTGTAGGTGTGCACATTAGTAGCATCAATGTATATATATCATCATTGCCTAGCTGCTTAATTGTTTTATTATGTGATTTGATTTAAATGACTGCTAGGTTGACACTGGGGTGGTCTGGAGCAAGTTCAAGAGGACAGCCTGGAATTCACAACATGAAGGGTGGAGAACTTAGGTAGGTATCAAGGTGGATCCCACTGAGCCTTGGAGTGAGTGAAGACTCACAGATGAACAAAGCCCATTACTCCAGAGAACATCTTGGGACATTGGAAAGGCTGTATGATAAACACAGCAGCGGCAGCCCAGAAGGTCAGGAAAGGAAGTCAAAGGTGCCAGGAGTCAGGCTTGTGAGAGGATATGTGTGTGAGGGGATTTCGGGGGCAGGGCAGGGGATTGGATGTGACCACGTAGGCTTGGTGAGAAGGCTGCTCCCTAAAGAAGCAGCTGTTATTCAGTACTTGAGAATGTGTACCCAGGTCTTCCAAGAGAAGCCAGAAATCTGGATTTCTATGGGAAATATTTGATTGTTAAACCTTGTCAATAACTTCATCTGTTGTTTAAAACACCGTGGAAATGGAAGCAACCTATGCTGGCCAAATGGAATACTTCTGCAGGATCTACAAAGCCCTCGGGTTTCAAGTAAATCTAAGCATTCAGGCCCGAAATTCTATACTCAGGTTTCATGCCTATAAATTCAGGGATTTAGGGGGAAACTATGAACATTTTTCCACTTTTGTCATAATTCATTCCTTTATGTCTGAGTGATCCCAATCATCAAGTTATCTTAGTATTTATGAGAGGCCAAATTCATTCTTCATTTTGGATTGCAAAGAAACATCCTCAAAATCAAGAAATATTGCAGTCTGTTCAGGGGTGGTCTCACCTTCTTAGTTAGCCTGCCCTCTTAAAGAAATGCTGGGCTGAACTCCTTGTTCCCCACCATTCTTTCATTAGCCAAAAATATCTCACAACCTAGCAACACGTTGCACAAAAGGTTTGGCTGTTTCATAGGATATGGCATTGGGGTCCAAGGCAATTTAAATGCATGTAGGAATAGGGTCAAATTCAAAATCAAATGAAATTGCTCAGTCATACAGTCATTAATACATGTTTTTCTGTAGAAGATGGATAGAGGGAAAAGTATTACTGTTCCCACACAAAATAAAAAATACTTTTACTCCTTTTCTCCCCATGAGACTTTATTCTCTTCACAGTGCTTTCGGAGGGGAGGGCAATGGAAACACGCGTGTGTTGTGGGGGTGCCAGTCCAGCTCTCTGTCCCCTGTCTCCCTGGGCGCTCACCCTAAAGTCTCCACCTGGCTCTCTAGCTAGGGATACCTGCTCCTAAGTGAGAATGTTGGCCCTTCCTTCACCACTCAGCCTGAAGAGGCCTCCAGGGGAATTCTGACACCTCAGAATCTCCAGAACACACTCAAAAGTAGACAGTGGATCCACGAGCAGAAGCCTTTCGAGACTGCAAAGAAGAAGGGGATTGGAAAACTCTAAACCGCACAGTATAAACAGGAAAAGATGCAGAGTGGAGTCACCGAGAGGAAAGTGGGCCCTGGAGGCGCTGAGGAAGCCAGCGGAGCAAGCATTTTGAAACAGCAATTAACATAACTCTCCTGAATGGCTCAGACTTTCCTGTAGCCTCATTGCTTTTACATATAGATAACTTTTACCCCCTTTAGGCACCAGTTCTTACCATCTATTAAAACTTCGCTAAACACAAAGTAAGTTTCAAAGTAGGTGGTTACAAGGGTCTCAGAGCCCAGGAAAGTGAAATGGCAGAATCCTCTGACCTCCGAGGGAAGCTATTTCATTACACCGAAGAAACACAGGAAGCAGGAAAGAGAGAAAACAGTTTCCTTTTTAGATGACATGATCAAACAGATTTTACTAAGTGCAAAATGTACATCACTATTGCTTCCCTTTGATGGAAGACATTTGACCCACTGCTCTGAGGCTGGTATTAACAAAACAGCAGGTGACAGAAATTAAGTGGAAACTGTATCTCCCCTTCATCTTCTTATTTTGTAAACTTTGCTTGGAACTATTAAGTGACTTCTTTCAAGTGCATGACATCTATTCATTATTTTGCTTTCTTTGTAATTTGGGGGAATACAGTCAGCACCTCCTAGAAGGGTGCCTTTTATCACTAGTCTTCATGAAAAGGAAAAACATCCACTTGAACACCAGACTTTATCATGCTCAGTTTATCAATCTCTGAGTAATATATTGCACAGCTCTATTAAATATGAAAATAAATCACTGAAATACACTTGGCCAGCAGAGCTTGAATTGTTAGAATGAGTTAACAGGGAATTCATCTGATTAATTAATAAGTAATGTGAACCTGAATGAAAACCGTGTCTTTCTAAAAAGCTCTGAGTGCTCTTGCATCATCTTACTTTCCTCAGACAATCTGGAGAGTAAAATGAGATGTCAGAGCTGAAAGTCGCATGACTGATTTGCAGGAGAAGCAATCTTTATCCCCTCATTTTTAGGAACATGTTATAAAACACTGAATCATCATATTTCTCTAATTAAAAAAAAATAGCATTCGGTATTTACAATGTAACATATGTAACATTCTAAAATCACACCGTGTTACCAGGGGTCAAGTGGAATCATAAAACAAAACCAATTATTTCTAGACAAGATAATCATTATTTAACCATCTGAGGGGAAAGAGGTTTAAAGACAAAAGAGCTGATGCAACTCAAAGCGTAAAACAGGATAACAGTAACATCATGATTATCTTGTGGACTTTCAGTAACTCTGCATCAAAGAAAGGATTTAAATGCCCAAAAAAGAGAAGACATTTAAAAGTACCACTCTACTACATATTAAATAGTAGAATAAAATCATAACATTACCCAGAATAGCTTTGTTTTGTAGATTTATGATTATCTAACCTCCTCGACATTTTGCCTAGAATCTTAACTTTTGCTATGACCTTGAACCTATGACCTTGGAAGACTCACATAATCTTCCCAAGTTCTAGTTTTCTCATCTACAAAATGATAATGCCACCATTTAAATCAGTGGAGGTACTTGAAAGCATGGTGTAAACTATGTGGCTGTCTAATAATAGAATAGTGTATTATTACTATTATATGTACATTTTATTTGTAGGAGGCCCTATGGAGGGATAGGCTGGAGAGGCTGGTCAATGTTAATCCTGCTTGTGATACAGCAAAATTGTGGCCTTGCTGTTGTTGGACACAAAGAAAGATTTTCAAGCTTTCATAAATGTGTATTTCAGGGCTATGTATTGGTGACAGAAAGTGATTTCTGATCAAAGGTTGCAAATGGCAGTCTTTTATATCACAGCCGGTCTGCACATTTTTTTGTTGGCTCAAACATGATTTTTAAAAGAATGCTGATTTCCAACACTTAAAAATGAAAAATTTTAACATAAGATTCTGAGTTTCTATGTTCTCTCTGAACATCAAATTGCCGCAGAAATTCCCTGGGAATTCCTGTTAAGCAATCATCCTTGAAGCTGAGTTTCTGCTGTCTTCTTCTGAAGTCATCTCCCCTCTGCTGTTTGCTTCATTTTCCACACAGACTGCTTTATTCAAATGGTTGCTGGCATCTCTTTAGGAATCTCAGTTTATAATATTTCTTACATGAAGGTGAAACACCAGGCTATTGCTCTGTAAGTCCGTATGGCTCTTCTCGCGTCCCTGTGGACAGAATACATGGTGGTGCTTCACTGATCTGGGGTTTGAGGGAAGACTTGATTTGGTCAAAGGACTGCCAGCAGATGTGATGTGAGCAGAAGCCTTCACCACGCTTGGACGTCTGGCCTGGCTCGGTGTTTGTTTTTCCTGAGGCGCGTATGCCCCAGGCAGTTGCTGCCCCTTTACCTTGAGCCCTACAGTTAAACACACAGAATGGAACTGAGCCCTTCCTTCCAGACCTGAGCCTGAAGCCAAGGTCAAAGGCCAACCTGAAGCAGAGTTGCTTCGGCCCAATCTAAATTAAAAGAATACAATAAAATAAGTGCTTATTGCTGTAACTCACTGAGTTATAGGTTAGTTTGTTAGGCAGCATTATTACGCTAGTAGCTGACTGATACATTTGTGGATAAGATAAACCTCCTTCAAATGCAAACTAAAACATATTTGTAGTACGTGTGCCTGTGTAGATGTATACACATCTCTGTGTCCACCTGGAAACTTTAATATTTTAAGGAATGTGAGCCAGTTATCAGTGATAAACACATTTGTAATATATCACTAACACCCTCTCAGGAAGATAAACAAGCTTAAACAGTTCCCAACATTCCTTGTTTTTTCACTGTTTCCCTCTTAAATATAAATTCAAGCTCTTTCAGAGGAAGTTAATATAGAGATTCAGTGTTACTTTTTGTAATGACTACAATGCTGTAACAGACATACCCATACACACCTTTTATTTCTTATTTATTACTTCATTTTATTTTTGTGACTGAATTTTAATACCCTAAGTTAGGCTATTGTTTTATAAATGATATCTGCTCACAGATACATATTTTTTAAATGCTTCATGTTACCTATTTCAAAGGATGGAAAAGCTTGGTTAACAGAAGTAAGCCATGAAGCTATTTGCACCTCCTTCTTATCCAACAATGCACTGTAGTTTTATGTCAAAATTTCCAAAGTTGTTACAATGACATTTGCCAAAAATTAAGGATTGTAAAATCTCCTTGCAAGATTCTCAGTACAAGTAAATGGCTTGAAAGAATGCTATACATACAGCATAAAAATCCCAATAATGAGGTATTATATAGAATAGAACATATTATGTTAAAATACACCACTTTTTCAAATGGGCTACAATATGGATCATTAAACTTGAAGAAAATACAGGCTTGCTAGACATGCTTAGTAGGCTGTAATATATCCTGGGTTTCCAAAATAACCTTAATGCTTCCACTTCCAAGAGACAACATCACAGCTTCCAGGAATATAGAGTGCCTTTGGCAATCAAAAGTCAAAAAAATCAGCAGAAATTTCCTGAGAGGAAGAAAAATGCATATATATATATATATATATACACACACATTAAGACACACAAAAAAATCTTTTAGTGATGAACTTCAGATAAAAATGGAGCCCAGAGAGAAACAACTCTAGATGTATTTTAAAACAGTGAAATTGTTGGCTTGTAAACATGAATGTTAACAAACACAATTTAAAAGAATTAAGACTGGGGTGGCTTTGCCCTTGAGCAAATGAATAAAGACAAAGTGGAAAGAAATGAGCAGCTAAAGATAATTTATGCAAGTTTGGGACTTCCTCACCCTTTGTTATTACAAGTCCTTCTTCATTTGAGAAAGGGTGGGCTTGTCAGCATAAGTCACAAGCCAAAAAATCACTTTTGTAAGAAGTGTAAATAAATGTTCTTCCTTTTAGACATTTATCTATTATTTACCAAGAAATTGTCATAAAAATCTAAAATCACTAAGAATATTGTGTATAGCATCTCCTAGATTGTGCAGTGCCCAGTCTGTACAGCCTGAGGCACTTCTCCAGAGCTGAGTAAATTGTCACCAGCATCCTTGGAATGTGGTATACAGCAAGGCTTCTGCTATTCCTCCCAAAAGAGGAGCCATACATGCTTTGGCAAAAAGAGTAACAGGATACACACACACACAAATATGTAATTATTCATTGTCTAGAGAAAGTACACGTTTTGTGTTACTCTAACCATTATAATAGAAGAAGAAGTCACCCTCTCATTTTTGATGTCTGCCATCGATTGCCAGATTCTTGGCATTTCTTCCCAGGAAGAGGTGGTGGAGCTCCTTCTTTGAGTCTGGGCTTGGACATGTGATTTGCCCTGGCCAGTGGGACAGTAGCAGATACAACATAAGCAGAGACCCGAGACGTGCTTGGGCCCTGGGGTCTGTCCTCTCTGGCTGGGTGGATGCCTTCTATCCTGTGTACCAGCCTGGGCTAGCCAGCTGGAGATGGAGGTAGTACATGGGGAGACATGTGTTTTTTAAGTCAGTGTATTATGGGGTGGTTTGTTATGTAGCAAAAAGTAACTGTTACAGTGTCTCAAATAAGAAAAGCGTTGTTGTAATTGCCCATTATCCCATCAGTTATCTAAGTAATAAAAGATGGGTCAAGTCATCTCTTTTCTTTGGGAATCTATCTATGTCAAGTCCACAAAGCTTGTTTGGGAAGACAGCTTTTTTGGGGTCACTCTTCTTCAGATCAGGGTGAATGGTGGTTTCAGGTACTTGAATTTTTTTTTTAAGGAAAAGGAAACTTCTTAGCAAATAGCAAAAGAAACCAGCATAAATGCTTACCCTTAACTTCAGTAGAACATATAGGTGATTTTTAAAAGACTTTACTTGATTTTTTAATATTTGAAAATTATCCCACTGTTTATTTTAAAACTGTGAAATCACTGGCTTGTAAACATGAATGTGAACAAACACAATCGACAAGAATGAAGACTGGGGTGGCTTTGCCCTTGAGCAAATGAAGAAAGACAAGGTGGAAAGAAATGAACAGCTAATCTATGCAGGTTTAATAATCAATTAATTACTTGAGGACTAGAAGAGAAAGGAATGCTTCCTAATCACTGTAAAGGAATATTAAGGTGGGTCACCAAAAGAAAAATGTCTTTCTCTCAGAAAAAGCCAATCTGATGCTATTCATAAGAAAGAATGCTAAGACTTTACACAGTGAAAAGGAAACCGTAAGAAGAAATGACACCGACAGACAAGGCTTGTGATGGTTAGAGCTTTGGTTTTCAGAAAGAAATCTCCAGATCAGAAGTGTCATCATAAATTGCCCAAAGAGAGATTTTAGAAGGCTCTAGAGAGAACCATGACATGCAGTGTGGGGATTTTCAGGCAGTAGAAAAATTAGAAAAGTTCTCCAAACCTGTAAAATCAATGACAAGACTCACACTAAAAAGCATGCTTCACTGGGGCGGGACCAACAATTAACAAATGAAACACACACACACACACACACACACACACACACACAAAAGTAGTCTTCAAGTAGAGGAAGAATAGTGATATTCATTTTCTTCTTCCTCCCTCCTCCTTTATTGCCTGTCTCTTTCCCTGTCTTCCCCTCTCTCTGTATCTCTCTGATTTTTTTTTACTGGTTCCATGAAAGGAAGTAAAAGACACACGTATAGACGTTTGTATCAAATTAGCTTCTCTTGAAAGTATAGAAGTACAAATATTTGTATTGCATAGATTGTCACTGCAATGTAAGAAAACACTGTTTGAAGTTATGCCAAGGAGAAGATTGATCTACTGATCTGTCCACACACGTGTATATATCTGTGATATGTCTCACTTGTCATATTTCTTTCTTGTTTTTGTAAACATGTTCACTTCATTTCATTTTTGGGTCTCACTAACTTTTGGTTTTCTAACAGAAGAAACACATAAATATATAGAAACAGCATATGAAGAAGAGTCGAAGACAGACTGTATGGATTGAAAAATGAAAATTCTCCTCCTACTCTAATCATTTGCATGTATCCTTCCAGTTTGTGTGTGCTATTTTCCATGCATTTACAAACCTGTGCCATGCACTCTGCCATAATGAGTATTTCTGTAATGCAAATTAGCGCACACATCACTGGTAAACAGGGAAGTCATCGCTACAATGAGGAAGTCACACTGGTCCATATGTGAGTTATTTGTAGGTAAGAGGAGCCAGGAAAATGGTAGCAGAAGTATAAATTTGAGCAAAGAACAGTGTCTAGAGCTCAGTGTTGGAATTGGCAATAGGAGTTTTCTATCCATGCTGCTCTGCTGCTGCTAAGTTGCTTCAGTCGTGTCCGACTCTGTGTGACCCCACAGATGGCAGCCCACCAGGGTCCCTCGTCCCTGGGATTCTCTAGGCAAGAACACTGGAGTGGGTTGCCACTTCCTTCTTCAATGCATGAAAGTGAAAGTGAAAGAGAAGTCGTTCAGTCGTGTCCAACTCTTAGTGACTCCATGGACTGCAGCCCACCAGGCTCCTCTGTCCATGGGATTTTCTAGGCAAGAGTACTGGAGTGGGGTGCCATTGCCTTCCCCGGTTAGAGCAGCTAGGGAATGCGTCTGCGAGAAGGGGCATTTGAGAAGAAACCTGGAGCAGGTGAGAGAGTGAGCCAGAAAAATGGGGGCAGGGCAGTTTTCCAGGCAGAGGGAACAGCAGTGGAAAGGCACAGGGCTCGGGAACAAACACAGGGTGTTCAGGGAAGTGTAGGAAGGTCAGCGGGGATAGACTGAACAGGGCAGAGAGCGGCAGGATAAAACACTGGAGAGAGGAGCAGGGCCTAAGCCTTAAACATAAAAGCAGCCTAAGAGGAAAAATTTAGATTTTATTCAGCAGGTGCTCGGAAACCACTACAGGTTTCCCAGCAAGGAATGAATATATCTGTTTGTGCTTAAAAAAAAAAAATCACTCCAGGGGCTGTGTTAGAACTACATACTGTGGGCAAAGAGTGAAATCAGGGAAACCCACGAGCAGCTTAAGTAAAAGATGGTGATGCTTTGAACGACGGTGATACTAGCAAAGAATAGACTTTGAAGTCAGAGTTGGTAGGGCTCACACACAGATTGGAGGAAAGGTATGAGAGAAGGAGAGAAAGCAAGGAAGGTTCCCAGGCTTGGACTTGGGAAATGGGTGAATGGTGAGGCCATTGGTGGAAGAGACCCAGGCAAAACAACTTTGGTGTAAGTAGTGAAGTCAAGAGCTTTCTTCAGACAGTGAGACGCCCATTAGACACCCACATAGAGAACTGCAGATTTCCAGGGGGTATAGTGGATGAATGCAGAATGAACATTCCTTGTAACAGTCAGCTAAATCAGGACTAGTTAATGATTCCACATGTAAGTGACATTCATCTAACCAGGTCAATATCACAGAAAACATTTTTAAACACAGAAGACACAGAAAGGTTACAAAATGGAACATAAATACTAGGTTGCTTCTAATCGGTTTGCAAGTTCAAACAAGGTAAAAATGGCCTATGAGACACAATACAGTCAGCTTCCCCTTAATCCCAGGTTTCTCCTCTGTGGAATGGTGGGGCTTTGTTTCTGGCTGACCATTTCTGGTCAGTCACTGTTTACTGTACCTACCCCCTCAAAGAGAAAACATTTACTGTACCTACCTCCTCAAACCACCAAGGCCAAAGAGAGCATATCCTATTCCAAACCCTGGAATCTTTTGATTTAAAAAGGAAAATCTTTAATATGTTATTAAAATTACACAAATCTTACTAAAATTCTAACCTGCATAAAATAAAACTCTCAATTTCCCACTTTATATTAGAAAATCAGGGTATATTTCACAGATTTCCTACTATCATAATGTGTAAATTTCATGCATCAGAACAGCAAACATTAAATGAATCAACTGACCGTGAAACTGAATGGCCTCAGCTTGCCTTTCTGACAACTGACCCAAATCCACTTTTCTCAGTGACAGTAACGTGAACCAAGATAAGTAGAATGTTGAGACGAAAATTCGCCTTTTTAAGGCAAGATTAATTGAATGTGATTTCTGTCAATATTAAGCCAGTTATCTACTTCATCTTATATGCTCAATCAGAGTTTAAGAATATCACTGTGACTGTATCAAATAGTCATCTCAAGCACCAGATAGATCAAAATACCAAAAGTCAAAGTTACAAGACTCTCTGATTCAATCACAATCTGAGAACAGCTTCAAATGCTTTGTGAAATGTGTGTGTATGAGTGTGTGTGTGTCAACATATGTATGTACACTACTTTTTTCCTTCTGCGTTGTAGCCTAGTAATTTATAAAATGACATGATGCCACTTGATGGCAGACTCTGATGTTGTAAAATTTCTTCCCAATTCACAACCATTCACCACTGATGATCTTGTTCAAAGTCAAAACCACCTCAGGTAGCCCTACAGCTGAGACTCACCAGGATGGAATTTGGCAGAGGAGTGCTGGACTCTTTCTGCCCTGTGGGGGTCTAGATGCCTCTCGGCAGCACAAAGAGTGTCTTTTTAAGTGTCAGTTATCAGAAAAATGCACCAAAAGCCAAAGCAAGAGCTAAGCAGCTAAGCTTTCAATGGGAAAATCAGGAAAGAAATTGAAGAGTTTTCCAAAGGAAAACATACTGAAACTCCCTCTCCTTTGATAATAAAATATTTATTTGCACCAAATAATTTTCTGGATGTAAAATTGATACTTCTGAAATGTGGTGTTGGAAAGGACTCTGGAGAGTTCCTTGAACTGCAAGGAGATCAAACCAGTCCATCCTAAAGGAAATCAACCCTGAATATTCATTGGAAGGACTAATGCCGAAGCTGAAACTCCAGTACTTTGGCCACCGATGCGAAGAACTGACTCATTAGAAAAGACCCTGATGCTGGGAAAGATTGAAGGCAGGAGAAGAAGGGGACAACAGAAGATGAGATGGTTGAATGGCATCAACAACTCAATGGATACGAGTTTGAGTAAGCTCCGGGAGTTGGTGATAGACAGGGAAGCCTGGTGTGCTATAGTCCATGGGGTCGCAAAGAGTCAGACACAACTAAACTGAACATAAGACAACAAAGTTAACCTCAATTTGGTGTGTGAATGTGTGTATATATATATATATGGCTTTCCCAATGGCTCACTGGTAAAAATCCACCTGTAACACAGGAAATCCAGGTTTTTTTTAATCTCTGGGCTGGTAAGATCCCCTGGAGAAGGAGATGGCACTCCAGTATTCTTGCCTGGAGAATCCCATGAGGAGCCTGGTGAGCTACAGTTCATAGTGGCACAAAGAGTCGGACACAAATGAGCACACAGTGTGAAGATGATATATGCGTGTATTATGTGTGTGTGTGCGTGTGTGTGTGTATGCATGCATACCCATTCATTCAGCACATATTCTGCGAATCAGACTTAGCAATTATGAAAACATCCAAACTCAGATGACAAAGCTCATTCACTACTGCTTACTCATCTTTGGATCATCTGAGGTTTATTAGGAGGTGACCCTGGGCAGCACGGTCCCATGTGTCCCTTGTGTTCATTGGCCAGCAAGCTGAGCAGGATATGGCCTTCTCAGATCCATGACAGTGAGCGAGAAGACAGGCAGAGGCCCTGCAGCCAAGGAGAGCCTGGACTGAAAGTGGCCAGCAGCCTGTCACCTCTAGCCAAAGCAAGTCAAATGGCTAAAGTGAAGATCAAAGTGTGTGGGATGGGAAAATAGACTCTGTTCCTTTAGTAGAAGCAGCTCTAGAGTCACAGAGCAAAGGGCATGGGTACAGGGAGGGTCAAGGATCATGGTCAACAACACCATCTACACCAGACCACCTATTCCTATTTTAATCTGGAGAAATATTGGGTTGGTCAAAAAGTTCATTTTTCTTAACATCGTATGGAAAAACATGAACGAACTTTTTGGCCAACCCAATAAAAGTAGCATGAGGTCATAAAACATTGATATGGGGGAGAGTTGAGTTCAATCCTTACTAGCTCTGGCCCATGAACAATCAAAATAAGGCCCTTGTCCTTATTTTCTTTTTGAGTAAACTGGAAATAGTAATACTTGCCTCACAGGATTTTGTGATTCTTAAAAGGCATATTTATAAACAGTAGTTAGTCCATCTAAATCTTCCAAAAAGCAGTGACACTTATTGCTATTATTGCTATCATTATCAATATTCTCATTGTTATTACTCAAACTTAGACATAGCCAAGGCTTTGATCCTATTGACACTGGCCTACTCAATTTATTCACCAAATATGCTACTAGTTGTGAGATATGTACCTCTGGCCACATAAGGAAACTAAATAGAACAAAATGAAAAGTATCCACCTTATGTCCTGCATGATTCCTGCCCTACACTGCTCTTGGAAGGAGAAATCTCTGTGGATTAAAATGTAGTGTCTAGTTCATCGCAGCACGGTTTATAATAGCCAGGACATGGAAACAACCTAGATGTCCATCAGCAGATGAATGGATAAGAAAGCTGTGGTACATATACACAATGGAGTATTACTCAGCCATTAAAAAGAATACATTTGAATCAGTTCTAATGAGGTGGATGAAACTGGAGCCAATTATACAGAGTGAAGTAAGCCAGAAAGAAAAACACCAATACAGTATACTAACACATATATATGGAATTTAGAAAGATAGTAATGATAACCCTGTATGCAAGACAGCAAGAGAGACATAGATGTTTAGAACAGACTTTTGGACTCTGTGGGAGAGGGAGAGGGTGGGATGATTTGGGAGAATGGCACTGAAACATGTATACTATCATGTAAGAAATGAATCGCCAGCCTATGTTCGATACAGGATACAGGATGCTTAGGGCTGGTGCATGGGGACGATCCAGAGAGATGATATGGGGTGGGAGGAGGGAGGGAGGTTCAGGATGGGGAACTCATGTACATCCGTGGCTGATTCATGTCAATGTATGGCAAAACCAATACAGTATTGTAAAGCAAAATAAAGTAAAAATAAAAATTAAAAATAAAATAAAATGTAGTGTCTAAAGAGGGAATTTTAAGGAAAGCTTTTTGACAATAAATGCAGAAAAGTTCTGCATTTATCAGAGATCTTCCTGCAGTCATTTCCCAGGTAAAATGAGTTGCTTTGCTTTCAGAGTCATTAATTTCTTT
The DNA here is from genome assembly GCA_006410935.1 of Redunca redunca. Lineage (NCBI taxonomy): Eukaryota > Metazoa > Chordata > Mammalia > Artiodactyla > Bovidae > Redunca > Redunca redunca. The sequence continues at coordinate 85,749 of SJYQ01001240.1, forward strand.
TGAAATCGTTTGGAAAATAGTTGCTTGGAAGGATCAGTGGTTGAATAGTTGGCTGGGTCTTTCTAGCTTTTCCCGGGTCATGCCTGCTTAGGAGACTTCACCCCACTGTGGCCCCAACCTTCCCTCATCCGCTTTGTTTCATATCCAGGGATGTTCCTGAGGTTCTCCTGGTATTTTACCCCTAAGATGTAGATATATGTGTAGTATATATTCTTGAGTCAGCTGAAATAGACCCAAATCAACCTTTTTCCCTCCTCAATTGAGCGCATAATTGAAGCTATTTTTATTTTTTGCACAATTACAGTAATTGTTTTAATTTTCTACTAAGCTAAATCCGTTCCTTTTCCACTGAGGTGGTACTTGAATGATAACAATGTGACAAATTTTTTAAAAGGACAATTTAGAGAAATTCAAAATTTTAATCTAAATGATTATCCAAAATAAATTCAATTAATGTTATTAACTTTGTTGTTTCAGCCTTTGCAGAAACAGTTTTCTATTCCCTTCTAGGCTTCATTTAAACTCAGTCTTCTGAATCTAGCAAAATTATGTTCTCTCCCATCACTGACTCAATGGAAACGAGTTTGAGCAAACTCTGGGAGATGGTGAAGGACAGGGAAGCCTGGCATGCTGCACTCCATGGGGTTGCAAAGAGTCGGACACGACTGAGCAGCTGAACAACAAAATAGTAATAATGCTGCTTGTTTGTTTGTTTTCCTTCATATTTTACCTTTCAAGTCTTTAATTTCTGCCATTATTGAATTATAATTGCAAAAACGGTCCCTTCTAAACCATGGTGTCTGTGTCCATTCAGGAAATATTAGCTGAAGATCAGTGTGCAGAGTATTTTCGGCATTTTACTAGAAGGTGTTGCTGAGGGCACACCTCATGTACAAACATGTTGCTACCTCGAGATCGATTCTTCCCTCTCCTTAGGGGTTCTCCTGGCCACTGCCCCTCATGCTGCCCCAGAGATGGAGGACTCATCTACAGTGGGGTGAGGGTTCCCAGGAGAGAGGAGAGATGAGGGGAATCTCTTTCCTAGGCCTGGCTCTCCAGTCCCAATGACCTAGATGAGAACCAGTGTTGCCTTCCCATCCTGGAAATGCTATCAGCAGGCCCTGCTGGGCTGGAAAGAAGGCTGTTTCCAGAGCAGTGCTTTCCCCAGCTGTGCTCTACTTCTAAACATAGCAGACCCCTCCTCCCTGCAATGCCAGCCCCAGCTGGAAAGCCCACCTGCCTCTCAGGAGGCATTTACTCTGAGTAAGCGGCTGAGAGCAGCTGAGATGCCCTCCAGGAGCCGGCAGCTGCCGCCACGGCTTTGATTCCTCCAGCTTCAGTGAGCAGCCCTGGGTCATTTTCACGAAGCCCAGACACTCCTCAAGATGATTCAATCCAAAGGATCAGACGTGACCCTGTGGTACTGTTTTGATCCCCAGAGCATCTGAACAAGCAGTACAGGAAGAAGCTTTGTGATCAGCTCAAAGGGTTGATCTTTGTGGAGCTCCAGCTCGTGAATTTCTATCAGGGAGAATGGTTCTGTTCTCCGCTTGTACCATGAGCCCAGTATTGTTATTATTTTCTCTTTTCTAAGCTTTACAGACAAAAATTCAGTCTGCCTCTTGGGGATGCTACTTTTCTTTAAGACAAGAATTGTAGCATTTTCCTAGCATAAACGCACATACAGGTTTTGTAATAAAAAACTCCTGCAGGTATTCGCTGATGTTTCCCTTCTGGCCTAAGCTGTTGGGTGTGACTCGTTTAAAAGCTGTCAAAATGACATAAAACAGTTATTAAAACCACTAGCTGCCTCACTGCCAGAGGGCAATATTGTTCCATAAATAGTCTGCTTCACAACAGTGCCCAGAGCAAGGCTAAGCCATCGGACCTAAGGGCAGAAGGTATTTTAAACCCACAGTCAAGTGCAATCATAGAGTCTCACACAGAAGTAACTGGAAACAGCCTTTGTAGCGGTGATTGGGCAATAGGTACAAGTGAAACCTAGGTATTTTCAGTATCTCTCTGATCACCTAAGTGAACATGTAATTGCACGATGAGTTTTTCACGGCAACTCAATTAAACATGAAAATTACTGTCAAACGTTCCCAGGGGCCACAGGACATACTCGGTGTCCAACGTCATCATCCGCTATCAGGCGTTTGTGCATCAGAGTACACACTTCTGTAATTAAATAGCAAATATTTTTACTTCTAGTCCCATTAGTAATATCGAAAATCTGAACTCCTATATTGCCTTCCTTCATTTTTGGCTTGGATTCATAATATGTTTAATGAAAACACACCTTATGGCATCAGTGGGTTCCCACAGAGGTAGCTTTTAGCATGTCTGCAGTTGGAAAGGTAGGGTGACTAGCAGTCCTCCTAAAATAGAATCACAAGAATGTGTTCATCTGTAGTGTCTCTTTGAGAGTCTTAACCCACAGCGAACACTGAGAGATGAGCTACTGGTAGTTTACACAGAATATTATCAACATTAAGAAATAATACCCAACAGGCATTGGGTTGGCCAAACATTTTGGCCAATTCAGTATTTACCAATAGTATTTTTTAAGCAATTGTCTATCTTGAAGAACCAGTGGTAACTGTTTCTTCTATTTAATTTACAACATTCCTTGTAAAAAGTAGACTTCCCTGGTGGCTCAGACGGTAAAGCATCTGTCTACAATGTGGGAGACCTAGGTTTGATCCCTGGGTCGGGAAGTTCCCTGGAGAAGGAAAAGGCAACCCACTCCAGTACTCTTGCCTAAAAAATCCCATGGACGGAGGAGCCTGGTGTCCATGGGGTCGCAAAGAGTCGGACACGACTGAGCAACTTTACTTACTTTGTAAAAAGTGGGGCTTCCCTGGTAGCTCAGATGGTAAGAATCAGCCTGCAATGCAGAAGAACTAAGTTTGATCCCTGGGTCAGGAGGAAGCCCTGGAGAAAGGATTGGCTACCCATTCCAGTATTCTTGCCTGGAGAATTCCATGGACAGAGGAGCTTGGCAGGCTACAGTCCATGGGGTTGCAAAGAGTTGGATATGACTGAGTGACTAACACTTGAGAACTTCAACTGGTAAAAAGTGAATGGACAAACTGGAGGCATTATTTTGAGGACCTTTGCGTATGAGGGTTGGCAAGGACAAGAAATAGGAGTCAAAACCTCATGGAGATCCTTCCTAGAGTGGATAGTCAGTTTTCAGTCCTTCCAAGATAATTTAAGTAATGAAGTCTCATAAAATATTTGTGATAGAAAAAAGAATCTTCTCTGATAGAGGACAGTAGTATTAACAGCATCCTCTGGGTTCTAGGCAGGAATAGAAGTCCAACAGAATCAAAAGAAACCTGGGGCTTGCTGAATATTACTGATTTAGCCCACTGAGATGGAGCCAAAACAGTCCATTCAACTGGTCTACTTTGATCTCTCCTTCTACTGATAAATAACTACTCCTGTTTTACAACTCATTTCAATCACTTAGTAGCAATGCTACACAAGTTGTGAAGATGTGAAGTCTACAGATTTCCACGGGGTATTCCTTTCATTGTTTTGTTTTGGTTTTAGTTTCAAAAAATTATGCAAAGAGAATGTGTTCTGAAGTTCCAAATGATTTCAAAAATCAAACCAATCCAGTCAATTTCTCCATAATTGGCTTTGAAGAAACTGAGACAAGAGCAATGCAAACAAAGTGCTTTTAAATAAATCCTAATTACCCATGCAAATGTCACCAATAATTTGAAGGTTTAATCAGATGACTAACAATTTGGAAGCCCTCTTGCATTTGCTAATGTGACAGGTAACAGGGATGCAGACTAAGCAGCCCTTTAGGGACAATTCAAGTGTCAGAGGGAGAGGCTTGGGTAACTTCTAAATTGATCCAGGCTCAGAAAACTCTCATACCAGGAAACTGTTTATGCATTTACCTTATTATTTAAAGACCAGCGTATACATGTAACATTTTCAACTGGTTTTTAAGCCTTTGAATTGATCTGGAATGGTTGCAGATTTTCTTTTCCCCTCCAGATGATAAACAGTTTTGTGTACGACAAGGAGCAGGTGTTGGTTTTGCAAATACAGAGCCTGTTACCAGTCTCCCCCCATGACCCTTCTCCCTATCCCTATTTTGAGCCCATATACTAATGTCTTCCCATGCCACCCAATCTTCTATTTTCCCATTACAGAAAACCTTTTAAAGAGTTGCACTTCTGTAGTCCTAGACGATGCAACCTTTAACAATGTTATTTTACTCCTTTTTGGGGGGAGGGGGGCGTTAAAAATCAATACCGTATGTGACTTCCTTGTGATATATATATATATATATATATTTTTTTTTTTTTTTCTGGAACCAAGAAGCAAAGTACTCCACTTAGTGCAGTTTTAATTAAACCGAATACATTATAAAACACTCTCCTAATTTGCTTTGCCTAGAAAATGTTTTTTAAAGTGTTACAAATCAATCAACTAATTGAGCTATGTAGTAGGAAATGCAGATGGCACCTCGTTCCTCTCTTTTCACTCTGCCAACCAAGTGCCTCTTCAGAGACTGGGTTTGTGTTGGGGCTGGCAATTTACATCCCATGGTGGCAGCATGGGGTTGTGGCTTTAGCCAGTGCCAACAGTGAACAAGTAACAACATAAAATGCACTGACTGAGGGCGGAGGTGACACGGAGATCATAGCAAGGTGACAGAGCTGGCACAGACAAGGCCCCAGCTACCGTCTGTTCCATGTTGGATCAAGAAGAGGTAGTGTTACCTGTCTGTACACAGAGTGGTTCAACAGGGAATAAAGTCCTATCTAATTTTAATGCTGGGAGATGTTAGGGTTATGCTCCTGCTGTGCCCTTTCAGTCAAGTTTCATAAATAATAGTTCACTATGAGACACTGTACTGATGGTGGAATGACGTGCTAGCTGATGGACAAGACGAGACCTTTGCTTTTGAAGGACTTTCACTGGACAAATATTTACTGAGCAGATATAGCCTGCGGGTATGGGGCTTCCCCAGTGACTCAGAAGTAAAGAATCTGCCTGGAATGCAGGAGAGGTGGATTCAATCCCTGGGTTGGGAAGATCCCCTGGAGGAGGAAATGGCAGCCCATTCCAATATTTCTGCCTGGAAAATCCCATGGACAGAGGAGCCTAGTGGGCTATAGTCCATGGGGTCTGAGTCAGACACAACTGAACGTATACATGTGCACACATGATAGATAGATCCTGAAGCACAGTTTTGGGTGCCTGCTACAGAACACAAAAATAAATGGTTTCTGCCCTCAAGGATCTTCCAGTTTAGAAGGAAACAGATAAGCCAACAGCCATTGTACAATATTGTTTTATATTATTCATGAAAGTACATAAGAGACAAGCAGGAACAGAACTAACTTTGCCTGGGAGATTTTGGAATCCTTTAGAGAGGAATTAGAAGGTAGAGTACATTCTGGTGTGAAGGTTGATGAGCTTTGGGTGATGGAGAAAGTTTAGCATCAGCACAAATGAAAAACCTTATTTTGGTAATTATCACACAAGTGTCTCTCTAGAGTTCACATTCTGACTGTTCTCCTCAAACCTGGACTACAATGTATCTTTTCTTTCACATCTGAGGTTGCTGTTCCAGCTTAAAGCATTGCTTTGTATTATACACTTAGGACTCTCATGTCAACCCATGTCTGAAATGCACCATGGGAAATTATGATGCCTCAGCAGCTCAGGAGCCATTTTGCTCACACGCTTTAGAAACACTGACAAGCTTTCGTCAGTACCTAGCTATTTTCCAAGGGATGCTATATCTAACCACTTAAGTTGTCTCAAACTCTAAGACTCGAGGATGAGACTATATAAGTAAAAGGCAGAAAAATAAAAAAAAGTAAAACTGGGAGGAATAACCTAGATAATTTCTAATGTTCTTACTTACCCAGTTGATACATGCTGTTTTTAGATTTTAAATGGACTTTTCATTTGTGGCTTCCCTTGTGGCTCAGCTGGTAAAGAATCCACCTGCAATGTGAGATACCTGGGTTTGACCCCTGGCTGGGAAGACTCCCTGGAGAAGGGAAAGGCTACCCATTCCAGTATTCTGGCCTGGAGCATTCCATGGACTGTATAGTCCATGGGGTCACAAAGAGTCAGACACAACTGAGTGATTTTCACTTTCACTTTCCATTTGTGGAGAAGACAATTTAAATATTGAATATCCTAAAAGATAAAAGATATTTAATGTAAACATATCAGGAAGGAAGGCTAATAAACTTCTGCTTCTCTGTCCTCTAGTTCAGTAGTTTCCAAAGTGGGTCCCCAACCAGCAGCATCAGGATTCCCTGGTAACTTGTCAGGTAACAAATTCCTGGGCCTCATCTCAGTCCGCCTGAGTCAGACACTCTGGAGGTGAGCCCAGCATTCTTGTCTGAAGAAAACCTCCAGGCAATTCCAATGTAGGCTAACTTTGAAAACCACTTCTTTACTTGTATACGCAATGCCCAATTCATTACCTGTCTGCTTTGTTCTAGTCACAATAAACTGTGGAAAATTCTTCAAAAGATGGGAATACCAGACCACATGACCTGCCTCTTGAGAAACCTATATGCAGGTCAGGAAGCAGCAGTTAGGACTGGACATGGCACAACAGACTGGTTCCAAATAGGAAAAGGAGTACATCAAGGCTATATATTGTCACCCTGCTTATTTAACTTATATGCAGAGTACATCATGAAAATGCTGGGCTGGAGGAAGCACAAGCTGGAATCAAGATTACCGGGAGAAATGTCAGTAACCTCAGATATGCAGATGACACCAGAAAGTGAAGAGGAACTAAAAAGCCTCTTGATGAAAGTGAAAGAGGAGAGTGAAAAAAGTTGGCTTAAAGCTCAACATTCAGAAAACGAAGATCATGGGATCTGGTCCCATCACTTCATGGGAAATAGATGGGGAAACAGTGGAAACAGTGTCAGACTTTATTTTGGGGGGTTCCAAAATAACTGCAGATGGTGACTGCAGCTATGAAATTAAAAGACACTTACTCCTTGGAAGAAAAGTTATAACCAACCTCAACAGCATATTCAAAAGCAGAGACATTACTTTGCCGACTAAGGTCCGTCTAGTCAAGGCTATGGTTTTTCCTGTGGTCATGTATGGATGTGAGAGTTGGACTGTGAAGAAAGCTGAGCACCAAAGAACTGATGCTTTTGATCTGTGGTGTTGGAGAAGACTCTTGAGAGACCCTTGGACTGCAAGGAGATCCAACCAGTCCATTCTGAAGGAGATCAGCCTTGGGATTTCTCTGGAAGGAATGATGAAACTCCAGTACTTTGGCCGCCTCATGCGAAGAGTTGACTCATTGGAAAATACTCTGATGCTGGGAGGGATTGGGGGCAGGAGGAGAAGGGGACGACAGAGGATGAGATGGCTGGATGGCATTACCGACTCAATGGACGTGAGTTTGAGTGAAGTCCGGGAGATGGTGATGGACAGGGAGGCCTGGCGTGCTGCGATTCATGGGGTCACAAAGAGATGGACACGACTGAGCGACTGAACTGAACTGAACTGAATAATAACATGAGGCATATTACTTATACTGAATCTAGGCTAAGTTATTTATGTAATGCTAATAAAACAATTTTTCTGATTTTTTTTCTTCTGAGGGGACCATGATTTTTGGCTGTGTAAAAGAAAACCAAAAGCTAAAAAGAAAAAAAAAAACTAACTTTACTTGAGTCATGTAGAAAAAGCAACTTAACTGATTATTTCACTTTCCAATAAGTAATATGTTTCATTTAAAAATTTATTATGCTACTGTTCACCTGAAACCATCACAACATTGTTAATTGGCTATACTCCAATACAAAATGGTTTTGGAGTTAAGCAAATAATACAAATAAAATTTAAAAATTGTTTATTAAAAATTATGCCTATAGTATTAAGAGAGGTGTTCTATATACCACTGTGACATATACCAATCCCTCTATGAGTTAAGTAACTATTATATGTCACTTACACCTCCTCACTTCTTATATATTTTGATCTGCTTGATCCATCACATTCTGGAAGATGATGAAATATGCCAAGATGACTGTGGATTTGTCATCTTTCCCCTATAATTCTGCCAATATTTACTTTATAAATTTAAAATTCAAGTTGTTAGGTACAGGCTGGTTTTTGCTTATCTCATATTCTTTGTAACCTGTTGTTATTATGCTTCAGGATCCAAACATGCTCAGTGGTATTTTTTCCACAAAACATACTATTTCCCATGAGTGAAGAATACAGCTGCATCCTCTACATATACACTCCCTTTTCCACTCAAACCCAGAATCATTCTCTCCATAGCTCAGTCTTACTCCCATAGCTCAACCTCCCACATTTACGTTTGGCTCAACACATTGAAAGGGTACATACAGTATCCAACTATAATCAAATAGGAACAGAATCTCTACAAAGCTCAAACAGCCCTTTGATGAGATATTGCGCAAGAAAGGCATTTCCTCAGGTCTAGAGTAAAACATATGCAAGAAAACCAAGAAAAATGGAATACCCCACGACAGAGGGTGAATTACAAATCTTAAAGCAGGAAATTACATTGGCATCTGTTTCTGCGCAGAAACTAAGGCTGTTCATTCAAAAGGCAACCATGCAAAGAAATACTGTGCTGTGTATCAGCGAAAAAATCATCTCCCTGCAAAGTCATACTCTTTGAGAGAGAAGTCGATAAGACTGGTCAGGATCTGTAACTGGACTGCCTACACCAGAATAAAAATGCATGTGTTCTGTGCTTTGTGGTGTGTGTTGTGTTGAGTGTGAATGTGGCTGATGTGAGTCTTCATCTGTTGCTGCCACAAGAGAAATCATAGTTAAGGAAAACATATTTTCCTTGATAGCAGCAGGGATTTTTGTCTTACGCCAATTGCTCATGGGACCAATAAGACTTAACTTTTCTTTCCACCAACTCAAAAAAAAAAAAAATCTAAAAATTATTGAAACAGTCACAATCAGGTAAATGATTCTTTCTACCATAACAGATGGTCCCTAGTTTAACAGTACTAAAATATCCATAATACAAGCTGCTTGGAATTCCTTCTTCACAAGGCAGTCTTGTATAGAAGAAAGTACTTAATAATAGAAATGAGATACACCCAAACTTTTCATAAGGAGGAACCAACCTTGACTCCCAAAGCTTTAGTATCTAGTCGACACTTGCTTAGGAAGCAGTGCAGACAGCTAGGCACACTTAGAGCCCTGAGAAGGAAGGTCAGCCACTTTAGACATCAGTAAGGTAAGAGTTGTGTTGGAAATGAGATTTTTGCTAAGATATCTGCAAGCTAAAATGTGCTAACACAGGTATTAAACATTTGAATTTATATCCATCGGTTATTTTTCATCAACTAGATGACAATGCCTGAACTAAACAATTACATCCCAAGCTAAAGATGACATCCTGAGCTTCAGGACCATGGGAGCTCAGGGGATTTTGATGCGATTTCAGTTTCTCTCTTGTGGAGTAGAAAGGAACAGATATGGAGGCCGTGTGCACTGGCACACTGCGCTGTTTCCACAGCACATCTGACACACCGAGTTTGGAAAAACACTCTCATGTATACAAGTAACAAACACAAGTTGCTACCTTGGTAAGATGTGCAATGTGCTGCGCCCGACCCCCCACCTGTAAAATACTCCGCCTTACTCATCCATAGACCTTCAGAATATATGGAGAACATTTCTAGACCAAGACAAAAGATGCTTCCACAGTGTATTTTGTTCCTTATGTAGAGCCTCCCAAGCTGTAGCTTTCTGTCGCATCTTAGAAATTTATGTGTAAGGAATATAATGACTTCCCAAATGGCTAATTCCTAGGGCCAACTTGAGGACACTGTAAGAAGAAGATAAAAATGGAAGCATCTCTTGCTTTTGTCCTCAGGAAAACAAAGTTTTAATTTAACCAATTTTTCATAACTGTGAAAACAGTAAATATGCTACCCTTCAATGAACAAAGGATTTATAGCTCTGAAGAGTTCAGTGCTATTGTATTTCACTACCAAGCATCATTTTCCTGTATCTTTCAAATGGGAATATTAATATATCATATAGCATGACAAGGTAATAAAAACTGTACTTTTACTGTGGGAAAACAGTAGTACCTTAATCATGTTATTGTTTGAATTTAATAAAAAAAAAGCTCTAGAAGTAATCATCCCTCATTTTGTAGGGAGAGCACTTTAAATCTGTGTCAGAAGTAACAGCTGATCTTGTTCACTCTTCAGAACAAACTTTGGACTTCAGAGAAAGTTTATATTCTCAGTAAAGAAAAGAATGAGCCAAATTCAGAATAAACGTTGTTCAGAAGTACAGAAGTTGAGAACTGAATAGGGTTTCTAAAGATGGCAGATACCAATAATAAATCAATGTCATAAAAATTTCCAACTCCTTGATTCCTATAACCATTCATTTCCTTAAATCAGTTAATATTCATTAAGCACCTATTTTGTGACAGGAATTGTCCTAAACTTTAGGGATTGAAATTCATATTCTATCTGAGGTAACATAGAAAATAATCAATGAAACAAATAATGAAATAATATAATTTCAAATTGTGACAAGCAGAATGAAGAAAATGAAAAGGGCTATTGTAACAGTGAGTTATTGAGTGAGAATCCTGACACACAATCATTCAATATTGTTTCACGGTCTTCATGAAAATGCAACTGTTGTCTTGATGAACTAAATAAAAAGAAAAAAAATTAATAAACACCTACTCTGTGATAGCCAATGCAGAAGATTGTAAAAACAATCTAAGATTCACCACTGCCCTCAAGGAAGCAAGATATGAAAACAGATCAGTTATTAATTCAAAAGGTAATCAACAGTTCAAGTCAGGAGTATGTACAGATGCCACAAAGACAAAAATGATAGTAACAGTTATCACTTATGTCCTAAATATTGTAAGTAATACTGAGTGAAGTAAAAGACTCAAAATACATATTGTATTAGTGTGTCCTGGAGGAGTTAGTGCTTAGTTTTACCTTTTTTTTTTTTGGTTGAAAATATGCAGTTTAAAATTATGCAAAATTCAAAAAGAGATAAACTAAACTATCCTGTTCAGGGATTCATATATATAGTAAGACTCTAATAAGAAGGGGTTACCTCAGTTGGACAGAACAGATGGGGGCTTCTTGGGTGTTGGCAATGTGCTGGCTTTGCTCCATGGGGATTATTACACAGAAGTTCATTTTAGAGCTACTTGTTATATGAGATTACGCTCATTTCTCTCTGTAAGTAATATTTCATGATTGAAAGAATGAAAAATATAGAAAGAACAAGAAAATGAGAGACAGAAACATAAGGAAGGAGAGGGAAAAGAGGTAAAGGAGTACACCATGTATCGTCAAAGCTGGAAGCAATAAAAATTACTATGCTAAAAGGGAGCGCTTTACTGAGAAGGCTTTTGAGTTGGAGCATGAAGTGTGAATTAGATCTGCTTCAACACAAGTGCAGGTCAGAGCTTTCCAAGCACAGGAAAGAACGTGCATAGATGGCTGGAGGTAAGAAAGCTCAAGGATGTCCAGTGATGAGAAATTAAATTAGTCAATGTGAATAAAGCACTGCAATGGGCAACCCTTCAGGAGTCTCCTGAACTCTGCTCCTCCCAAGGATGCAGTGAATGAACAGCTTCACATACAGAACAATTCCCTCTAAAAGAAATTCAGTGACTCATACACATCAGGAAAATGAGAAATGTCTCATATCAAAATGGGTAGAAAAGGCTGAGACCCACTCTTATAATAAACTCCACCTCTAAAACAGTGCCATACAGATAGGAGGGGACCCCCAGCTCTCAGCTTTGCCTTGAGGATCAAAGAGTTTGGACCACACATCTAAGATTCCCGAATAAAGGATGGGTCCCCCAAACACCTAGCTTTGAAAACCAACAAGGCTTGCATCCATAAGACCCACTAGATTATAGCAAACAATGAAGCAGTTTTTAAAAGACAGGAGCTTCACCTCAGCTATGACCCCAGGGCAACACAGAGGAAAGAGGCAAAAATTGCTCATTTCTCAGTCTTTTGGAGTCCGTTTGCACAGATTGGAAGCTGTTGCCTGAGGGTCAGACTTGTAATTTAGCACCTATTTAGAGGCAGAGAGCAATCCTCCCTGGACATCAGGGAGGCCACCAGACACCTCCCCGACCTTCTCACTCCTGTCTGCCTCAAACTGCCAGTACCTCCCTAGAAGGAGTTTCTGTACATCTATGTTCCATCTTTCGCAGCTGCCTTCCAAGGGACAAGTTCCCAGAATGCTTGACTCTGTTATCCCAATGGACCTTTCATTCATGAGTCCCACATGACCATAGCAAACAAAAAGCAGTTCTTAACCAGCTATCCCCCCAGGGCTCAGCACAGACAGAGCAGGCCAAAACCCCCAGCTCCCAGTCTTTCCCTAAAACAGGTCTATTTGCATACTTCAAAAGCTGTTGCCTACTGGTCAGGATTCTAATGAGCACATATCTAGAGGCTGACTGGGCTTTCCTGATGGCTCAACCCTCTCTACCAACCAGGGAAGGCTGTGAATGCCTCCCCCAGACATCTCTCTCTAGCCTGCTCTAAGTTGCCAGCCTCTCCCTGGGGGTATATATGTACACATTTAGTGACCCAGATTTGGGGACTGATGTCTGGGGGAATGAACCCTTGGGTCATGAGGTTCTGATAGCCAGAGGACTGTAGAAATCCAAGAAGTTTTTCCTTTTTTTTTTTTTAACAGACTCAGATGTACCCCTACCCCACAGCTATATACCTAAAATTAGCACAGAGGAAGAAAGCAAAAATTCTTAAGACCCAATTGCTTCTTGAAAAAGATTTCTAACTACATACTTTGCTAGATGCTGTCTGCGGGTCCCGCTTCCAACCAGCCTGCATCCGGGTACTGAAAGTGATCCTCCGCTTTGGAACTTTGTTAGATACTGGCATACACTCAACTACTGGGGAGTGACCAAGGACAAAAGGTGATGATTCAGCAATCACAAAGGTCTAAGAGGCAGCCAGAAGAACAGGCCGATCGATAAACTTCGTCTCCAACACAAGACACTGTATCAAGACTGGGAGAGGTGGCTGTTTTCTCTAACGCACAGAAACCAATATACAGAAGAATATGCTTAAGACAAAAACAAACAAACAAAAAAACCTAAAACTCCAAAAACAGATTTTAATGAAACAGAGCTAAATGATTTATCTGAGAGTTCAAAATAATGGTCACAAAGATACTCTCAGGGAGCAGAAGAACAATACACGAATAAGGTGAGAACAGAGATAGGACAAAGAGAAGTGAGAGAATTGAAGAATATAATTTAACTGAAAAATTCAATAGAAGAGTTCAGTAGGGGACAAGATCAAGTGGAGGAAAGAATCAGTCAGTGAATTTAATGAGAGCACATTGGAATTCATCTAATCAGAGACGCAATAAGAGAAAAGAATGAAGAAAAGTGAAGATACCTGAAGGGACTAATGAGAAACCATCAAGAGAACTAGTAAATATTTATAGGGCTTCCAAAAGGAGAAGACTGAGAGAAAAAGGGACAGAAGGCTTATGCAAGGTGAAGTGAAGTTGCTCAGTCATGTCCAACTCTTTGCGACCCCATGGACTGTAGCCCACCAGGCTTCTCAGTCCATGGGATTTTCCAGGCAAGAGTACTGGAGTAGGGTGCCATTGCCTTCTCCAGGAGATCTTCCTGACCCAGGGATCGAACCTGGGTCTCCCCACATTGTAGACAGACACTTTACCATCTGAGCCACCAGGGAAGCAAAGTAATAATGGCTAAAAACTTCAGAAACAGATATTCAGATCCAGGAAGCCAGAACCCGACGAAGCTCATGCTGAGACACAATAAAACTGGATTGTTGAATGATAATGACTAGGAGAGAGTCTTAAAAGCAACAAGAGGAAAACAACTTGTTACATACAAGAGAATCCCATAAGACTACTGGAAGATTGTCAGCAGGAATTTGGAAGCCAGAGGGAGTTGTATAATATCTTCGAATTATAGACATGCCTTGGAGATACTGCAAGTCTGATTTCAGAACACCAGAATAAAGCATGTACCATAATAAGGTAAGTCACATGAAATTTTTGGCTTCCTAGTGCATATAAAAGTTCTGTTTATACAATTCTGTAGTTTATTAAGTGTGTAATAGCATTATATATGACAAAATTATCTATACCTTAAAATATTTTATTACTAAAAAATTCTAACCATTATCTGAGCCTTCACTGAGTCATAGTAAGTAATATCAAAGATCACTAATCACAGATCACCATGACAAATACAAAATAATTTTTAAAAAGTTTGAAATATTGTTAGAATTATCAAAGAGTGACAGAGAGAAAAGAAGTGAGATAATGTTGTTGGAAAAATGGTTCTGATAGACTTACTCCCTGCAGGGTTACCACAAACCTTCAATTTGTAAAACAAAACAAAACAAAAATACAGTATCTGTGAAATACAGTCAAGTGAAGAGTTCACACACACACACACACACACACACACACACAAAGTATGCTGTTCTGAAAAAAAACACAACTGCCAACTAAGAATACTCTACCTGGCAAAGTTGTCCTTTAGGCTGAAGAAGAGATAATTTGAAAGCTCATTACCACTAAATTGGCTTCCTGAGAAGTTTAAAAGACAGGCCTTGTAAGAAATTTAAAAGAATTTCAATGTAGAATGAAAGGATGCTAATTAGCAACAAAAAATCCATATTAATGTATGAAAATAACTAGTATATATAAATATATAAATTCAGAACACTAGAATGTTGTAATAGTAGTGGGTATATAAGTTTTGTATGAAAGTTAAGTCAAAAGTATTAAAAATAACTATAACCCCATGGCAAGTAAGATATATTCCAAGGATGTATTAAGTATTGTTCAACATTCATAAATTAATCAATATAGTATACATTAACAAACTGAAGGATAAAAATCATATCATCTCAGTAGATACAGAAAAAGCACTTGGCAATATCCAATATACTTTCATAATAAAAACTCTTAACAAACTGGATATAGAGGAAACATCTCAACATAATAAAGGTCATATATGACAAGTCCACAACTAATATCATACTCATTGGTGGAAAGGTTTCCCTTTAATATCAGGGCTGAGGCAAGGATTGCCAGCATTCCGTTTTCCCATTTAATGTAGCTTGCTCAGTCACTTGGTCACGTCCAACTCTTTCTGACCCTATGGACTGCAGTCTGGCAGACTCCTCTGTCCATGGATTTCCAGGCCAGAATACTGGAGTAGGTTGACATTTCCTCCCCCAGGGATCTTCCTGACTGAGGGATTGAACCTGCATCTCCTGCAATGGCAAGTGGCTTCTTTATCACTGATCCACCTTGGAAGCCCCATTCAATGTTTCAGTGTAGCACTGGAAGACTTATCCAGAGTAATTAGACAAAAAGAAATATAAGGGATTCAAATCAGAAAGCAAGAATTGAAACTGTCACTCTTTGAAGGAGACATAAATGAAAAACCTTGAAGACTTTTTCAAATTCTTTTTACCTCTAATCAAAAATTCAGTAAAGTTTCAGGATACAAAGCAAGTATGAAAAATATGTTGTGTTTCTGATTAAAAACAATAACAAACACTAAGAAAGCAATTCTTGTTCCAGAAACCTCAAAAGGATAAATTTAAAAATGAATTTAAGGAAGTGAAGGATCTATTCACTGAGAACTTTAAGACATGGATGGAAAAAATGAGAAAGATACAAATAAATACTCTGTGTTGATTGAATGGATTTATTAATATT
>SJYQ01001240.1:108297-140960 GCA_006410935.1 Redunca redunca
GGCAGCCCACCAGGCTCCCCCATCTCTGGGAGTCTCCAGGCAAGAACACTGGAGTGGGTTGCCATTTCCTTCTCCAATGCATGAAAGTGAAAAGTGAAAGTGAAGTCGCTCAGTTGTGTCCGACTCTTAGTGACCCCATGGACTGCAGCCTTCCAGGCTCCTCCGTCCACGGGATTTTCCAGGCAAGAGCACTGGAGTGGGGTGCCATCGCCTTCTCTGATGACCAACCTAGACAGCATATTAAAAAGCAGAGACATTACTTTGCCAACAAAGTTCCATACAGTCAAGGCTATGGTTTTTCCAGTAGTCATGTATGGATGTGAGAGTTGGACTGTAAAGAAAGCTGAGCGCTGAAGAATTGATGCTTTTGAACTGTGATGTTGGACAAAGCTCCTGAGAGTCCCTTGGACTGCAAGGAGGTCCAACCAGTCCATCCTAAAGGAAATCAGTCCTGAATATTTATTGGAAAGAGTGATGCTGAAGCTGAAACTCCAATACTTTGGCCAGCTGATGCGAAGAATTGACTTCTTGGAAAAGACCCTGATCCTGGGAAAGATTGAAGGCAGGAGGAGAAGGGGGTGATAGAGGATGAGAGGCTTGTATGACATCAGTGACGTGATGGACATGAATTTGATTATGCTCTGGGAGTTGGTGATAGACATGGAAGCTTGGTGTGCTGCAGTCCGTGGGGTCACAAAGAGTCGGACATGACTGAGTGACTGAACTGAACTGAGAATGAATTCTGGAGGGGTTGTGAAGGTCAGTTTAGTTTTGGCTGTGTTTAACTTGAGAGACCTCTAAAAACCCACATGGAAAGGAAACATAGCAGTTGACTATGAGTCAGACACACAGTGGAGAAGGCAATGGCATCCACTCCAGTACTCTTGCCTGGCAAATCCCATGGATGGAGGAGCCTGGTGGGCTGAAGTCCATGAGGTCGCTAAGAGTCGGACATGACTGAGCGACTTCACTTTCACTTTTCACTTTCATGCATTGGAGAAGGAAATGGCAACCCACTCCAGTGTTCTTGCCTGGAGAATCCCAGGGACGGGGGAGCCTGGTGGGCTGCCATCTATGGGGTCGCAGAGAGTCGGACATGACTGACGCGACTTAGCAGCAGCAGCAGACACGCAGAGGAGGTCTGGACCGGAAGCGTAAGTTTAGGATTGTAACATTCTCCTATCCCATCCTAGCATTCGCTGTTCTTCTCAGGATAGGTGCTTCTTCCTCAGCTTCCTTGAGTTTGCTTTTAGTATGTTCATGTCTATCTTTTCACCCCTACTGTTCATCAAACCATTTGTCTTTTATCCCTTCTCCATTCTTTGAGTATTAAGTTGGCTAAGACTTTGCTGTACATAAAAATAATAGTAATCATAATAGCACTTACAGAGACCACTTCTGGTTTTACCAAAAATGGTTCTTTTCTTCTAGGGCTCATGTTTGAACAACATTTCTCAGCCTTTCTCTATTAGGAGGAATCATGTGACTCATTTCTGGGCAACAGACAAAGAACACATATAGTATTTCTAAGCCTTCAAATTATTCCCGACCCCCACCACGTTCTTCCACATCCTCTTTGTTTCATCTGACAGCTGTTCAGAGAGGATCCAGTAGGTGGTTCCAAGACCCTGGGGAGGACAGAGCACTAGACCTTGGGGTCCTGAATGATTGCATGAAGCTCAGCCCCATCTCAGGCCTACATTAGACTATGACTTGGAGGGGAAATAAACCTTGTTATGATAAGCTGCTGGCATTATGAACTTGTTTACAACAGTTTGCATATCTTGACTAATAGAGAAAATGAATGTTTACTATGTGCCAGGCTGTATTCTCAGCTCTTGAAATATAATGTCATTATTATGCCAAGTTTACATCTGTCCTTGAAGGCAAAGGGGGAAGGACAACTTTGTATTTCCAAGCCTGTCTTCAACTTCCTTCAAACAGCTTCTGCCTTTCCTTCATGCCATTTCCTACCCATATAGCATATTCATCATGCAATCGTCTAGTTTTCATTCTGTATTTTGTTGCTAAAGGACAACACAGACTTATCCCACTCCTGCTACCCAGTGTCCACTGGAACTTCATAGTTGTTTAACAGGCTTCTGATACTTTCTTTCCCAGAGGCATCTATGCTAATGTTTTAATGTTCACTTTTATTCCTCTTCATCTCTTTGCAATCTAGCTTTCACACTCAGTGCAGAACTGAAAATGTCCTTAATAACTTCAGTGAATACTGTGTAGATCCAATTTAGCTAATATTTCTGGGTCTTTGCTCTGGAACTTGTTGCTTCTTGGCTTCTATGAGTCTACTGATTTCTGCTGGCTTCTTTTTTGCATCTCTGTACCTCCTCTGTGTCTCTTCCCACTAAATGTCATCGGACCCTGGCTCTGTTCTCACTGGGTAATGTTGTCTCTGGCTAGAGATTGAACTTATAATTTGATGACTTCCAGATCCAGACTTGAACCTCCTTAACTCCAAATTAATATTTCTGCTTCTGACAGGGCATCTCCAACTTAGTGTTTATTTTAAAAACACTTCTGACTCAACATCATCAGAACTTAATTCATAACCTTGCCTTCAACACAGGCCAATCCACTCTTTCTCTTGTGAGACTGATTATAGGTTAAGTACCCATAATATATACTGATGGAGATCTCCTTTCGACAAGTCTCTCACCCTCATACTCAGTTTGTCATAAAGCCACATTAATCCTCAATATCTTATGAGTTCAGTTTTCTCCAACCACATAGCTACTACCATAGCTCAAAACTCTATCATTTTTGGCCTAGATTTGCATTAATCTTTCAACCAGTATCTCTGTCACAAATTTCACCTATATGCATTGTACCCTTCAGGCAGGTACTAAAATGATTGTAAAAAGCAATACCATAAACAACTTTGGCTGAGCCTGCTCCATTTAACACAAGGGTTAGTGAGTCTGTTCCCCACCAAAGTGTTTATTTCAAACTAAACTCTCAGGACCTGACATCCTCTTCTAGACCCCAAGATTCACTACCTGTGACATATGCCATAGGTGGTTCTACTGGGGTTGCCTCAGCTTCTGGGATTCTGTGTACCCTCCCAACTACCTTATCAATCTTATCAATCTTCCTTATCAATCCTTATCAGTCTTCCTGTGTATCTTTGTCCCTCCTTCCCATATTTCCCAAATTAACACTGGTTTATCATGGAAAAAGCAAGAGAGTTCTAGAAAAACATCTATTTCTGCTTTATTGACTATGCCAAAGCCTTTGACTGTGTGGATCCCAATAAATTGTGGAAGATTCTTAGAGAGATGGGAATACCAGACCAGCTGACCTGTCTCCTGAGAAATCTGTATGCAGGTCAGGAAGCAACATTTAGAAATGGACATGGAACAACAGACTGGTTCCAAATAGGAAAAGGAGTACGTCAAGGCTGTATATTGTCACCCTGCTGATTTAACTTCTATGCAGAGTACATCATGAGAAACGCTGGGCTGGAAGAAGCACAAGCTGGAATCAAGATTGCCGGGAGAAATATCAATAACCTCAGATATGAAGATGACACCACCCTTATGGCAGAAAGTGAAGAGGAACTCAAAAGCCTCTTGATGAAAGTGAAAGAGGAGAGTGAAAAAGTTGGCTTAAAGCTCAACATTTAGAAAACTAAGATCATGGCATCTTGTCCAATCACTTCATAGGAAATAGATGGGGAAATAGTGGAAACAATGTCAGACTTTATTTTGGGGGGCTCCAAAATAACTGCAGATGGTGAGTGCAGCCATGAAATTAAGACACTTACTCCTTGGAAGAAAAGTTATGACCAACCTAGACAGCATATTCAAAAGCAGAGACATTACTTTGCCAACAAAGGTCCATCTAGTCAAGGCTATGGTTTTTCCTGTGGTCATGTATGGATGTGAGAGTTGGACTGTGAAGAAAGCTGAGCGCCAAAGAATTGATGCTTTTGAACTGTGGTGTTGGAGAAGACTCTTGAGAGTCCCTTGGACTGCAAGGAGATCCAACCAGTCCATTCTGAAGGAGATCAATCCTGGGGTTTCTTTGGAAGGAATGATGCTAAAGCTGAAACTCCAGTACTTTGGCCACCTCATGCGAAGAGTTGACTCATTGGAAAAGACTCTGATGCTGGGAGGGACTGGGGGCAGGAGGAGAAGGGGACGACCCAGGATGAGATGGCTGGATGGCATCACGGACTCGATGGACTTGAATCTGAGTGAACTCCAGGAGTTGGTGATGGACAGGGAGGCCTGGCGTGCTGCGATTCATGGGGTCGCAGAGAGTCAGACACGACTGAGCGACTGAACTGAACTGATCAATAGTTGTAAAAGACAAAGCTTTGAGTTCTTTTGTGCCTTACTTTTTCCTATGAGTGTTATTTTCTATAGCCTCATGAATATTATATTGACTCCTCTTTATTTTGCTGAACTATTTAAAAAGTTTACTGATGAGCTTTCAATTTTCTGACTCCCGTTTTCTCAATCTTTCCATACCACTAAATGCTGTGGAACTTGTCCTTTTAACGTTTTCTTCCCTTGGCTTCAGTGGCATTGTCCTATTTGGCTCTCTTCCTGGTCCCTACATCATATAATCTCTAGTTAACCGCTTCTATTTACCTGTCTGTCTGCGTCCATCCATGCATTCCTTGATTCCTTTAATCTACTGGCTACTTTCCCATCCATTACATGGGTCCATTCCCCAAGGTTCACTTTTGAGTCCCTTTACTCTCTTCCTAACCTCTCCTTAAAGCAAAGGTTCTCATCCAAGGTATTGAGGTACGATGGTTACCATGAGTACATTGCCTCCAATAAGTTATCAGTGTTTGTGAATGATTTAGGTCCTTAAAACACTTAGAGTAGTTTTAGAAATATTTTAATAGCAATGCCACTTTTCTTCCATAAAAATCAACTTTTTGAAAAATTTATTTTAAATTGGAGGCTAATCGCTTTACATGCTGTGGTGGATTCTGCTGCACAACTTGAATCCGTCATAGGTATTCATATATGCCCTCCTTCTTGGACCTCCCTTCCCAACCCCTTGCCCCACGGCCATCCCTCTAGGCCATCACAGAGCACCAGTCTGAGCTCCCTGTGATAAACAGCAACTTCCTACTTGTTGCTGTTCAGTCATTAAGTCATGTTCGACTCTTTGCAAGTTCATGAACTGTAGCATGCAACACTTCCCTGTCCTTCACTATCTCCTGGAGTTTGCCCAAGTTTGTGTCCATTGAGTCAGTGATGCCATTCAACCATCTCATCCTCTTTCACCCCTTTCTCCTCTTGCACTCAGTCTTTCCCAGCATCAGGGTCTTTTCCAATGAATTGGCTGTTCGTATCAGGTGGCCAAAGTATTGGAGCTTCAGCTTCAGCGTCAGTCCTTCCAATGAATATTCAGGGTTGATTTCCTTTAGGATTGACTGGTTTGATCTCCTTGCTGTCCAAGCAACTCTCAAAGAGTCTTCTCCGTCACCACAGTTAGAAAGCATCAATTCTTCGGCGCTCAGCCTTCTTTATGGTCCAACTCACACATCCGTATATAACTACCAGAAAAAAAACATAGCTTTGACTACATGGACTTTGGCGGCAAAGTGATGTCTCTGCTTTTTAATACACTGTCTAGGTTTGTAATAGTTTGTCTTCCAAGGATCAACCGTCTTTTAAGTTTGTGGCTGCAGTCACTGTCTGCAGTGTTTTTGGAGCCTAAGAAAATGAAATCAGACACTGTTTCTACTTTTTACCCATCTATTTGCCATGAAGTGATGGGACCAAATGCCATGAATTTAGTGTTTTCAATATTGAGTTTTAAACCAGCTTTCTCACTCTCCTCTTTCACCTTCATCAAGAGGCTTTTTAGTTCCTCTTCACTTTCTGCCATTAAAGTTCCTCTTTTCATCTGCATGTCTGATGTTGTTGATATTTCTCTGGGCAATCTTGATTCCAGCTTATGCTTTTTGTATGATGTACTCTGCATATAAGTTAAATAAGCAAGGTGACAGTATACAGCCCTGACATACTCTTCCCAATTTTGAACCACTCTGTTACTCTATGTCCAGTTCAAACTGTTGCTTCTTATCTGCATACAGGTAAGGTGGTCTGGTATTCCCATCTCTTTAAGAATATTTCACAGTCTGTTGTGATCCACACAGTCAAGACCTTAATGTAGTCAATGAAGCAGAAGTACATGTTTTTCTGGAACTTTCTTATTTTTGCTATGATCCAGCAGATGCTGTCAATTTGATCTTTGGTTCCTCTGCCTTTTCTAAATTCTGTTTGTACATATGGAAATTCTTGGTTCATGTACTGCTGAAGCATAGCATGAAGGATTTTGAGCATAATCTTGCTGACATGTGAAATGAGTGTAATCGTACTATAATTTGAACATTCTTTGGTGTTGCCTTTCTTTGGTATTGGAATGAAAACTGACCTTTTCCAGTTCTGTGGCCACTGCCAAGTTTTCCAAATTTGCTGGCATATTGAGTGCAGCACTTTAACAGCATCATCTTTTAGGCTTTGAAATAGCTCAGTTATCTATTTTACACATGGCAATGCATATATTTCAATGCTACTCTCTAGGCTCATCTAGATTCTATAGATATGAGTCAATATACAATATTTGTTTTGATTTTTTTCAAGTACGGTCTTGGCATCTTGAGACCAAGAACGTGTAAGTTTATTTTTTATTTTTTAATTTTGGCTGCAGATCATGTGGGATCTCAGTCCCCCAACCAGGGTCTAACTGGCATTCCCTGCATTGACAATGCAGAGTCTTAATCACCGTGTCACCAGGGAAATCCTGAAAATCGACGTTTTTGAGAGGCCTGGCTTTATAGCTATTAAACAGAACTGAATATTCTCATGCACATCAGTCATGCTGTGCTCACCGCTTCATGGGTGGGAACTCCGCTGCTGTTCACGCTCTATCTCATCATTCAGGAAGGTGACTGGCATCCGCTTACGCACCCGTGTCTCACTACAGTTTCACTGTTGGCTGAATATGTTTAACACAAGGTACAGTTGGGAAACACTCCCTTAAAAAATTCATCTGCTTTTAGATGTTTAATTACTTCATGAGGATGAATGACTCATACCTTGATTTCCTGACTGTCTTGAATTTCTCTCCCCATATGCCAACTATTGATTAGAACTTTCTATTTGGATGCCCTGCGATCATTTCAAGTTGAACATAGCTAAAAGCAAACACTCATCTTTCAGAATTAATTCAACCTTCTCTCATTTTCCCAATTAACATGTACTGAATGATTGGGTCAACCTCAGTTTCTTCGTTCATTTTCTCCCCCATATACATTCAATAGCCAAAGCTAATAAGCTAATCAGCACTTCCTTCACCGAAGTTCTATGCTTCTTTCTCCTGTTGCTTCTGCCAGAAGCCTGATTCATTCAGGTCTTGGTTATTAAAACTCTTGTCACTCAACTTTTTTAAAATTCACCCTGCATTGAAAATAAAAATTAGTTTTCTTAAAAATACTAGCTTCAACTCAAAAATCTCACATGACTTTCATTACTGAAGTAAAATATTTTTAACTTCCACCAACCAATCTGTAACTTTAAAATTGCATCTATTCCCCATTTACCTATCTAATTCATCTGTTTTAATCAAATTATAAGTCAAATTATTCTACTCTAAGTTCTTGTGACACATGTGGTCCTACTGCAAAGACACTGCTCACACTCTATTCTTACCCAGGACTTTCATCTCTTTCTAGTTTACACAACTGGATTTAGTAATGCTCAATCCAAATTTTGACAACTTCAAGAAGCCTCACCAGATCACCTCAATGCTAAGAAATAGCGATTCTATTTGTGCTGGTAATCTGCAAATGCCCCTCCCTAAAGCTCTTTATAATTAATTATGCCGTACATATGAACTTGCCTTAGATTCCTTTGAATTCCTATCTGACTATGGATGTGGGCCCCTTCATGGATCACTGCCTTGTCATGGCAAAGGGGTTTGTGTAACTTGATGAAGCTATGAGCCATGCCATGTAGGGCCACCCAAGGCAGATGGAGTTTTGCCAAATGTGATCCACTCGAGGAGGGGATGGCAAACCATCCCAGTATAATTACCACGAGAACCTCATGAACTGTATAAAAGGACAAAAATATATGACACCAAAATATGAGTTCCCCCAGGTCTGAAGGTGTCTAATATGCTACTGGGGAAGAGCGGAGGAGAACTATCAATAGACCCAGAATGAATGAAGTAGCTGGGCCAAAGCAGAAACAATGTTCGGCTGTGAATGTGTCTGGTGATAAAAGTAAAATCAGATGCTGCAATGAACAGTATTGCCTAGGAACCTGGAATTTTAGGTTCACGAATCAAGGTAAACTGGATGTGATCAAGCAGGAGACGGTAAAAACAAACATCAACATCTTAGGAATCGGTGAACTAAAATGGACAGAAATGGGTGAATTTAATTCAGATAACCCCTATGTCTATTACTGTGGGCAAGAATCCCACAGAAGAAATGGGGTAGCTCTTATAACCAACAAAAGAGTCCAAAATGCAGGTACCTGGGTGCAACCTCAAAAATGATAGAATGATCTCAGTTCATTTTCAAGGCAAGCCATTCAACATTAGAGTAATCCAAGTCTATGTCCCTGCCACCAAGGCCAAAGAAGATGAAGTTGATCAGTTCTATGAAGACCTAGAATACCTCCCGGAACTAACAGTGAAAAAAAGATGTTCTCTTCATCATTGGGGATTGGAATGCAAAAGCAGGAAATCAAGAGATACCTGTAGTAACAGGCAAACTTGGCTTTGGAGAAGAAAGTGAAGCAGGACAACGGCTAACTGAATTCTGCCAAGAAATGCATTGGTCATAGCAAATACCCTTTTTCAACAACACAAGAGATGACTTTACATGGGGACATCACCAAATGGCCAATACCAAAATCAAATTGATTACATTTTTGGTAGTTGAAGATGAAGAAGCTATATAGTTAGCAAAACCAAGACCTAGAGCTGACTGTGGCTCAGATCGTCAACTTCTCATAGCAAAAATCAGGCTTAAACTAAAGAAAGCTGGGAAAACTTCTAGGCCAGCCAGGTATGACTTAAATCAGATCCCCTGTGAAGATGCAGTGGAGGTAAAGAATAGATCCAAGGGATGAGATCTGGTAGACAGAGTGCCTGAAGAACTATGGACAGAGGTCCATAATATTGTACAGGATGCAGTGACCAAAACCATCCCAAAGAAAAAGAAAAGCCAGAAGGTAAAGTGGTTATCTGAGGGGGCTTACAAACAGCCAAAGAAAGAAGAGAAGTGAAAAGCAAAGCAGAAAGGGAAACGTGTATCCAACTAAATGCAGATTTCCCAAGAACAGCACAGAGAGACAAAGCTTTCTTCAGTGAACAGTGTATAAAACTAGAAGAAAACAATAGAAGAGGAAAGACTAGAGATCTCTTCAGGAAAACTGGAGATATCAAGGGAACATTTTGCCCAAAGATGGGCACTATAAAGGACATAACAATAGAGACCTATTAGACGCTGAAGAGATCAAGAAGAGATACAAAGAACACACAGAAGAAAGATCTAAAGAAAGATCTAAATGAACCAGATTGCTACGATGGTATGGTCAGCCAGCCAGAGCCAGACATTCTGGAGGGCGAAGTCAAGTGGGCCTGAAGAAGCACTGCTGTTAATAAAGATAGTGGATACAACAGAATTCCAGTGGAACTATTCAAAACATTAAAGGATGATGCCATCAAGGTGTTGCAATCATTATATCAGCAGATCTGGAAGTGGCCATGGGACTGGAAAATGTCAATCCTCATCCCAATTCCCAAGAAGAGTACTACCAAAAAATGTGCTAACCATTGGACAACTGCATTAATCTCCCATGCTAGTAAGGTCATGGTCAGACAAGTCTCAGCTAGTGAATGGTTAGGTTCCCTACAGTCCAGGCCCCTTTCTTTCTACCATGGCACCATAATTCTTACAACATCCACTCAAGAGTTTTTTTTACATGGTTAAAAGAAGGTATTAAGTGTCAGATAAAGACATATTAAATAAATATGGGGATTGGGGGGCACTCCTTGGGGAACATGGGAGAATATACGGTCTGCATTGATTTTCCTCTAACTATGGGGCTGAGGTCAAAATGACTTCAAAAGAGCAGAGATCAGGCTTGAGTAGTCAGTTTGTTCCTTAAATTATGTAACTCCTTTAGATGATAAAACAAGTACATCTAACCAAACATAGAAAATAGAAACTTACGCTAAAAATTTTCACCAATTCTTCCCAACAGAAAAAGAGGGAGTGATAACATAGCCAGTGGCAGATACTGGAGCAGAATGTCATTGCCCCAGGCCAAAAGCAGTCAACTCCATTTATTGAGCTGATTACCAAAAATTAAAACTCCTCCACTTGAAATAGGGCATGTTAACAGTACCCTTCTGATTTCTCATGGAAAGTGTTAAACTCTGGCATGGAAACTCTGAAAGAATCAACTTCCTCATATCTTCCAGAAAAACCACCAAAGCAGTGGCTTCTGTTAAACTAAATTAAAGGCATTTCTGCTTTTATTAAAACCAATTTATCTTTATTAAAACAATTTTATCACATTCATTATTAGTCAGCAAACAAATACATTAGTCATTAGTGGTGACATCACTGGCTTCTATGCACAAATAATTCAATTAAAAACGCAAATTGTTCAGTTAAAACTCACTTTTATTGTTGCTGCAATTCAAGATAATGATTGGTGTACTTTCCCAGAGTTGAGTTATTTTGCCACCCTAACCAAGAACATTATGAAAAATGAGTGGAACTGAATATATTTATTTGAATCACACCCGGAAAAGGGTAGGTGTGTATTAAAGAAAACACCTGCAAAGGTATGTCAGTACAATCCATTAATTAAAGGGAATTCTTACAGAGAGACACATGTCCCAGGAATAATAATAAGAGAAACAAGAAATAATATTGGAGGAACAGGAAATAGGCTCAAGGCATCCTGTGAAGATAATTTTTATTTTCTGAAGGTATCCCAATTACTCATTCTACTTTTAGGGAACAAAATAAGTATCAGAAAAACACCTCACATGGAGTCCACTATCTTTCCTAATGCCTCATCTATTTCCTAGCAAATTTATTTTAATCACAGGAAGCTCACTAACAGGGTGACCCAGGATGAATTATGTAACCTTTTCTTGTCTCTGGCTTGTTGACCTTCATCAGTTATGGAGACCTATCTGGATAGTTGGAGGGCTGTCTGAAGCTTGGAATATGACTTTAAGTTCCATAGATCTCCAATTTGCTGACTCTTACACAGACCCTGGACCTTTCATCTTGTACTTCTGTCTTCGATCATTCCTCTAACACACCCCTGCCAACCTCATGCAGCATGCCAACCTCTGCCAGGGCTCGGCACCTTTGCAAAGAGCACTGACAATAATATCCTGCTTTCTCACAGGTCAAAGTCCCTTTCATCCTTCAAAACATACTCTGCAATGTTTGCCTGACATTCCAACTCCACTCTAGCACTCATATCAGAGTTAAATACTCCTCACATGTGTTTCTGCAGTGATCTGTAGACATCTCTCCTCTAACACAAATGTCTTAGCACGTAATTCTTGGTACTTGCATTTTCCTGATTAGACAGTGCTCCTTGAAACCTACGTCCTATTCAACACCTAATGACCTTTAATGGTTGTCATACATGGGTCTCCTTCTGATCGATGGTTGTCTCTAACGTCTCAAGGTGACAGAATTTGAATTCTAGTAAGGAAATAAGCTGAACTGAAGGAAATAAGACAACCTCAGGTATGTGGATGATATCACTCTAATGGCAGAAAGCGAAGAGGAACTAAAGAGCCTCCTGATGAGGGTGAAGGAGGAGAGTGAAAGAGTTGGCTTATAAATAAATATTACAAAAGCAAGATCATGGCATCTGGTCCCATTACTTCATGTCAAATAGAAGGGGAAAAGGTGGAAATAGTGACAGATTTCCTCTTTGGGGGCTCTAAAATCACTGTGGATGGTGACCGCAGCCATGAAATCAGAAGACAATTGCTTCTTGGCAGGAAGCTATGACAAACCTAGATAGTGTGTTAAAAAGCAGAGACATCACTCTGCAGACAAAGATCTGTAGAATCAAGGCTATGGTCTTCCCTGTGGTCATGTACGGTTGTGAGAGCTGGACTGTAAAGAAGGAAGAGCACCAAAGAATTGATGCCTTTGAACTGTGGTGCTGGATAAGACTTCTGAGAGTCCCTTGGATATCAGGTGGATCAAACAAGTCAGTTTTAAGGGAAATAAACCCTGTATATGCATTGGAAGGACTGACGTGGAAGCTGACACTTAAGCATTTTGTCACCTAATTCAAACAGTCAATTCACTGGAAAAGTCCCTGGTGCTGGGAAAGATTGAGGGCAGAAGGAGAAGAGGGCATCAGTGGATGAGATGGCTGGATGGCATCACCGATGCAACAGACACGAACTTGGGCAAACTCTGGGAGATGGTGTGGGCCAGGGAGGCCTGGTGTGCTGCAGTCCACGGGGCTGGAAAGAGTCGGACACGACTGAACAACGAACAACAACAAGGAAATAAGACAGAAATCCAGATAACGGAAACAAAATGATATCTCTCCCCCAATTCAAGTCCTAATTATCATAGCTATTAGTGTGTTTATGTCTATGCAATGCACATGGTTGAGGGTGGATTGGAATTAGCATGCCTGTATACAATACAGATGAGTCACTGAGAGCAGACAGTCCAGCACCAGCCTATCACGGTATTAACTCTAGGTTGTTCTCAATGATTGGATGAACCAGGATAAGTCATTCACTCTCTCCTTGCCTCTGTCCCATCATCTGTAAAATGGAGAGAAAGAAAGTGCCTACTCCATAGGATGGCTGTGGATGGAGATGTTTCTTGTAAAGAATCTAAGTCCACGGCAGCCTATATTGAGGGCTAGACAAACGCTAACAACTGGTATTGTCATCAATATCCTGTTTTTATTGTTAAATTTTCCCACCTAGAGGCTGTGAACATGAGAATGTTAACTTCACTAACCTATCAGGTTTAAGGAAAATTTCCTTAGCTATAAAACAAAATAGGATGGAAAGCAAAGAGTTAGATTCTAGTATCTTTTGAGATTTTCTTTACTTATCAGGCATGCCCTAAAGGTAGGAAAAGAAAGGTAAAAATTCCAGTCTCTTCTGAATTTGCTAGACACTAGAGTTTTGTAGAAAAGATCTAACAGAAGATCCCTGCTGGAAATCTGAATAACATATTTTGTAAAATTAAGCCTCTTTTGTGTACAGATACTGCTCCAGACATTGGGAATGCAGTGGTGAACTTGAGATGCCTTCAAGCAACTTTCATTCTGAAGCTGGTTTTAATTATCTCTTGCCATTTCCCTATACATCATAACCTAGATAATGGAATGTAAAACTATACCAATCAGTTGTTCTTATTTTTACCTTTTTCTCTTTTTTTTTCCCAGTTGTACATCTGCAGTTAGAGCCCTTAAAGTTGAAAGTAAGACGTCAGGGAGTCTTATTTTGCAATAGGTAGCCACACCCCTTAACTGTTTAAATGTATTCATTAAAAGGACGTATAGAGAAGTTGCTCACAGATCCAGTGAGTGAGGAAGTGCCTTTATCAAGGTGATAGCAAAGACATCCTCATCGTATCACCTTGGAAACACAACTGCAGGAGGGCCTAGGCCAAAGGAAGCCTGAGAAAAGGACACCAGTTCACTGAATCTTAATCTTCTGAGGAAGAATTTCCCCAGTGATTAGCTCAACAATTTAATAATTTTTTTCTAAAGTTTTCATTTTGCCACTGCTTCTGTTCTTAGAGAAGGCTAGACAAACTGTGGTGAGCGGTTCTAGGATTATTTGTCACAATTTAAACTGCATTTAAAAGAAAATCTGTACCTTCACGTGTAAAAGCAAAGGCAAAGTGATATTGACAGGAAAATTCAAATAGAGATCCTAGCATCAGTCCTACACATTCATAGGTGTCTGCCACATGGCAAAAGTGGCAAGGGGCAAATAATGGATTTCTTATTAAATTTCAAGGAGGCAACTGAATGTCCATCCATAAAAGAAATAAAATTGTATCTCTAGCTCATATTTGATAGCAGTAGATCTATTAAACATGGCAACATGAAAAAACAAGACTACAAAGCTTTTAGAGAAATGATTTGGGATGATTTCTTCATGACCTTGGAGTGGAGATAAAGGACTAGTATTCAGAATAAAGAAAGAACTCTCACAAATCAATATGAAATATCAGTTAGCACAGTGGGGGTTGGGGGGAGGACAAAAGACCTGAAGATATGTTTCACAGAAAGGAAATTCAAGTGACAAACACAAGGTGATATAGAAATATGCTCAAACTCATTAGTCGTTAGAGAACTGAAAGTTAATGATATTGTAAAATAAAACTATAAAACAACTAGCTTCTCAATATGTTTTTAAAAATCTGTTAATAGCAAATATTGGTGAGAACATGGAACTGGGTTGCAAGTGTCAGCTGGCACAAGTTCTTGGGAAAACAATTTGGCATTATTTCCGTGTATGTGCTTAGTCGTGCCCAGCTCCTTGAGACCCTATGGTAGCCCACCAGGTTCCTCTGTTCATTGGATTTTTCAGGCAAGAATACTGGAATGGGTTGCCATTTCCTTTTCCAAAGGATCTTCCTGATCCAGGGATTGAACCCACATTTCCTGTGTCCCCTGCATTGGCAGGCAGGTATTTTACCACTGAGCCACCTAGTAAAATATAATAGATCTGCTGCTGCTGCTGCTAAGTCACTTAAGTCGTGTCCGACTCTGTGCGACCCTATAGATGGCAGCCCACCAGGTTCCCCAGTCCCTGGGATTCTCCAGGCAAGAACACTGGAGGGGGTTGCCATTGCCTTCTGCAATGCATGAAAGTGAAAAGTGAAAGTGAAGTTGCTCAGTCGTGTCCGACTCTTCGAGACCCCACTCATAGGTAATGGGAGAAATCTGCATATTCCCTAAGAGGCACATGTAGAATTATTCACTATATCATTACCAGAGCTCTAAACTGGAATAATCCCAAATTCCCATTAAGAGTAAGATGAATGCAGACATTATGGCAAACTCATTCAGTGGAACACATTCTAGGATAATTTCCCACAACTTAAACTGAATTTAAAAGAAAATCTGTACCTTCATATGTAAAATCAAAAACAAAGATATATTGACAAAAGAATTCCAATAAATAACCTAGCATCAGACCTATACACATATAGACATCTGCTTCATGAAAAAGGTAGCAAGGAGTAAGAGAGGACTTTTTAGTAAGCTTCAATGTTAAAGATAAACTATGTATAGATTCAGCAACTTTAATGAACCTTACAAATAGGTTTGAACAAAAGGAGCAATTTGGAAAAGAAAACATAAAATCATAATTCCATTTACATAAGGTTCAAAACCATGAAAAATAAGCTTTTACAGGGTACATGTAGAAAATTATTATGACAAAATTCAGAAGAGTGGTTACCCTTATGGTGATATGTAAACAGGTTTCTGTGTTTCTGCTATTTTTGCCAATGATGATGGTTACAAGGGGGTATTTATAATTATTATTTAACCTGTTCAGATGTATTTTATGTACTCTTCAGATATATTGCACAAGCCAAACACACTGTGAGGGGATAAATCAAGTAACAGAAAATTTACCTAAAGTGTGTTATGAAATCATTCTCACCTGAAAATAAAAATGATTAATTATATGAACATAGGAAAGGCTACAAAAATATATCAAAATGTTAACAAGTTTTCTTTGAATTGTGGAAATTTTGATGTTTTTTCTCCTTTTCTGTATTTTATGAATTATGTATAATGATGCATATTCACTTACACTAAAAATACATTTATTTTAAAACAATAGAGGCCAAGGAAGGGTTAAAGATGAAAGTATAGCTTAAAGTATGTTCAGAAATTTGTCTTTTAGCAAAATGATCATGTAACAGATTTTGGCAAACAAATGCACAAACATTTGCAAGATAATTCCTACACCATTCCACGAGGTTTGTGA
The DNA here is from genome assembly GCA_006410935.1 of Redunca redunca. Classification (NCBI taxonomy): domain Eukaryota; kingdom Metazoa; phylum Chordata; class Mammalia; order Artiodactyla; family Bovidae; genus Redunca; species Redunca redunca. The sequence goes on from SJYQ01001240.1 coordinate 124,336, forward strand.
ATGAAAAGACAGTTGGCTTTTGAAGAAAAATCTTTCCTGTATAAGCGCGTGTATGTATCACTGCAATGCTCTCCAGAAAGCTAAGTACAAGCCAACACCAAGAATGTGCATTTAGGGATGTTGATACACTCCTGGCAAGCTGACTAAGGTCTCACACATGTAGTTTACAAGGCATAACACAGACTGGCCAAAAGCTTCCATATGATGGGTTTTGAGGTTTTACACACCAATGTGTGTGAAATGTGTCTGGATTTTTGGAAATGCTTTATTTTTTCCCTTAACAAAGCTCAGTGGAAAGATTCAACATGGAGAGGAAACATACAGCCTCACCATGACTGCTCTAGGGACGAACCTACTAAGCAATGAAGCAGGATGGTTTTGACAGCTGTACTCACCCAGCTGAGGAAACCCTCACTTAATTACATTTATGTTTTAGGAAAGTTAAAACAGAAGTCATGGCTTTATATAAACATCTGTTTTTAACAGGCAATAATTAGGACATGCCTGGCTTTTTGTCTCTTTGTTGACAAAAGGGTGTAACAAATAGGAAGAGGGACCTCTCAGTGAAGACTCATACAGGAATGCTTCTTAGTGTCCACAGTCCAGAGTGATCCAAATCAAAGAGCTGATTAAGCTGGCCAGTTCTAGGACAGCAAATCTATGACTGATATGCTAATCAAAACACAAATTGCATCTCTAATGATGTGCTGATTTTTCAATCAGCCACTGTGTTAAATACAAAGGTGACCCGTTGGTTGGTTGGTTCTATCAATTAAAGCCCTGGGTTAGGGCAGTTTGGGATTACCTTGAAGGAAGGAGAAGAAAAGGGAGGGAGTCCAATGTTGTATAGAATTTAAAAGAGTGAAATTTGGCAAAATGCAGAGATGTGTTTGTGCACCATCGGCAAAGAAAGCATAATTTTATGAACAGCCAAGCAACTAAAAATTTATTTTGGGGTGATTATGTTTAATTTATTAACTGGGCCATTTCACTGAAGCTTGGTTAAAATTGATCATTTTTATTTCTGAGAATCAAGACTAGTTTTCAGAAGATTCTGTGGGGATGCTGGTTGGATAGATTTTCCTTAATTAGGAAAAAAAAATCCAAATAGATGACTCTAAAGACACCTATTTTATAAACAGAAACATCCAAAGTTCAATCATGACTCTCATGACATGTGGAGAACAAGTACATTTCTAACGTTTTTGCCCCAGAACTTCTTCAGAGTTGGCAAAGTGCATAAATTCTTCTCCGGGAGCTTCTGCCTCAAACCTTGTTCAAAAGCCCTTGTAATAGAACTGCCAGTCATTTCAGAGCATACAGTGGTTATTTCTTAAGAAATCATCTCCCATAAATTTCTGATATTTACAGCCTGAACATGAAATAAATATAGTTTTTGTTCAGTAGTGTTCATGAATAAGAAGTCGTATTTCCCTTTGTGTGCACAGAATTAAGAGCTTTGGAAAAGATTCACCTCTGCAGAAGGATAATTTAAAGGACTGCATTGAAAACAAATTCAGCCCAGTTAGGATTATAAAGGTGTTTCATAATCAGCACTGATGCTAGCTTGAAGAAGGATAATTAGAACCTTTAATGTGCAGAACACCTTTTGAAAATATTTCTGGTGACTAATACTGCTAACTTTAAATTCAAAGAAGGGCCACTGAGCCAAAAGATGATAACCAAGAGTCTTAGCCAAGGTCATGTAGTGAAGGGAAGGAAAGGCTTCCATTCTTCTCAGATGAACGTTCATGCTCTCATTAGATTTACTGCCATCCTGCCATATCGTTTTGGGGTATAATTTTTCCCCATAAATGTCAAAGATCTGAGAGGGATACTCCCGGAATGACAGCTGAAAGAGAACACTTCTTACTTCCCCCCTCTGCTAAGTGAAGATTGAAAGCCAGCTGTGAAGACAGTTCTGCTGGTCTATTGAGTCCTAAAATGACCCTTGGGAGAATCAGGCAGACACCCCTCATGAACACAGAGCTCAGTAAACAGACCTTGGGCTACAGTTCTTTGCAAAAAGACATGTGTTTTTCTGAATCCAAAGCTCTCCACCCCTTCGGCATTACTTGTTTGGCAAACGTGCAGTTGAAAGAAGAAATGTAATGGTCACTTAAAACTTGTGATCACAACTAAGCTATGGTCAGGAGCCAAGGCTTTTTGGTAGAAATTAAGCCATATGTTGATGCAAGGAAAGGAGACTAGAGAATAATTTGCTCATATGCTAAGAAAACAAAGCGAAGGTGTGCACACTGTTGTGTTATTAGGAGACTTCCGTCCACCACAGCAAAGCCTTCCTCTTACTCGTCCATCCTCACCGACGCTATTTTTTTCCTGTGAACTATGTGCCATCTCTCCACACCTCTTTAGAGCAGAGCTCTTGGAAAGAGTTGCCTGTGTTTATCGCTTCCGTTTCTTCTCTTCCAGATCTCTCTCTAGCCCACTCTGATGAGGCTTCCTTCAGTTCCACCACAACAACTATGCCCATCTTTCTCCACTGACCCAGCTGCGTCGTCAGTCCTCAGGCCAGGATGACAAGCCATGACACGGTATCTCAGTTCCCTTCCTACTGCTCCCTTGCGGGTATACCCTCCCTTCTCAGATGCCTAGATCTAAGCTGTGCGCTCACTGCTCTTTTGTTCTTTAACCCATAGGTTAGAAGCAACACGTATCTGCAGGACTCCGACATTTGGAGGAAAAACTTCTGGCACAATCCAACGTGTTACACCTTCCCCTTCATTTATCTCCATAGGTGATGGAGTTGCATAAATACATGGTTCTGTCCATCTGTGAACACATCAGCTCTACCCCTCACCTCTCACACACACACAGTCACATTATCAGTTAATGATTCTATTTTTTCTTCAACTGGTTAGCCCTCAAGTCTACAAGGCAAGCAGATGTCTGACATTTAATCAGTGACCCAATTATGGCTTTCTGCTGGCCTCAGCTTATTTTTTAATTTAGGAGAAAATGAGTTCAAATTGATTGGGTTTATAGTGAAAAAGAAATTACAACTCTAGTTATTGGTTCTAGCCTTCCCAGGGAAGAAATGACTTTAAAAAAAAACTTTTCCCCCTAAAATTAAAGGGACAAATTAAAAACCATTATAATTATTTCAGAGGATACATTTAGCACTTAATTAAAAAAAAGTTATAATCAAGAGATGGTTTCCTCAGTATATGCCGGTTCATAGCTGATCAGAGTATTCTTTTACTAAAAGAGTGGGATATGAGGAAGCAATTAAAAAAAAAAAAACTGTCCACAAGAAAGTGTGAACAGGTCACAGAAAATAATGTTTTGGCCCACAGAGAATTACTTTTCTTTTCCTGTCGCTATATTTTCATTTCCCATTACACTTTTCAGGATCTTCAAGTCTCGTCTTTTCCTAATCATGGGAAGTTTTTTTCTCACCCTTCTTTTCAGATAAAACCTGTTAGAAGGTGTTACAAAGGATAAGGCCTAAAAGTTTCCAGAGAAGAAAACCGGTTGATGGCTTTCATTGTTAGGTTTGATTCTCCTCTGTTTCTTTTGTTGTTTCTTGTTAAAAGCAGAATCATCTTGTGATAAGAGGAAAAAAAAAATAAGGTGACTTACAACAACAAGAAAAGTGTTAAAAACACTGTAAATAGAATTGGTGATAAAGTATAAAGCCTGTGGACCTTTTTTAAAAACCTGTCTTGACTACAAAAAGCAGTGCCCCCTGCTGGTCTCCTGAAAAGTGAAAGTTTCTCCGTCGTGTCTGACTCTGTGACACCCTGGACTGTATAGAATTCTCCAGGCCAGAATACTGGAGTGGGTAGCCTTTCCCTTCTCCAGGGGATCTTCCCAACCCGGGAATCGAACTGTGGTCTCCGGCACTGCAGGCAGATTCTTTACCAGCAGAGCTGCGAGGGAAGCCCTGGGAGCATGTGTACTAACCCCTTAACTCCTCTGCAGCTCTCCAGCTGGGCTTACTGGCGCCTTTCCAAGTCGATCTGTGAAATACAGGGAAGGGTCGGGAACATTTGGCTGTAATCAAAATGGGAACACATATCTAGAATTAACTATGTTTAAAACACTTTCAACTGGCTGAAAAATCCATGTTTCTGGAGAATGAGACATCTGCTAGAGAATAAAACCATCCATTGTGAGATTCTGGCTTCAATAGTTTGCAAAAGAAGGCTTTTAACTGGAAAACAGCATCAATGGTAAATTGATGACAAAACATTTTTTTATGCGTGCAGATATTTGGGGCAAGTTTTTATTCACTTTTTTAAAAATAAAAAATAGATAGTCACTTCTATGGGCTGGTAGAAAGGATTAGCAGACATAACCTCTTTGCCCAGTATCCGTAATGAATGAAGACCACACAGTTTATCTGCTGTGCTATTAAAATGTAAAGTCCTGTAACACCTTGCATAATTTGAGTGAAAATAACAACATACTGTGTAGAGTAGTACTCTAGAAACTGTTTGCATAATCTTAATGAAATTCTTTATTACTATATGCATGTTGAACTTGAATGAGGCAGAATATCAGTCTTTAATCTTTTTTATAAAATGAGGGTGATAAAATGATCTGTCTCTGAAGACTGTGACAACTAAAAGACAAACAACAAAATCATCAAGCACTTAGTTTAGAATGTGGTATTAGAATAAGCTCTAAATAATTAGCAGCAATTATCAACATTATTCGATTAAGATATATAATACTATATACAATTAGCAAATGTCTCAACATGAAGTGCTGATAGAGTGTATTAAGCTAACAAAATATATGCCACTTTGATTAACTTTTTATTTTTAATTGGAGGATAATTGCTTTACAATGTTGTGTTGGTTTTTGCCATATAACAGTGTGAATCAGCCATAAGTATGCATATGTCCTCTCCCTCTTGAAACTACCTTCCAATTCCTAACCCTATTCTACTCCTCCAGCAAGAAGGAATAAAAATCCCCAAGGGAAGCAAAGAATTGCCCTAGTTGACTAGAGTTCCCTCTGGGCAGTGGTGACCCTTGACAGACAAATTTGTCCACATGACCTAAAGACAGTACACTATCATGTTTTAAAACAATGCTCAAAATCAGTCCTCAAGTTAATTTTATAAAATCACACAAAAAGTAAAGATAATCCAAAGTGGACTTGGTTTTCTCAGCCTTGTTCAATAATTGAATATAGTAGAATTTAAGCCAAAGTAGCTAATTAATTTCTAATATAAATCTTTAAGGTCTTGATATTGTGTCTTCAACAACAGCTTGTGTCTTCAATAACATCTTACTTAACTGGCATTTTCCTGTAACTATAACAACGTGTACATAATTACAATTACAGTAAATGGTTGAGCAGGGTAGAATTCAAATTAATCAGGAAACTTTTGAGCATGGAACTTTGAGCAGGAAACTCATGAGAATTTAATTGAAAAAAAATTGGGAGTTTTAAACAAGTTTTAAAATTTAAAATTTGGAAGTATATACACATAAAAGAGATGGGAATACCAGACCACCTGACCTGCCTCCTGAGAAATCTGTATGTAGGTCAAGAAGCAACAGTTAGAACTGGACATGGAACAACAGGCTGGTTCCAGAACAGGAAAGGAGTACCTCAAGGCTGTATATTGTCACCTTGCTTATTTAGCTCATATGCAGAGTACATCATGAGAAACACCGGGCTGGAAGAAGCACAAGCTGGAATCAAGATTGCCGGGAGAAATATCAGTAACCTCAGATATGCAGATGACACCACCCTTATGGCAGAAAGTGAAGAGGAACTAAAAAGCCTCTTGATGAAAGTGAAAGAGGAGAGTGAAAAAGCTGGCTTAAAACTCATCATTCTGAAAACTAAGATCATGGCATCTGGTCCCAACACTTCACGGCAAATACATGGGGAAATAATGGAAACAGTGAGAGACTTTTTTGGGGGGGCTCCAAAATCACTGCAGATGGTGAGTATAGCCATGAAATTAAAAGATGCTTGTTCGTTGGAAGAAAATCTATGACCAACCTAGACAGCATATTAAAAAGCAGAGATAGTACTTTGTGAACAAAAGTCCATCTAGTCAAAGCTATGGTTTTTCCAGTAGTCATGTATGGATGTGAGAATTGGACTATAAAGAAAGCTGAGCACCAAAGAATTGATGCTTTTGACCTGTTGGAGAAGACTCTTGAGAGTCCCTTGGACTGCAAGGAGATCCAACCAGTCCATCCTAAAGGAGATCAGTTCTGAATATTCATTGGAAGGACTGATGCTGAAGCTGAAATTCCAGTACTTGACTACCTGATGTGAAGAACTGACTCATTGGAAAAGACCCGGATGCTGGGAAAGATTGAAGGCTGGAGGAGAAGGGGATGACAGAGGATGATGGTTGGATGGCATCACTGATGTGACGGACATGAGTTTGAGTAGGCTCCAGGAGTTGGCAGTGGACAGGGAGGCCTGGTGTGCTGCAGTCTGTGGGGTCTCAAAGAGTCAGACACGGCTGAGGGACTGAACTGAAATGAACACATAAACTAATTAATGAGATATTATTGTGCATCTTCAGTTGCTCAGTTGTGTCCAACTCTTTGTGACCTCATGGGCTGTAGCGGCCAGTCTCTGTCTTTGGAATTCTCCAGGCAAGAATACTGGAGTGGGTTGCCATTTCCTACTCTAGGGGATCTTCCTGACCCAGGAATTGAACACATGTCTCTTACATTTCCTGTTTTGGCAGGCAGATTCTTTAGCACTGCACCATCTGGGAAGCGATATATATAGATATCTATATCTATATCTCATATATATATCATGTATTAGCTATATAATATCATTATTCTATAACTAATATTATATGGTATTATATAGCTAGTTAATGTTATATATATATATATATTTAATTAGCTAACCCTACATTAATTAGCCATGCTGCTGCTGCTGCTGCTAAGTTGCTTCAGTCATGTCTGACTCTGTGAGACCCCATAGATGGCAGCCCACCAGGCTCCCCCATCCCTGGGATTCTCCAGGCAAGAACACTGGAGTGGGCTGCCATTTCCTTCTCCAATGCATGAAAGCGAAGAGTGAAAGTGAGAGTTAGCCAAAAACCTCACTTGGGATTTTCTGTAACATCTTATGGAAAAACCCAAACAAGTTTTTTTAGCCAACCCAATATATGTATATATGCACACAGTATAACTTTTCCGTACATATATGCATATCTATATCATATAAATATACATATTTCTATGTGCATATACATATATGGCACACATTTATACAAAGATGCTAGGCTTTTCCTCTAGGCATTTTATTGAGGTTTCATAGGAATATGCCAACATTTGATTGTGAATTCAAATGAAAGTGATTCATTATGAGGGTTGTGTTAAGAATCCAATAAGCTGAAAAACTGTACATCTCATTTAGAAACCATTTGACTTGTTTTTATTTCCCCTAAGACTTTTCATAACAAGCAAGAGCCTATGCTTGATTTCTTAAGCATCTTGGGCTTTGGCTACTTATTTCTTTTCCCTTCAGCTGCAGATGAATTAAAAGAGCTGCTGGAAGAAGGTGGCCAAATGTCCTTTAGTAAAGGATTTAAGTTACTCGTGTCAGTAACAGTAAGTGGCAGAAACCAAGAACTTCTCAGTGGAGCAAAAACTTTCCAGTGAACTTTTCTTCTTGAGACAGCAGGGGAAGAAGAAAAGAGAAGACGCACAGATTTACTTAAGTCTTAGTCCTCTTGTGTTTGACCGCTTGCTCAAGAGCTGAGCAGACCAGCAGCTGGCCTAGGATGACTGGACTTTGTTTTGTTGGTTGTTCCTTTTGAATGCATGTAGGCAACACACTAACACAGGGAAGGGAGACCATCCTGGGGGCACTTGTTTATACGTCACCACGGTCCCCTCTTCTCTCTACATCTCACTTGTGTGTGTTTATACTAGGGAATGAGTCCTGGATCCATACCCCAACTTCAACACTGCTTTGACCTTCCTTAATTTTAATATCCTCAGCCTGGCCTCCTGGACTCATGGACTGTGAGTTTTCAACATGGCCATTTACTTCTGTGCTGGCCTTCTCACACTGTTTGGGTGAGACCATCTCACTCCAGGGCTTAGTCTCCTACAACCCAACCTTGACCTGACTAGACCAGACTCCATAACCCCACACCAATATTCATAAAAGATGAAGATTAAGTCATTTCACGAGAACACTGGGGACCAGCCCCTGGATAGTACTGGTCTTTCTTAACTCTAAGTGAAGACACAGACTCTGTATCTTTGGCCAAAGACTCGTCTTGCACTACCATTGGTCCTGGTGGGCATTCTCAGTCTGGATGATAGCTTGGAGCGCTCCTCTTATCTCCAGAGAATGGTGTCTGGCATTTCAGGATCTTGTTAGTCTGAGAAAAGATGTGGCATAGAAGTGGTGAGAACCAGACCCTCAGCCAATCTGGACTGAGGGATGGTGCCTGAGAGAGGTCAGGTCCCAGGACTTAGGACACATGCAGGTGCAACCTCGATTTACTGCCTATTTGATGCAGAATCTTGGGAAACTCAATCTCTCCAGGGCTATTTACTTTTAATTAAAAAGTAAACAAAAAATAACAATGTAGTCTTAAATGATTGGGCCAGGATCCTGTCAGGCAAGACACGTGGCAAGGTTTCTGCATTGTCAAAGGGCTAGTGATGCTGTAACATGACATAACGAGACTGTAGGAGCTCAGTCTCCCAAGAGTGAAATAGAAGCTGGCAAAGGAGACAGGGCCTGGAAGCCCAAATGGGCACTACACTTTCAAGCCTGGATTGACACAGTAAGTTGCACGATAGTTTTGGGCTTCTGGATCCTCCATTTTGTAACAACGACTTTCCTGGCTCTTGCCTACTCCGTTGGGTGATGGGCCTGGAATAAACAGTGAAAAAGAAGAGGTATAATTAGATCAGCAGAAAGCAAATGCAGGTGGGAGGTGACAGGACCCTTGGCAACAACTCAGTTAACTACGAGAAGTGCCAAGACTCATCTTCTATATCAACACACTATTCCTGTGGGCCAAGCATGGTCTACCACCTGTTTCTATGAATAAAGTTTCACTGGAACACAGTCACGCTTACTGACACTTTCTCAGTGGTTGGTTTCACAGGACAAGGCAGAGTTGGGCAGCTGTGACTGTAGCAGCTGGAGGCCTTGCATACTGAACTCTCGAGGAAAAGTTTGAAGATGGCTGTTCTATACCTTGTTTCAAACAATTTCTCATGATAAGGGCAACATCTGAACTACCAGATTACTTTCAATTAGAAAGAGAAATCCTCAAAAAAGAATGAGGCTGGGGTGTCCTCTGGGAACAGTACGCTTGTTTTGCCTTCTTTTTCAAAGAGAATAATCAAGAGCCATTGAAGGAATGACAGTTTCTTAGCACTTCAAGAAAGGGAATAGGAAAAATAAACGCTTGAAACCCAAGGAGCCCCAGAGAAAAAGAACACTAGCAATATTTAGGAAATAGCATCAGAGTCCACCCCACTATAGTTATTCTCTTTTTTTTCCCCCGAGATTTTCATTTTGATTAATTACAAATGAGTACACACTTGTAATAATTTAAAAGGTACAAAGACCTATAAAAAGTTTAAATCACCTCCCTTCACTCCCACTCTCACTCAACAAATTGGTTTATTTCTTTCCACATTACCCTCCATGTTTCCCATGTTCTACATATACACCCCAAACAGAGTTTGTCATTATTTTGCAATTACATCATTCCATCTAGCTATAATTTATCTATTTGCCTCGGTACTTCTCATCTATTATGCCATACCATACCACAGTTCTACTATTTCCTATGATGGACATTCAAGTGATTTCCTGGGCTTTACCAAATCACATAAAGTTACAGTAAATATCCTTGTACACATATCTTTATGCACCAGGGCCGTCATTTTTATAGGACAGATTATTGAATCAGTAATGGCACAAGGATCCAGCAAAATGGGAACGTTCCCAGCAAGAATTATATCATGTGAAAGCAGAGGCTGATTCCAGCTGGTTGTGAGGAGTGGACTGAAAGTGTGCAGAAGGACTGTAATATATGTCAGCATCTAAGAATAAATATTCTGATAGTACCTTGTTTTCCTGTGAAACTAAAGCACAAAGGCAAATTTAGTGTGAGGAAAAGCACACTCAGTTTCCCTAAGCTGGGTGCCCACTGTAGACACGATGAGATTTGAGGGGATCACTACACCCAGTGAGCGGCTCAGAGCAAACGGAGGCTCTTTCTGCCCAGGATAGTCAGCTACCACTCAGGGCCAAGCAGAGAGAAATGAAAATAGCTAACATGGCAGTCAGGGCTGAGTGGGTCTAGGCAGAAAGAAAAATGGTTCTCAGTATAGTGAGAAGGGCATCATTGTTAAATGTCTAGTGTTCCATGTATGCCCAGCACCATTTTTACTTCCTCATGTATCTCAGCAATTAAAGTAATATGTAACATGTAACAACTGGGCCTTACTTGTACTCCCTGTAACTGATCAGAACCTGCAACCAGCGTCCCCTGCTTTGCAAAGCCAAATGAAAGATCAACAAGAAAACAAACCTCATTCACCTCTCTCCATCCCCTCCCCTCCCCACATTCTCTCCTAAAAGTCTATTTACTGGTTCTAACTCATTCAGCACCCCTGATAGACATGGTAAATATACACCAGAGGGACAAAGGATTAGGAAACATAAATTACCAGTGATACAAATGCAAGATATTAAAACAATAAAATATGAGTGAATTCTTATTCCTCCTTGTAATTCCCAATACAATTTAATTCTGTTTCTAGAAAAGAGTACGGAAGGAAATGACAAAGAGGAATAAAATAACTACAGGAAAAGAAAACTTTGCCTTGTGTTGGCAAAAAGCTGGCACCCCCAAAATAGTCTCCGTGGATCAATGTATCACTGTCCTTGAAGTCCCTCCGAAGGTCAAACCGCCAGCAACTTAGGAACCACTTACCCAATGATTGCTATGGGACAGATTCTGCCAAAAGCATCAGTGACAGGCACACATGTGCTAGGAAAACACTGTGCTGTTTCTTTAACGTTTATGTGGCCTCGGAGGTTTCAAAAGGAATGTTTTGTGCATAAAACAACATCATAAAAGGAAAGCCTGCTACTTGACAGGGTTCCCTTTAATGGAAAGACTTTTTCACGCCCATAAACGTTTGATGCCCACATCTGTAAGGGAGAAAAGGAGAGTCTGACTTCCCTTTAGGATGAAGAGAGTTGGAATTCTCAGAGACCATATAACATGCTTAATGAGAAGAGCAAAAATGCTATAGTTTCCCTAATTAAATTAGCACTCCACTGAAATTTAAACCTTTATGGACTGCTTCGGGTACTTCTCTTTTTATGTGGCTTTGAGTGTGTGTTTATATTTTAATTCTAGGGAATGGCTTGTTATTGTCATTTTGAAAAGTCTCAGTTCAGTTCAGTTCAGTTACTCAGCCGTGTCTGACTCTTTGCGACCCCATGAACCACAGCACGCCAGGCCTCCCTGTCCATCACCAGCTCCCAGAATTCACCCAAACCCATGTCCATGGAGTCAGTGATGCCATCCAACCATCTCATCCTCTGTCATCCCTTTCTCCTCCTGTCCTCAATCTTTCCCAGCATCAGAGTCTTTTCAAATGAGTCAGCTCTTCTCATCAGGTGGCCAAAGTATTGGAGCTTCAGCTTCAACATCAGTCCTTCCAATGACCACCCAGGACTGATCTTTAGGATGGACTGGTTGGATCTCCTTGCAGTCCAAGGGACTCTCAAGGGTCTTCTCCAACACCACAGTTCAAAATTGTGGTTCCTAGATTAAATAAAACAGATTTTCCCAAGAAGTATTGCTCTTCACTCCTTAAATAATGGGCACTGACCAGAGTCAGCCTGACCTTCCCCCTCACCACCACCCACAGTACCGCTGGGGACTGACATGGCAGAATACCATCCTGTGGTCTCACCACTTCATGGGAAGCCCGTCCTTCTCAGGTGATTCTCCTATGATTTGGGAAGAAATTTCTTGGTTTCTATGCTGATGTTGATCTTAGAAAGATAGCAAAGACCCTATGATGTCTACTCATTTCTTGGAGAGGAAAAGAAAGAGTCCTGGCACCATTCTGTATGATCTATCTCCCATCATCTCTCTGACTATGTCTCCTGTATTTCTTTTACCCCCTCATGTCACATCAGCCACACTGGTTTCCCTGCTGTTTCTCCAGCACAGCTTTGCACCTGTGGGGCCTGCTTCACACAGTGCTCTTTCGCACATGTCTGCCCGGCCAAGTCCCTCCTGGGCTCCAAGTCCTGGCTCACGTCTCAGCTTCTCAATGACTCCCTCCCTAACCACTCTAACCCCACACTTCTGGTCCTCCTCATCCTACTTTTTCTTTCTTTTCCATATCTCTGGTCTTCTAACACATTATATAATTTGCTTATTATTATTGATTACTTACTCTGTGTCCCCCAACAGAATGTAAGCATCACAAGGCCAGCGAACTGTGTCTGGAATAATGTATAATGTCCAGTAGGTTCTCAATACATATTCTGATGAAGAAATAATACATACCTGAGTGAAATAAAGATTTCAAAAGCCAGGTCCTATTAAAACTTCTCTTCTTATAGAAGCAGTAAGCTCCTCTTTCTCATCTCTGGACCACTATATTTCCTGCTCCACCTGTTTGAAACACTTTCCCCCTAGATTTTTCTCACTCTGCTTTCCTTTCATCACTTAAACCTCAGTTCAAACATCATCTTTAAGAGATCAGCTCCATGACGTGCAGCCCTTACCTTGACCTCCCTTCTCTACCCCTCCCTTTATATTGTCTTCACCACACTAGTCAATACTGAACATATACCTGACATATGAATACCGAAGGGGAAGGCAGGTAGGATGAACTGGGGATTGGGATTGACATGTATACACTGCTGATCCTCTGTATAAAACAGATAACTAACGAGAAGCTGTTGTATAGCACAGAGAACTCTACTCAATGCTCTATGTTGACCTAAAAGGGAAGGAAGTCCAAAAAAGAGGAGACATAAATATACACATAGCTGATTCACTGTGCTATACAGTAGAAACTAACAACATTGTAAAGCAAACATTCTCCAATAAAAATAAAAAGAAACAACTAAATAATGGTACACTAAAAGTTAAATATCAAAGGAAGGATAACAAATGTCTATAAATGTCTTCAAATTAGTGAATATGCTCAATTAAAATCATGAGTGCTTTGATATCATTATTTTCAGTACTTGCATATGTTAAAAGTATCTTTAATATGCAAGATGTGTAATGTCATTAAAGATCACCATTAACAGGGAAAAAAGAAAAAACAACCAAATGTGATCTTACCTCTGTTTTCAGTTCTGTAAACATGTTTTGGAATCTTTATTTTTTCACTAGAATATAAATTCCTTGGGGACATGGAGCGTTTTAGCACCATATCCACAGGGATAAAAAGTGCCTGGCATTTGGTAGAGGAGTAATAATTATTTGCTGATCCTGTTGAATAAATAGCTGCTATCTACAGTCACCTGGAAAGGTATCAGAACGTGAGCTATGTAATGCGCTTTGCACAGCTTCACTATCTCTGCTGAAATGGGAGTGAATTCACTGCTCCCCAGGTTAGTCTTTGAAACTATCTTAGAACTCCAAGTCCAGTTCCTTTACCTAGAATCTGATGAGTGCAGAGTCCTAGTGATGTTTCTGTGTAATTTACTGTGTATGATTGTATACAGGCATGTCTGCATGTACACACTATGTAGGACATTGCATGCATGCTAAGTTACTCCAGTCACGTCTGACTCTTCGTGACTCTGTGGACTGTAGCCCCCCAGGCTCCTCAGTCCATGGGATTCTTCAGGCAAGACTACTGGAGTGGGTTGCCATGCCTTCCTCCAGGGTATCTTCCAAACTCAGGGATTGAAACTGCATCTATTACATCTCCTGCCTTGGCAGGCGGATTCTTTATTACTAGTGCCACCTGGGAAGCCCCATGTAGGACATTACTATGTTACTATGTAAGACTATCTATCCTACATAGGGTACTATCTAGGACTCTTAGAGCAGTGGAATTACCATGACTTTTCACCTGGAGTCTCAAACAGTAAAGAATCTGCCTGCAATGCAGGAGACCTGGGTTCGACCCCTGGGTCAGGGAGATCCCCTGGAGAAGCAAATGGCTACCCACTCCAGTATTCTCCCATGGAGAATTCCATGGGCAGAGGGGCCAAGTGGGCAATAGTTGAATAAATAGCTGTTATCTACCATCACCTGGAAAGGTATCAGAACGTGAGCTATGTAATGTGCTGGGCACAGCTTCACTATCTCTGCTGAAATGGGAGCGAATTCATTGCTCCCCAGGTTAGTCTTTGAAACTATCTTAGAACTCCAAGTTCAGTTCCTTTACCTAAAATCTGATGAGTGCAGAGTCCTAGTGACATTTCTGTGTAATTTACTGTGTGTGGTTGTATATAGGCATGTATACAAAGAGCTGGACATGACTAACACTTTCAGCTGGAAGGGTTAGCATCTTTTGTGAATCTAGCTACAGAAGTATTTGTCTAGAAAGGCATCCAAAATACATGGACCCAATGATGGCAGCCCTCGGTATGCCAATCTGTATTTGTAGCATCAGGAGCCACAAGTCACATTATGGACCACTTGTGAAAATCATGAGACGCCAGTCTTCAGAAATCCTGAATTACCATGAATATAAATCTTAGAGTCACTTCCTCCTTATGATTATGGTGGTTGAATTATGATGATGATAAAGATTTTGGCTGAAGTAAAGGATTGTACTGTTAACCTAGACAAATCCTCATCCTTTGCTAGTGTGCTATTTTATATATTAGTAATAGGGAGTCACTTGAGCTTTCTGGGCTTCAGTGTCAACTGTAAAACAAACTGACTGGAATTAACATATAAAATTCCCTTTTTATGACAGAATCAAAGCATTAATACATTTCTTTATTTTAATCTTATTTTTTTTTCCTTGGGCTTAATTTAACAATCAAGTGACTTGTATATCTGCCCATTTGAAAATTCTCCTATAGGGCCATTGACTTTTTTTTTTTTTTTTTTAAATTAATAAAAATATTTTATTGAATTTCAGGAACTTGGTACTTTTAAAATTTCAAACCTTTGCACACAAATCAGCACTATCCTTTCTAGAACAGTGGAGGTTAGGACTTGAAGATTGTCACCTGTCTCCTTGTAGTCACATAGCACAGAAATCCCAAGTCCTGACGTGCCCCACCCCCTTCCAACCGTGGCCTCGCCTACTCTGCTGTTCTAGGAGAGGACGATGTGAGGGGTGATGCATTTAAGGAGCTCAACTGTCTGAGTGGAGACTCCACTGACACGAGAGGAAGATCAACCCTAGATCATGCACGGACACCCTGGGATGCGCCCCATCACTTGGATCACGTGTGAGTTTCCCTTTTGTATTTTTGTCTGGTTCGGGGTGAAGCTGCTGAAATGAAGTCTGTCGTCCCTGAGGGAGCTCAGAAGTTTGGCAAAGGACAAAGCAGAGACTTTCTGAAATGACTCATTAGGAACCACCAGTGGACTGCTGGGCAGGAGTTAAGCGCAATGTGACTGCTGACGTAGCACCAGGCATCAAGTAGGGCCACAAGGACACAAGCTCAGGGACTCCCAGGTGTTGAAGGGAATTCACAGCTAAATTCAAACATTTTAAACTGCCCAGGACATGGGCAATTACTCTATGTTAATTTATGTTTTTTCCCCCTGCCTTTTCCTTGATATTCTTAAATATCTATGTGCCAATGAATGAGCCAAGACAGCAGGAAAAAGGAAAGAGAACGCCTCGCCTTTGAAAAAGACACGCTTTAGCTCCTGGCAGCAAAAACTATCCTTCTCCCTTTAGATTTGAGAGCAGGGTGCTTTTCTTACCTATAAACCCAGCAGAAATCCCTCCACACCCCAAAAGTCTACATTTTAGGCTCAGAAATAATCAACTGATAGACTGGGCTTACACAGGGAAAGTCTACCAGGGTCTTTCAGGATGGTGGTGGAGATGGTCTCCTGGGCAACACACGAGCCATCTGCTTAGTGTCGCCTGAGTCGTCTCCCTACCAAGGTGGGCTTGTCCACTCGCCTCCCCAGAGCTCACGGCCAGGGGGCTGCAGTGGCCCATGACTGACAGGTCTGGAGCACTCAGTGGAGTGACCCGACCCCACAAACAGGACACAGCACATCTGAATTATTTTTCAAATTGCAAACCTTCTGTGTAAAAAGACAAATAAAAATATACATTCCAAGGTACCTGTACAGTGCCTGGGAGACGCAGATGGCTGCCCTGAGGTGCTCTGGCCCGCCCGCACTTCAGGCTGCAAGTTAGATTTTGCTACTGTCACACACGTGCTCTCACTCACATGATGGTTTTGTTTTTATTTTTTAAATGGCTGAGTTATAAATCCAACTAGTGTGCAGTAATTTCATAATTTTAATATGCATTATCTGCAATAACATTGTGACAGCTCCATACCGTGGATTGACACACAATACTTAGAACAGATTTATCATATTTGGTCTTTAGGTAAATAATAAATGTTTTAAAATTGCCTAAATATACCATTCTGAGCCATTTCATTCCACCAGGAAAATACAGGGTTGTTTTTTTTTTTTT
>SJYQ01001240.1:184762-203282 GCA_006410935.1 Redunca redunca
TAAATTGAGTTTAAAATACTAGAAAAAAATAGATTTCACTTTCCTTCTCAAACATAGAGAATGATATGCAGTATGCAATATATGCAAAATGGTTATTGAAGCAAATACCTCTTTTATAGAAAATGCATTGCAAGCTTTTTTCAAAGGCTATTTTCTTCTGTAATACTGCCAAGGCCAATGAGATCTTAGTTTGGCTGAAGTATCCCAGTCATCACATTAGGAAAAATGCACAGTTGGATACTTTTTTCAAATTTCAAGAGCTTACCCGAAGTTATATGCTGCACTTCTGCCATTACATATAAGACAGTTCAAGTTTGCAAAGGAAAAAGAAAAGTTTCATTTATTTTTTAATGTAGAAAATTTGTTTTATGGTGGCAGTAAAAGGGACAAGAGACAAAATTACACTAAATCTTACAAATTTGACAAATTAGTAAGATTTTAAAAAAATTATTGACCTATTATTTATTTATAACACTGTGTTAGTTTCAAGTGTATAGCAAAGTTATTCAGTTATACTATACATATATTGATTCTTTTTTAGGTTCTCTTCTCATATAGTTTATAACAAAATATTGAGTAGAGTTCCCTGTGTTATATAGTAGAGCCTTGTTGATTATATATCTTCTATATAGTAGTGTGTGTATATTCATCACAAGTTCCTGACTTATATCCCTTCCCTCTCCATGTTTCCCCTTTGGTTTGATTTCAGTATCTCTAAGTCTGTTCCTGTTTTGTGAATAAGTTCATTTGTATCATTTTTGAAAATTAGATTCCACATCTGAGTGCTACTATGTGCTATTTTTAAGTCTGAAAAAATTTTGTCTATTCTTATTATAAATAGCTTACTTTGAAGATAATAAATTAGTAATGCTCAAGAAATGATGTATCCTAATAAATAGATGACACTTTATTTGACAAAGGTATTCTGAACTTCTCTACCACTTCCTCCAAGAGTTCATGGTGGAATTTATTGAAAATTAAATGGCATAAAATTAATTCATTTTTGACTCCTATGTAAGATAAGAAGTCAAATAGGATAAATCTTCAAAATGAGTATTTGCAGATGATTTTTCTTTAAACATTATAACTTATTTTTATTAAATTTTGTCCCTGTAATATACAAAAAGAAAAATGAATATTGGTGGAATTTTCTAAGCAAGAATACTGGAATGGCTTGTTATTTCCTCTCCAGGAATCTTCCCAACCCAGGAATTGAACCTACAGCTCCTGCTGCATCTCCTGCAGGCAGATTCTTTACTGCTGAGTCACCAGGGAAGTCTACATTGAAGTTCATAAAATGCAAATAGTTCTATCACTCAGTTATATACCCATTTTTAACCCACTTGTCTCCTTCTTAAAAATTTTGGAGATTGGTATTATGGATAATGATTCCCAGTATATATATATATATATATATATAGAAATCTTCCAAAAACATACCTTAAACAGCAATCTGTCACTAAGTACTGTTCCTCCTTTCCTCTGTCTCTTCCTTTTCCTCCTTTTTTATTGCTTTTGGGATTGAGCTGACCCTACAGTCAGGTCAGGAGCACATTCTCAGAAAATTGAAATTTTTTTTGAGCTATGTTATTTGTGAAGCTTTATTCTAGGAACTCACTAATATAATAGTGAAGAGAATCTTCAAACTCTCTGTCTTCAGGAAATTAACTTTCAAGCAAATAAAAAATTAAAAACATAATAATAAATGTAGTTTAATACAACATGATTTCATAGTGTTATATGAAGATATTAAAATGAAATAAGATGGTGGAATGTAATACAGGTGAGGTGGAAGTATATTCAAGAATGGTGCTATTTCACTGGAATAGCAGAGATGTTTCTTGGTGAAAGTGACCTTTAGGCAGAGATCTGAAAGGTGAAGAAAAGGAGATGCCATGGCTGACTGTGTATGAAGAGGATTTTAAGCAAGATTCTAAGAAAGGAAAGTGGAAAACCAAAAAGCCCAATGTGGCTCATCTGGAAGGGATGTGTGCAAAGAGATGAGGTGGGAAAAAGGCAGGAGCATAGGCTGTGGTGAGCTGTTCTACAAGAAGAGGTAAAAGTAAGAGAGATTTTCTTACATAAAATGACATTGGCACACACTAAATTCTTCATGAGTACGTCAAAAGATGTCCTGAAAACCATATGGAGATGGGCAACTGATATCTGCAGATTCATTTTTATTATTAATCACATGAGAAATAAGAGGAAGATGTGACCTCTTCCTTCTGGTGAATATTTAACTCAGTTATTCATGATCAAGTTTACTGCCCCTAAGTTAACACATAAAAGCTATTTGACCCATGTCTAAGTGTGAACAACCAATGAACTAGTACTGTCTACCTTCACCTGGACTGTTCATAAGGCTTGACCATGTTTATCCCTGGGCCTCTCCCTCTCTCATCCTTCATCATCACTGTTTCATTTACATTCTCCTCCTACTCTACCTCCAACTCACTTGTCTTTGCTGATGACCATCTTTCAAAGAGTTGAGGAAAATACAAATCATCAGAGTTCCTTCAGCTCACTTTTCTCCCTGCCTTCAGAATAAATTCAGTATTTATGTTCTTTCCTTTGAATTTAACAGCAAGAAATTTCCTTCCCTATCCTTTCTTTCCAGAACAATCTTTTCACCTGATTCTGATTCCCATCCTACATGCCTTATCTGAGAGTTTGCTTTTTAGTTATTTTTCTCATATTTCATTAGTCTCCAACCCTCCCTCTCTTCTTTTCCCTCCTGCAGTTCTACCTCCCTTCCACTTTCCCTTTTCCATTTACCTTTCTTCTTTGCAGATGTTAAACTTATTTAAATATCTAAGCATGAAACAAAATAAATAGTTGAAAATCTTTCTAATGTATTAATTCCCCTTCCCTCTAGAACCACCATCCTATTTGCTGTTTCCTTTTTACTATGCAAATCTTTTGATATAAGAGTTGATTTTATCTGGCTTTATTCCCACAAACCTGATTGACATTTCATCATATAATATGAAGGTTCTTCATTCATCTCCTTTCTTAAACATGTTCACTAAATTTACCTCTTTTCCACATTCATATAGAAAACTTTACTACATTTTTCTAAACTCAATGATCTCTTTTGATTCTCATTCTTTTGACTTATACTTTATGATATTGTTGACCATCTCTTGGAAAATATTTTTTCAGCAGCATTAGTGAAAGAAAATCAATATACAAAGAAGTGCACATATTTAATATGTACAATTTGATACGTCTAGACACAGGCAAACACCTGTGAAACCATAGGCACAACCAAAGTGATAGACATATATAGCACCTCACACATTTCCTGTGTTCCTTTCTTTGTTTTGTCATAAGAATATTTAACATAAGACCTACTCTCAAATTTTGAAGTGTACGCATCATGCAGTTAATTATAGGAACAATATTGTACAAAAGAGATATAGAACTTATTCATCAAATGTAACTGAAACTTTATATTCATCAGTTGGAAGAAGAGTATACACTGGAGAACACAAAGGTTTCAGCTGTGAGCAAATGAGGAGGAAGTATCCTTTGTTTTGAGGAAACCTCTCCTTTCTTCCTGCGTTTTTCCTCTTGATGGTTTCTTCTCCTTAGCCCACAGTTAAACATTTACGTGTTTCAGGGTCTACTCTTCTACTTCTCTTTTTACTTTGTACATGCGCTGCATGGTGATTACAGAACATGGCTCACACTGATTCAATGTCTGTCTTCCCTTCACTTCCTTCTTAAATTCCTATTGTGACAATGATAAGGCTCATACAAACCCCTCAGGTAGGAACCTCAGCATTTTAAATCTCTTCCTTCAACACCCACACCCAATCAGGAACTAAATCCTCCAGACGTAGTGCTTCTCAAACTGTCTGTGGTGAAGTAAACGTGTTTTAATGACTCTGTAATACTCTATCTTTTCCATATATGCCCTAATCCCAGTCTATTTTAATAGTTGCTTAACTGATGGTACTGCTTCTTGACTTTCCCTAATGTTTGTTTTTATTCATTCTGAAGTTCTTTAAAAATTTCTTTCATTCTATAACAAAATGAAACCATGTCAACCACATCTGCCATTTCCTGCCAAGTCCTTACACAACTCTTCACAAATTCACTTCAGACTATAGCTCAAACTACACAGAATTCACTGATCCACAAATATGTCACTTTATTTTCATAAACTGTTCCCATGTCCTGGAATGTCCTTCAACATCTTAACCATCTGGCAAAATCCTAGTTAGCTTCAAGGCCTGGATCACACATCATCTCACTACTCATCTTTTCTGACAAGTATTTTGTAAACAGTCCAGGCCTACTTAACTTTCATGAATAATGAAAAAAACATGAGCTCTGGAGTGACTCAATTTGGATTCAGCCATTGATAGTCAAGAGTCATATGTTCAGTCATATTTCATATTTAAAGTTCTCTGAGCTTCAGCTTCTTATCCTTAAGCATCAAAATAATATCAATGCTATTGAGTATTGCTGCTTAAATAAAAGATGTGCAGATTATAAATCAACCTGTATAGTCCTAGGCACACAGAATGTAGATAATAGTAAAAAAATTTTGGCCTCATTTATAATATTTTTTGATATTTTTATTATTTAATGATAATTGAATCATTGTATATCTTCTTTTATTTTAATGCTATGTTCTTTCATCTCTCTATTCAGTATAGTTTATTCATATATTCAGTATAGGATGGAAACAAAACAGATATACTATATATGTTTGATGAGTATGAATTAATAGCTTGCAAGACTCAGCAGTGGAAGGAAGCCATTTTCCTCTCATAAACACCCACTTTCCTTTTGCTTTTTAATTAGAATTTAATTTTTGTTGGTTTTTGACATGTATTATTTAGACATTTGTACAGATGTTTTAATGAGAAACAGTCTTAACACTGTCTATAATGACTGTCTATTATATGGCTTAACTTTCATCATAAGAACAAAACAAGAAAACCAGCTACTTTAATTGAAAGATATTTTAGGTGTGCATCTCAGCAGGGCAAATCATATTATCAATCAATTGCTACTTGTACTCCAAATCCTAAGAAGAAAGTTTCGATGTCCCCAAAGTCTGTCAATCTAGACTCTGCAAGAGGGCCACATCACCACAGGAGGATAGCACCCAATTCAGGAAAAGATTTAAGTTTTTCTACAGTTATTTATTTCTGAATTTTAAGGGGCTTTTAAAATAATACTTATTTAGTATAAATTTCTAATCAGATAAATACACCTGTGTGTGTGTGTGTGTGTGTGTGTGCACGCCCACGCGTGCATTCTCTGTAGGTAAAAATAGAAGCTTCTATTTGGTTCATTCTATTTTACTCTTAGAGAAAAGTTTTGCTCTAGAAATTTTTGATTCGTGGCAACAGATACTGCAGTACATAGAGGTCAAGAGAAAGAAGAAAGAGAGAATCAGTGAGATGTGGCAGAATCATGTTTTGCATTTATATTACTCATAAAGAAATGTTGTAGACTATGGTAATATATTTAATAGGGAAGATCCTGAATTAATGTTCTGTTTTCTAAGGGAAAATATTAAGAGGTGATTTTCTTCAAAGCAAAGAGAGAGTAGATAATGTTAAATTACCAATTTGAAATTGAATTTACATAAATAAGAGGATACAGAAAAATAATTTTTAAACACATTCATAATTTTGAGTCTGTTTAAAAAGTCAAGACAAGAGATAACTAATTCAGGAAAAAGTTTATCTATGTGCTGTAGGCAGCTTTTAAAGCAAAGATAAACTTTTGCATTTCAGTTTCAAACTCTATTCTAAGGCACATGATAAGCCATTTGGCAGACTTATCTTGTTTGTTAGAATGACCATTGAGGAAAGGAATAAAATTATATCCATCTGAAAAGATAAGATTACTATTTAAATGGAGTATTTACCTTTCCACCTGAATTCTGTTAGACGGTTCATTAGAAATTTTTTCAAAGAAAAAAATGCCCGTCTCAATAAATTAAACGTTTAGACATTTTGTTTGAATCTCATTTCTAAAGTTCTGACACCAAACATATATGAAATCTAGAAAGTAAATAACTTGATTGTGAATACAAGCAAAATCTATATTATAAACTGGATTTTAAAATTCTATGTAGTACCTATTGGCTGACCGAAGAATTCATGTTGATCATACAGTTGGTGACCATTTATTTTTCATTGTTTTGTGTTAAAGATGTATAGGGGTGTGTGCATTCCTGTGTGTGTGAGAGAAGGAGAGAGAGAACATAATACTTCCTAATCTGTCCAATAAAAAGGTGAATCAGTTACAAGGTATGAGAATGTTATTTACTTTCTTCCTTGGAAAACATCTGAAACTGACAGGAGTATGTGATACCAATTTTATGATAAGTGTCTCTGAGATCAGAAGGGTAGGCAAGGAGCCTATTACAAGAATCAGAGAATACAGTTAATAGGTTCCTTTTTTGCCTTCATTCTGTGAATGCAGCAAACAATGGACAGCAAAATGTACTTAAGATTAATGAGGAAACTGTTCTGTCAATTTGAAAATTATCAGAGTAATACTGTCAAAATGGTATAGTTTCAGTTATCTGAACATAACAATTTCTGATTCCAAAGATCCTGCACCTTCAGTTCCCAGGTTCTCCTATCTTTCACACCTAGTCGGCTTGTTGCCAGGAGAAAATGCGCAGCTGTTAACTGACATTTATTTTAAGATGTTCCCTTGTCGGCTTGTACTCTGGTGCAGTCCTGTGACTCAAACTTGAGGAAGATGGAAAGATCAAATTACACAGCTCGCTTTTTTCTGCCTGAAGTTTTGATCTCCTAACAGAACATTTCAAATTAAAAAGATCATTTTTATAACTAGGAATAGTGAGAATTAAAAACAGTAGTTCCCCAGGCATAACTCTATCATTACATATGCTGTACTATTTTGAGATTTGCTAATTATTTGTCTGTCTCCCTCACTAAACTAAGAGTTCCTTAAAAGACTGCGTTTTGTTCATCTTTTATTCCTAGATTATTTAATAACGTCTTGCTCACAAGAAGGTACTTAATGTATGTTTTCTTAAATAAAATGAAAAGATCACAAAAATGAAGGCATGATATGCTGATATATTATGGGGAAAATGCTGATTTCAATTTTAAAGCTTCTACATTTAATTTCTAAAATCTTTGCACTTTATACAAACTATAGCTAGAAATTAAAATGTATGGTAAACTTAATTGAGGTTTATAAATTATGTCACCTAAGTTTGAGTGTGAGTGTATATATGTGTACATGTGTGTGCCTGTATGTGTATATGTATAGTAGTGTGTCAATGTATTCAAGATATATATCTAACATATATTCTATACTATAGAGTATACATTATAGGTATATATGTAAATTTAAGATTACAGACTTTCCTCTACTTGCAACCAGGTTACATCCTGACAAATTCATTGTAACTTGAAAATATTAGGTCAAAAATACACTTAATGCACCTACCCTACTGAATATCACAGCTTAGCCTAGCCTACATTAAATGTTCTCAGAACACTTACCTCAGCCTACAGTTGGGCAAACGTATCTAATATAAAGCCTATTTTATAATAAAATGTTGACTATCTTATGTAATTTATTGACTACTGAACTGAAAGTGAAAAACAGAATGATTATCTGAGTAAAGAAAGGCTGTAGGTCTATGGGTTGCTCATCTTTGTGATCACATGGCTGACTGGGCGCTAAGGCTCCTTGCCTTATCCCGAAATCACAATAGAGCATGTACGGAACCACATAAGGCCAGCCTGGGAACAGACAAAAACTCAAATTTTGAAAAATAATTTCTATTGAATGCTTATCACTTTCATAGCGGCCTAAAGTCAAAAAAGTTATTAAGGTTAACCATTGTAATCAGGGGACTTTCTGTATAGATATATATCTCTATATAGATTTAAGATTATAGATATTTATCTCAAATTCAACTACAAAGATACACAAATATTCAACATACAACTGTTAATTATATATCTTTGTTATAGAAATATAGTAATGCCATATTTGGGAACTAAAATGTCAGAGTTACAGGTAATAATTCATATAGGATTATTCCTTTAAAAAACCCAAACAGCTTATGTAAGTTTTAGTCCCAGTAGCTAAGTTACAAGGAACAGAAAATTGTGTATATGTGTATGTGTGTGCACACATGGAAGTAAGACTTTTAGAATCCAGAAACACAGGGTTCTAAAAACACAGGCCACTTATAGAACCATAATTTTCTTTTAATTTGACCAGATCTTTTCTGAAGAGGATGGATAAAAGGAGTAAGACTATTTCCTAATCAATAGTTTCCATTAACAAAGCCTGTGTGTGTGTACATGTGCACATATGCACTTGAAGAAGAATTGAGTGTTAGGTAGTATTTCTATTTTAAAACTATATTTTAGTGTTTTATTTAGTGGGGAAAGGTCTTTAAGGTATAAAGAATTTAAGAATTCAATTTTATTAGAAAATGTAGTTTCTGAATTTTGATTTTTCCCTTGAACATGGAATATTATTTATTCAGAACATGCCAACTGATCACTTAACAAATGACAACCTATTTCTAATTCATCTAATGTAAAAAAAAAAGTCAATTTTACTTCCTCTGCTCTGAATCCTTTGTATTTACATTGCTTAGAAAACAAAGCATTGCTTCATTTGGTGTAGACTAATTGTTAAGAAGACTTTGCAGTTATTTTACAGCATTACATGTTATGTTTTATGGTATATAATGGGAGTTTTTAAGGGTAATTTACTATTTGCCTCTATTGCAGCAACAAATAGTCACAAAACATTTTGCAGCATGCTGGCACCTGCACAAGGCTGTGATTTATGAATATGCTAATGAGGTTGCATCCAGAACTGGCAAAAATTCAGGACTCACACACAATTACAGTTCTGGCAGCCCTCAATGCTATGATATCAAGCCTGACAAGAAATATTTAGGTTAATTAATACAAGGTGTGGCTTCTTATATTTAGAAAGTAAAACATGTTTAATATTATAACTATTTGGGAATCAAGATGTTTTACTTATTGCAATGGTTTTCTCACTGTTATTGTTGGAATATTTAACATAGGTTTTAAGAATTATTTTGTACTACTTAATTCTGTTAAGTACCTGAAAGATTACTTTCTCTACCAAGCTTGTTGTGTAAATAATGCCTGCCATGATTTTATTCCTTGTTACAAAGCAACGTTAGATGCCAGAAGTGGTCCCTAATATTTTCAGAAGAGAGTCCTATTGTTTTACCTAATGTGTGGTATAACCACTTTCTGAAGCTGCAAGAAGCTCAGCTTACAAAGCAGTGCTTTCCTTCAATAATATAGCAAGGGCCTGGGTTTTCCATTTCTGCTGAACAAAAGACTTCTTGTAAATCTCATAAATGTTTATTAGTGTTGGAAGCTTCTTCCAAATGTAAAAGCACATAAATATTCAGAAGTTTACCGCGATGTTACCTCTCTTTAATGACTGAATTAAGATAGTTCAACAAAAGCAAAGCTGAGATAAAATATAACAGGCCTGCCTGGAGCCAAATCATATTAAACCCAGGGCCCTCTACTCCATCATGTGTGGAGTTCCATAGCATGCTTAGTAGTTCTTTGGTTTTATGGTTTTGTCTCATTTATTATAAATTTGCATGTATTTATTCTTAACTTTAATATTTCTCTAGGCATCTCTGAAAACTCACCCTCTACACAGAGAAAAAAGCAAATAGTCCAACCTGACAGCTGTCCCAGATGAATTTCATTCTTTCATTCTAACACACAGAGTCATCATTCTTAAGACTGGTCATCGTTCACTTTTCTTTTTCTACTCAAACGTGACTGAGAATACCACCAGCCATCATTAGAAATAGTGGCTTCTCAACTTTACTTTCATGGGAGTCGAGATGGAAGGATTGTTTTCAGAATCTGAATCAAAGTGTAATTTGAAAAGGCACTTCAGACAACCCTGTCTCCTTTCTTATTCCTGTCTTCATCCCTGTTAACTGAGCTTCTCTGATACAGTATATGATACAAAAAAAAAAAAAAAAAGAACTCATATATTGTGGAGTTGATGGATAGATCTTCATTCTGTTTCTGTGACACTTGGGGGCAAAATTAGAGAGAAAGTTAAGGGCATATTTTTGGCTGTGTATGAAACTTAAGATCTGTACTTAATGGAATTAGTGTTTTTTATGGCAAGAAGTTTGTTTATTGCCAACCATTTTCTCCTATTTGCTACATTTGACAAATATCTAATAAACATTTACATGTCTACTATGAATATCATTTCAGTTCAGTTCAGTCACTCAGGTGTGTCTGATTCTTTGCGATCCCATGGACTGCATCACGCCAGGCCTTCCTGTCCATCACCAACTCCCGGAGTTTACTCAAACTCATGTCCATTGAGTCAGTGATTCCATCCAACCATCTCACCCTCTGTTGTCCCCTTCTCCTCCTGCCATCAATCATTTCCAGCATCAAGGTCTTTTCAAATGAGTCAGTTCAGTTGGCCATCATGTGGCCAAAGTGTAGGAGTTTCAGCTTCAGCATCAGTCCTTCCAATGAATATTCAGGGCTGATTTCCTTTAGGATGGACTCATTGGGTCTCCTTGCAGTCCAAGGGACTCTTAAGAGTCCCCTCTAACACCACGGTTCAAAAGTATCATTTTTCAGGGCTCAGCTTTCTTTATAGTACAACTCTCACATCCATACATAACTACTGGAAAAACCATAGCCTTGACTAGACAGACTTTTGCTGGCAAAGTAATGTCTGCTGTCTAGGTTGGTCATAACTTTTTTTCCAAGGAGTAAGCCTCTTTTAATTTCATGGCTACAGTAACCCATCTGCAGTGATTTTGGAGTCCAAAAAAATAAAGTCTGTCACTGTTTCCACTGTTTCTCCATCTATTTGCCATGAAGTGATGGGACCAGATGCCATGATCTTAATTTTCTGAATGTTGAGTTTTAAGCCAATATTTTCACTCTTCTCTTTCACTTTCAATAAGAGGCTCTTTAGTTCTTCTTCACTTTCTGCCATCAGGGTGGTGTCATCTGCATATCTGAGGTTATTGATGTTTGTCCTGGCAGTCTTGATTTCAGCTTGTGCTTCATCCATCCCAGAGTTTCTCATGAAGTACTCTGAATATAACGTTAAATAAGCAGGGTGACAATATACAGCCTTGATGCACTCCTTTTCCTATTTGGAACCAGTCTGTTGTTCCATGTCCAGTTTTAACTGTTGTTTCCTGACCTGCACACAGATGTCCCAGAGGCAGGTCAAGTGGTCTGGTATTCCCATCTCTTTCAGAATTTTCCACAGCTTGTTGTGATTCACACAGACAAAGGATTTGGCATAGTCAATAAAGCAGAAATAGATGTTTTTCTGGAATTCTCTTGGTTTTTTGATGATTCAGTGGATGTTGGCAATTGATCTCTGATTCCTCTGCCTTTTCTAAAATCAGCTTGAACATCTGGAAGTTCATGGTTCACATACTGCTGAAGCCTGGCTTGGAGAATTTTGAGCATTACTTTACTAGGGTGTGAGATGAGTACAATTGTGTGGTACTTTGAGCATTCTTTGGTATTGCCTTTCTTTGGGATTAGAATGAAAACTGACCTTTTCCAGTCTTGTGGCCACTGCTCAGTTTCCCAAATTTGCTGGCATACGAGTACAGCACTTCCATAGCATCATCTTTTAGAATTTGAAATAGCTCAACTGGCATTCCATCACCTCCACTAGCTTAGTTCATAGTGATGCTTCCTAAGGCCCACTTGAATTCACATTCCTGGATGTCTGGCTCTAGGTGAGTGATCACACCATTGTCATTATCTGGGTCATGTAGATCTTTTTTGTATAGTTCTTCTGTGTATTCTTGCCACCTCTTCTTAATATCTTCTGCTTCTGTTAGGTCCATACCATTTCTGTACTTCATTGAGCCTATATTTGCATGAAATGTTCCCTTTGTATCTCTAATTTTCTTAAGGAGACCTCTAGTCTTTCCCATTCTATTGTTTTCCTCTATTTCTTTGCTCTGATCACGGAAGAAGGCTTTCTTATCTCTCTTTTCTATTCTTTGGAATTCTGTGTTTAAATGGGTATATCTTTCCTTTTCTTTTTTGTTTCTCTCTGCTCTTCTTTTCATAGCTATTTGTAAGGTCTCCTCAGACAGCCATTTTTTTTTTTTTTTTGCATTTCTTTATCTTGGGGATGGTCTTGATCCCTGTCTCCTGTACAATGTCATGAATCTCCATCCATAGTTCATCAGACACTCTGTTTATCAGATCTAGTCCCTTAAATCTATTTGTCACTTCTACTCTATAATTGTAAGGGATTTGATTTAGGTCATATCTGAATGGTCTAGTGGTCTTCTCTACTTTCTTCAATGTAAGTCTGAATTTGGTAATAAGGAGTTCATGATCACACAGTCAACTCCCGGTCTTGTTTTTTCTGACTGTGCAGAGCTGCTTCCATCTTTGGCTGCAAAGAATATGATCAATCTGATTTTGGTGTCGAACATCTGGTGATGTCCATGTGTAGAGTCTTCTCTTGTGTTGTTGGAAGAGAGTGTTTGCTATGTCCAGTGTGTTCTCTTGGCAAAACTCTATTAGCCTTTGCCCTGTTCCATTCTGTACTCCAAGGCTGAATTTGCCTGTTACTCCAGGTGTTTCTTGACTTCCTACTTTTGCATTCCAGTCCCCTATAATGAAAAGGACATCTTTTTTGGATGTTGGTTATAGAAGGTCTTGTAGGTCTTCACAGAAGCATTCAACTTCAGCTTCTTCAGCATTACTGATTGGAGCATAGATTTGGATTACCACGATATTGAACGGTTTGCCTTGGAAATGTCCAGAGATCATTCTGTCTTTTTTGAGATTGCATCCAAGTACTGCATTTCGGACTCTTTTATTGACTATGGTGGCTTCTCCATCTTCTAGGGGATTCTTGCCCACAGTAGTAGATATAATGGTCATCTGAGTTAAATTCACCCATTCCAGTCCATTTTAGTTCACTGATTCCTAAAATGTCAGTGTTCATTCTTGCCATATCCTGTTTGACCACTTCCAATTCACCTTGATTCATGGACCTAACAATCCATGTTCCTATGCAATATTGCTCTTTACAGAATCAGACCTTGCTTCTATCACCAGCTATATCCACAATTGGGTGTCATTTTTGCTTTGGCTCCATCTCTTCATTCTTTCTGGAGTTATTTCTCCACTGATCTCCAGTAGCATATTGGGCACCCACTGACCCAAGGAGTTCATGTTTCAGTGTCCTATCGTTTTGTGTTTTATAGCATAAAGATTTAACAGGCTTCTCCTATTTTTTGAGGGACCTAATAGAACATTTATTACCTGAATGAACAGATGAACATTCTAAGATCTAAGGTCTATCTTGAACCTTGTAATCTAAGATATGTTCTGTTGGCTACTAATGTTATAATGGCCTAACTGTACTGGTTATTTTCTCAGAAAAACTTCACTTTTTAAAGTGACTTACATATATGCCCTCAGTAATAATTCAGGAATTCCATGTGATAATACATTCCAAGAATAAGTTGTACTGAAAATGACATTGAAACAAAGCAGTTGCCTGGTAACCATTATGAGTTAAATTGTGTTCTGCAAAAGATACATTGAAGTCTATGCTCTTTATATGATTTTATTTGGAAATAGGGTCATTGCAGATATAACTTAAGATGAGGTCATACAGGAGTAGGAAATGGCAACCCACTCCAGTACTCTTGCCTGGAGAATCCCATGGAGGGAAGAGCCTGGTAGGCTACAGTCCAAGGGGTTGCAAAGAGTTGGACATGACTGAGCTACTTCACTAGTCACTATGCAGGAGTAGAGTGACCTTTAATCCAATATGATGGTTGTCTTTATAAAAAGAAGTGAGAGATACACACAAGAAGAACATCGATGTAATGACAGATTCAGAGATTGTAGTGATGCAACTTTAAGATGAGGAAAAAGGATTGACTGTTACCACCAGAAGCCAGCGAGTAGCAAAGAAAGACTCTACCCAGTCTCAGACGGACCAAGCCTGCTAACACCTTGATTTCAGGTTTCTAGTCTCTACATTGTGTGAGAGTAGTTTTTTAAAAATATTTTTTATTGAAAGCTAATTTATTATTTTTTTCTTTACACTTTTATTTTTTTTTAATTTTTATTTTAGCTTTAATTTACTTTATAATACTGTATTGATTTTGCCATACATTGACATGAATCCACCACGGGTCATAGCTGATTAACAATGCTTGTTATGATAGTTTTGGATGAGTAATGAGGGGGCTCAGTCATACATATACATGTATCCATTGTCCTCTCAAACTCCCCTCTCATCCAGTTGCCACATAAACATTGAGCAGATTACCATGTGCTATACAGTAGGTTATTATTGATTATCTGCTTAAAATATAGCACTGTATACCTGTCCATCCCAAGCTCCATAACTATCCCTTCCTACTGGCAACCATCAATTAGTTCTCTAAGTCTGTGAGTCTCTTTCTGAATTTTTTTTTAAACCACCAGTTTATGGCATTTTGTCACAGCAGCCCTAGAAAACTAATACAATAATAAAGCTGAGGTCCAGCCAGTTTCCCTTAGCATGAACACAGCTGTTATCTGTAGCTTGTTTTATTCAGATTAAGTGTAGCACTCATTGGCTGGTATCTAATCTATACTGCTTATTCATTATTTTGAAAATTCCTTCATATTTTGAGTAGGCAATCAGAACAATAAAATTGGTTGAGAAATTTAATTATGCAGGAATGTGAAAGCCCAGAGTTAAGGATTCTTCTTCCTAGATAGTTGAAGGGCAAATGCCAAATTTTGTCACTAACGCTTTAATTTTGAAATTTTAAAATTTATATTTTTCCTCTGACTAATGATTTACTTATCTATTAAGACATTTAATAGGTTTCTTACTGTCATATAAGTTTTGCACTGGCCTACTTTGTAAAGATCCTAAAGTTTCATGTCATGAGGTCATTCTTATTTCTCTCACGCCCTTATGGACATCTTATCCTCAGAAAAAGTACAATGGAAGCTACAGGTAATCAATCATTGATATTAACTATGAACTTAGAACAAGTAGCAATCTGGAATTTTCTTCAGATAACTGAGAAGGTTTATTTATCTCAAGTAAACTACTACTAATTTTAAAACCATTAAATTCAATCAGTAATTGCTGATATTTTACAGGATGCTAGGGATTAGACATGGCACATATTCCCTGTCAAACATGCAGAAGTCTCTATACAGTCAGTAAAAACAAGACTGCGAACTGACCGTGGCCCAGATCTGCTGCTGCTGCTGCTGCTAAGTCACTTCAGTTGTGTCCGACTCTGTACGATCCCATAGACAGCAGCCCAACAGGCTTCTCTGTCCCTGGGAATCTCCAGGCAAGAACACTGGAGTGGGTTGCCATTTCTTTCTCCAGTGCATGCATGCATGCTAAGTCACTTCAGTCGCGTCTGACTCTGTGCGACCCTATGGACAGCAGCCCACCAGGCTCCTTCATCCACAGGATTATCTAGGCAAGGGTACTGGAGTGGGTTGCCATTTCCTTCTCCAGTGGCTCAGATCATGAACTCCTTATTGCCAAATTCAGACTTAAATTGAAGAAAGTAGGGAAAACCACCAGACCATTCAGGTATGACCTAAATCAAATCCCTTACAATTATACAGTGGAAGTGACAATAGATTCAAGGGATTAGATTTGATAGACAGAGTGCCTGAAGAACTATGGACAGAGTACTTGACATTGTACAGGAGGCAGTGATCAAGAAAACATCCCCAAGAAAAAGAAATGCAAAAAGGGCAAAATGGTTGTCTGAGGAGGCCTTACAAATAGCTGAGAAAATAAGAAAGGAGAAAAGGAAAGATTTATCCATCTGAATCCAGAGTTCCAAAGAACAGCAAAAAGAGATAAGAAAGCCTTCCTAAGTGATCAATGCAAAGAAATAGAGGAAAAAACAATAGAATGGGAAAGATGAGAGACCTCTTCAAGGATATTAGAGATACAAAGGGAATGTTTCATGAAAAGATGGGCACAATAAAGGATAGAAATGGTATGGACCTAAGAGAAGCAGAAGATATTAAGAAGAAGTGGCAAGAATACACAGAAGAACTATACAAAAAAGATCTTCATGACCCAGATAATGACAATGGTGTGATCACTCACCTAGAGCCAGACATCCTGGAATGTTAATTCAAGTGGGCTTTAGGAAGCATCACTATGAACAAAGCTAGTGGAGGTGATGGAATGCCAGTTGAGCTATTTCAAATTTTAAAAGATGATGCTATGAAAGTGCTGCACTCAATATTCCAGCAAATTTGGGAAACCGAGCAGTGGCCACAAGACTGGAAAAGATCAGTTTCATTCTAATCCCAAATAAAAGCAGTGACAAAGAATGTTCAAACTACCGCACATTATAATTGCACTCATCTCACATGCTAGCAAAGTAATGCTCAAAATTCTTCAAGCGAGGATTCAACACTGCATGAACTGAGAACTTACAGATGTTCAAGCTGGATTTAGAAAAGACAGAGGACCCAGAGAAATGTGAAATGTAAAATGTGAAATGCTGGGCTGGATGAAGCCCAAGATGGAATCAAGTTTGCCAAGAGGAATATCAATAACCTCAGAAACACAGATGACACCACCCTTATGACAGAAAGCAAAGAGGAACTGAAGTGCCTCTTGATGAAAGTGAGAGAGGAGAGTGAAAAAGTTGGCTTAAAACTCAACATTCAAAAAATGAGGATCATGGCAACTAGATGTGGAAACAAAGAAACTATGACAGACTTTATGATCTTGGGTTCCAAAATCACTGCAGATGGTGACTGCAACCATGACTGCTCCTTGGAGGGGAGAGGAAAAAAACTATGATCAATTAGACACCATATTAAAAAGCAGACATTACTTTGCCGACAAAGGTCTATAAAGTCAAAGCTATGGTTTTTCCATTAGTCATGAATGGATGTGAGAGTTGGACCCTAAAGAATGTTGAGTGCTGAAGAACTGGTGCTTTGAACTGTCGTTTTGGAAAAGACTCTTGAGAGTCCCTTGACTGTAAGCAGTTCAAACCAGCCAATCCTAAATGAAATCAACCTTGAATATTCATTGGAAGGACTGATGCTGAAGCTGAAGCTCCAATACTTTTGCCACCTGATGTGAAGAACTTGCTGGAAAAGACCCTGATGCTGGGAAAGATTGAAGGCAGGAGAAGGGGACGACAGAAAATGAGGTGGTTGGATGGCATCACTGACTCAATTGACATGAGTTTGAGCAGGTTCCAGGTGTTGATGGTAGACAGGGAAGTCTGGCATGCTGCAGTCCATGGGGTCCCAAATAGTCAGACACAACTGAGCAACTGAAATGCCCTGAACTGGTATTCCCTGTCTCTCAAGAATATTGATGTCAGAAGATAACGTTGTGACAGGACTTTGGAAGTGACGTGCATAAAGTGATTATGTAACCCAGTGGGAGAGTTACCAAAAGCCTCCTGGTGAATGTAATATCTGAACTAGGCCTTAGAGGCTAAAGGAATGTAAGGCAGTCAAAACTGTAGATAAGGTGTTGTAAGATATTGTAGGATAATGTATTCCCTCTGGCCCAATTAATGTAAAGTAGTAATGTTATAATTGGATTTGGTGTCAGAGAATAGCAAGAGAGATGAGATTGCTAGTACTGTAGAGGAAAAGATCATGGCAAGATCGTAGAGAGTTCATAGGCATTGGTGAAAATTGGCTTTATCTTTTTTTGGGTCGGGAAGACATGAAATCATTTCTGTAGAGACCATCATGTTTGCACTTCTATGTTAAATAAAATACTTGACTAGTGATATGGGAAAACAGATTTGAAGACAAAAAACTTGTAGGCATTAGAAACAGTGACAAAAATGTCATGGTCACAGAGGAAAGACAATAAGTCTCTGAATTAGGAGAGCAGTATATGAGAGAAAAAGAATGATATTTAAAAAGTGAGTTTTCCTTCTAAAAACAAAGACTTAATGTGTGTAATTTTTTATGTGTATTTTTATACATATATTAAGTACAAAATCATATATCTGAATACATATTTTCTTTCTCAATATGTAAAAGTCTATCAGTCAGTCAGTTCAGTCGCTCAGTTGTGTCTGCCTCTTTACAACACCATGAATCGCAGCACGCCAGGCCTCCCTGTCCCATCACCAGTTCCCGGAGTTCACTCAGACTCACGTCCATCGAGTCCGTGATGCCATCCAGCCATCTCATCCTCTGTCATCCCCTTCTCCTGCCCCCAATCCCTCCCAGTATCAGAATCTTTTCCAATGAATCAACTCTTTGCATGAGGTGGCCAAAGTACTGGAGCTTCAGCTTTAGCATCACTCCTTCCAAAGAACACCCAGGGCTGATCTCCTTTAGAATGGACTGGTTGGATCTCCTTGCAGTCCAAGGGACTCTCAAGAGTCTTCTCCAACCCCACAGTTCAAAAGTATCAATTCTTTGGCGCTCAGCCTTCTTCACAGTCCAACTCTCACATCCATACA
>SJYQ01001240.1:239005-257688 GCA_006410935.1 Redunca redunca
TGATTCAGTTAAATTCATGGTGTTTGTGCAGGAAAAAAACATAGGGTTATCTCAGGAGTACATGAGATCCAGGGATGGTAGGTTAATGAAAAGGAAAAACAGAGTAAATGTAAGCAGTCAGTGAAAAGATCCAAGAAAAAGGGTGGGACTGGAGACAAGACCAAGGAAAGGTTAATCAGCCGAGAACTAAACCTGAAGGAGGAGAAAGCTGTAAGGTTATGACTGCTGTAAAAGGTGACTTCCCTTGAAAAATAAAAAAGACAATGATTTGAATATTGGTGGTAGAAAGCTGAGTATTTGTTTGTTCTATGAATTTGAAGGACAGATTTCCTGTTGTGAATGAGGACAATGGCAGATAATGTTTGAAATAATTTGGAGGATGAGAATAAGCAATAACTTAGGGTTGTTCAGACTGCAGAGACCTCAGATGATATGAGAAACCAAAGCTTATATATCAGCACTGGTCTGTATAGCTGGATATTTTTCTCTGGCAATCAATGTGGAGTCATTCATTTGTTCTAATTCAGGTTTTGGGTTTGCTAGGGGAGGAGAAAGGGATATGATTAAAGGACAGTACAGAGACAGCCTCTAGCTTAATGACAAGTCAGTGGTTAAGATAATGGAAAATGAGGCCTAGACTGACAGTGGAAGAAGGGGGCCAATGGTAGGGAAAATACCAAGATCAAAGGAATAGAATTCTGATGAGTTCAAAGAATCAGTGAAGTAGAAGCTCCCAGTAGATGCTGTAGCTTATATGATTAATGACAAAAACAGAAAGAGTGTGCAAAGATCTTTTTTTTTTTTCTAAATAAGAGTGAGTTATCACAGCATAGATAAACCTCAAAGATCTGAGTTTTGTATAAAAGAGCATTAAGGAAATAGTGTGGAAGTTTCAGGGAGCAAGGAATACCTGGGGTATGGGTGTAAGAGTTTCCTTTACTTCACAGGGCTATGCAAGAGACAGGGCCTTTAGGGGAATAATCCATTTTATTAATCCATTTTAATAATCCATCTCAATAATACATGGGAAATCCCATGGACAGAAGAGCCTGGCAAGCTACAGTCCATGGGGTTGCAAAGAGTCAGATGCAACTGCGCAACTAAGCATGGCATGTCAGGGAATGTGAAAAGATTCTGGTGCAGTGGTGCTGTGGAATTTGTGGTATGGAAGGGGAATTAAGAAGTATGTGATAGAGAAATTACAAGAGACAATACATAACCAGTGATATTGACAGCTGGAGTATGCATGGTATGTGAATAGTTTTAGTGGCATGACTGATAAAGTTTTAGTCATGCGAATCAAAACTGATTTATTTTACATTTTCTTTAGCTAAACTTAAAGCATGAGTGCCTATACTTCTTTTCTTTCAAAATCACTTTATTAAGTTATAATTTGAACACCATCAAATTCACCAAGTGTAAGTGTCCTAGTCAGCAATGTTTGGTAAATATACGGAGTTGTGCAACCATCAACACAATCCACTTTTGATAATTTTCACTGGCCTAAAACTTCCCTTGTGCATGTACATGTTTGCTCGGTTGAGTCCACGTCTTTGTAACCTCATGGACTGTAGCCCGTCGGGCTTCTCTGTCCATGGCATTTCCCAGGCAAGAATACTGGAGTGGGTTGCATTTCCAGGGAATCTTCCTGACCTGGGATCAAACCTGCATCTCTTGCATCTCCTACGTTGATAGGTAGGAGCCTATCTTTTAACACAGAGCCAACTGGGAAGCCCCCTCCCTTGTACACATTTGTTGTCTATCCCTGTTCTTATACCTAGTATCAAAAACCTCCTGATTTACTTTCTGTCTTAACAATTTGCCTTTCTGTAATTTCCTCATAAATGACATCTGGCCTATTTTATGTCTTGCCTTTTTAATCAGATAAGTGATTTGCAAATATTTTCTCCCAAAGTTTAAGTTGTATGTTTTTTTGTTATTGTTGATACTTTTATTCACGATGCCTGTTAAAGAGTAAAGGTTTTTAATTTTGATGAAGTTCAGCTTTTCATTTTTTAATGGATTATGATTTTGCTTTCATACCTAAACAACTCTCTTTGACCAATCTGAGGTCAAACTAATTTTCTCCTATTTATTTTTTTCTAAAATTTTTATATATTTGGAACTTACATTTAAGCAGCTGACTCATTTTGAGTTTTTATTGTTATTGTTATGAGGGAATATGTCTAAATATATTTCTTTGATGGATACTCCCAGTTTTCCCAGCACAATTAGTTGAAAAGACTGTCATCTGCCCAGTATATTGTCTTGGCATCTTTGTTGAACTACAACCATAAATATAATGGTTCCTTTTTAAACTGGCAATTCATTTGATTGATCTCTGCATCTATTCTTATGCCAATACCACCATTATCTTATTTAATTAGATTTATAGTAAAGCTGCTCTTGTAGTTCAAATATATTTTATTAATATACTAGGTTATTTGCATTTCCATGTAAATTTTAGGATTTGCTTGTCAATTTTACAAAAGAAAAAATGTCTCATTATAGGGATTGCAGCAAATCAGATTAATTTGGAGAGAAAACCAATTCAGTATTGCAAAGCAGCATAAAGAACTAGCTATCCATTTCTTTTAAACTTCCTTTCAGCAATGTTTTTGGGTTTTAGTAGACAAATTTTGATTTCTTTCTTAAATTTGTTCCATAGTACTTTATTCTTCTTGATGCTAGTATAAACAGTTATTTTCTTAATTTTTGAATTGTTGGTTCTCAGTAGGCATATAAATTAATTTATTGATCTTGTATCCTGCTACTTTGTTGTAGTTCCTAATTCTAGTAGCCTTTTTTGTAGGCTTAGAAATTTCAGCATACAGGATTATGTTATCTGCATTCTTTTCAGATCTGAATGCCGTTTATTCACTTTTATTGTTTTAATTCTCTGGCTAGAACCATCAATACAATATTTGAATAGGAGTAACTAGATCAACTATTGTTGCCTTGTTCTTGTGCTTAGGAGAAAACTATTTTCACCATTAAGTAAGGTATTAGCCGTAAGTTTCTCATAGATGCTGTCATTAGACGAGTGCATTCTTTTCTCATAGTTTGTTGTAAATTGTTATCGTAAATATGTGTTGGGGCTTGCCAAATGCCTTTCGTGCAACTGTGATATGATGTGTTTTTTCTATTCTTTTATTCTATTAATATGGTGTATTATTGATACTTTGATTTTCAGATGAAGTGGTGGTGGTGGTTTT
Source organism: Redunca redunca (assembly GCA_006410935.1). Lineage (NCBI taxonomy): Eukaryota > Metazoa > Chordata > Mammalia > Artiodactyla > Bovidae > Redunca > Redunca redunca. Next base: position 242,221 of record SJYQ01001240.1, read on the forward strand.
GTCACTAAGACGTGTTCATATCTTGCCACTCCATGGCCTGAAGCCTGCCAGGCTCCTCTGTCCATGTTGAACAAATCTTAAATTCCTGAAAAATTCCAATTCGTCCTAATATACATTCTTTGAAATATATTGTGGGATTAATTTGCTGATGTTTTATCAGTAATCTATATTTTTGTACATGTTCTTTTTATAATTTGGGGCTTCCCTGGTGTCTCAGACAGTAAAGACTCTGCCTGCAATGTAGGAGACCTGGGTTCGATCCCTGGATTGGGAAGATCCCCTGGAGAAGGGAATGGCAACTCACTCCAGTATTCTTGCCTAGAAAATTCAGAGGAGCCTAACAGGCCACAGTCCATATACTTGCAAAAGAGTTAGACACAACTGGGTGACTAATACACACATACACAAACTTTCTATAATTTTACTTTCTTGTGCTATTTACACCTAGTTTTAATATCTAGGTAAGATAGTCTTAGAAAGAGTTGGAAAATGCTTCCACTTTTTTTGTTTCTTAAGAGTTTAAGATCATCATTATGTATATTTTAACTATCTGATAAAACTCCCTAGTCAATTTGTAAGAGCATGAAACTTTCTTCATATTTTTATTAAATTCTAAATCAATTTCTTTACCAGTAATGGGTAAATTCAGNTTTTTTTGTTTGTTTGTTTCTAATTTAATTCTAGTATATTTAAAGAACATACTTTCAATTACTTTGATCCTTTTGAGTTTGAGTCTTGTTTCATGATGTAGTAGTTGCCACGTCCTGAAAAATATTTCATTTGCACTGGGGAAAGCTAGGAATTATATTTTTGCTGTGTGCTGTATTCTACAGATGAGAGTTAAGCTGGTTAATAGTTCAAGCCTTCTGTATTCATGCTGACTTTTAAAATACAGTTGTTTTAGTAATTATTGAGAATTTGGCATTGATATCTTTGCTCTAAGTGTACTTCTTGTAGACAACATGCATTTAATGTTGCATTTTCATCTTGCATTTTGGTTGGATGATTAGTCAAAATTCATTTAATATAGTGATCAGTATGCTTGAATTCTGTCAGCTCATTGATTTTTAAATATTTTCTTATGTATTTCTTTCTCTGTTGCTTCTTCCTCCTCCCAAATTTTGTGTAAACTATTGTCTAAGTGTCCATTTTAATTCCCCAGTGATTTTTAACTATATATTTCAATTTTTTTCTTGGTTGCTCTAAGAATCGCAACATAGATTTTAATTTATTACAATCTATTGAATACTTCCAATAAATTTCAAGAACTATAAAAACTTTGAGATGTTACCCTAATTTCAAAAACAGATTGCCTGCAACATTCTCATGAACACTGACAGAAAGCAGATACTGATACTGTACCTGCAAGCAAAGGACTTTATTATCCACACATTATTGGAAGCCAAAGGACTATCATGTTTATGCCCTGGGTCTATTCCTACAAGGGCAAATTGCAAAGGGTCAGGTGGCATGTGCCCACAAAATGAGTTTCATGACAGAAGGTGACCCTGAGGTTAGCTTACCTGAATCTCATACAAGGACAGCAAGCTTGCCTATGTTTGGCTCCAGTGAGAAGACAGTATCTCTGTCCTGTATGTCTGCTCACTATACAAATATTCTTGAAAGGACAGTCTAGCAAAAGGCAAAAATGTCTCTGCTGACAAGGTGTATAGAAATGAGAGAAACCCATGAGGAATTATATCCCAACAATTAATGCATGTTTCAGTTCAGTTCAGTTCAGTCACTCAGTCATGTCTGACTCTTTGCACCCCGTGAATCGCAGCATGCCAGGCCTCCCTGTCCATCACCAACTCCCAGAGTTCACTCAGATTCACGTTCATCAAATCAGTGATGCCATCTAGCCATCTCATCCTCTGTTGTCCCCTTTTCCTCCTGCCCCCAATCCCTCCCAGCATCAGAGTCTTTTCCAATAAGTCAACTCTTCGCATGAGGTGGCCAAAGTACTGGAGTTTCAGCTTTAGCCTCATTCCTTCTAAAGAAATCCCAGGGTTGATCTCCTTCAGAATGGACTGGTTGGATCTCCTTGCAGTCCAAGGGCCTCTCAAGAGTCTTCTCCAACACCACAGTTCTAAAGCATCAATTCTTCAGTGCTCAGCTTTATTCACAGTCCAACTCTCACATCCATATGTGACTACTGGAAAAACCATAGCCTTGACTAGATGGACCTTAGTCGGCAAAGTAACGTCTCTGCTTTTGAATATGCTATCTAGGTTGGTCATGACTTTTCTTCCAAGGAGTAATCTTTTAATTTCATGGCTGCAGTCACCATCTGCAGTGATTCCGGTTAAATACAGTTGCAGTCCTTGGTGTCACAAAGTGTTGGATATGACTAGGCGACTGAGTGACAACCACAGCAACTTTTCTGTAATATAATTCCATCCTTATCTCTCTTCTTTGTTATCATTTCATATATATTATGTATTCATATTATATATGATAATATGAAAAGCACAGTAGTATAATTATTGCTATATAGAAGCGTGCATCCTTTAAAGAAATTGAGAAGGGAATAGAGGTACATTTTAAAAACAATTTACATTTACCCACATAATTATCACTTCCAGTGATTTTGCTTTCTTCATATTTGTGTTAACATCTGGTATCATTTTCTTTCAGCTTGACAATTTCCTTTACCATATCTTGAATGACAGGTATACTAGCAATGATTTATCACAGTTTTTGTTTATCCAAGAATGCTTTCATTTCTCTATTTTTAAAGAATAGTACCTATATATCATTAAATATATACATATATATTTCAGCATTTTGAACATACCATCCTATAAACTTATAGCTTCTGGTGGTTTTCATGAGAACTAAGATATTAATCTTTTTGTCTTATTTGTGGTGAATTGTTTTTCTGTTGCTCCTTTCAAGAATTTTCTTTTGTTCTGGCTTTCAACAGTTTGTCTATTTTATATCTGTGTGTGGATCTCTTTATTTTAAACTTCTTTGGTGTCATTTTTTAAAATTAAATTTGGGGAGTTGTGTGCCATTATCTTTCATTTCTTTTCCTGCCCTTTCTCTCTTTGCTCAGCTCCAGGGCTTCCTAATACATCTATGTCAGTGTGCCTGATATTGTTCTAAAGGTCTCTGAAATTCTGTTTATCCTTTATTTTCCCTTTCTTTTCTTCAGATTATGTATTTCTGTTGATCCATATTCATGTTCACTGATTTGGTTTTCTTCTGCTATCTCAATCCTTCTATTCAGGCCATCTATCAAATGTCTTATTTTAGATTTAAAATTTTCACATTAGAATTTCCATTTGGTATATTTGTAGAATTTCTATTTCCTACTGATACTACCTTTTTAGTGAGACATTTTCATATCTTATATAATTATTTAAGCATTGTTTCCTTTGATCCTTTGAACATGCATACAGTGGTCATTTTGAAATCATTGTCTGTAAAATCTAATACATAGGTCCATTGGAGACAGCTTCTATCATCTAATAGTTTTACTGAGCAAAATTAACTCTCATTTCTTTACATGATTCAATTTTTTTTTTTTTTTGTAGATTGTACCTTTCTCACAACACAGGGTGTTGTAGCATTTCTGGGTTCTGATTTTCTTAACTGAGCAACATTGTTATCATTGCTTATCTTTGATGTTTTGCTTTGATTTGCTTTATGCTATAACTTTCTTGGACTTAATCTGTGGGCTCCTCTCCTCTGCTGTGTATGATCATTCAGTGATGCTTCACTCACTTTTATTCTGTCTGTTTTTGCTTGTTGGTTTTGCCCTTGATTCCTAATGATGCTACCTGTGTCTGCACAGCTTGCCAGATAGCCAATGATTGGTGAAAGTTTGTTCAAACCTAAAACCAGTAAAGATTCCACACTCTGCAATGATGATTGTACCAGATTGGAGGGTATTTCCAAAGTCCAGGTAGTTTTCATGTGTTTCTACCAGAGTCCCTTCAGATACCACGTGCGTGCTCAGAGCATTCCATTCAGCCGTAGTTGCTTGGAGGTCTTGGGCCCTTTTGGGTCTCCTCTCCAAGTACGCATAGCTCCGCAGCAGAAATATGGGAGAACCCTTGGCTCTAATTTCTAGGATCACTTTACCAAAAGTTTTGGTTGCCCAGTGGACTAACCACAATTCTAATTGTTACCTTAAGCCAATAGGGCTGCAAGCTTTCTGTATTTGATTCCAGTTGTGTTTGCTCCTGTTTTTACTATTATCATTGAGGTTGGACTTTTCATACTGAAACAAAGTCAGCTTCTTCTTCCATGGAAGCTTCTTTTTTTCACAGTCAGTGCTGCCCTGGAAGAACCACCATGCTGACTGAGATGGCAGGAGAGGGTATGGGAATAGCCCAAGCAAAAATGCTCTATAGTTGAGGAAGCTGAGCCTTAGTAATATTGTGTGTGTGTGTTAGTCCCTCAGTCATATCCAACTCTTTGAAACCCTACAGATATTAGTCCACCTGGCTCCTCTGTCCATAGTATACTCCAGGCAAGAATACTGGAGTGGGTTTCAATGCCCTCCTCCAGGGGATCTTCCTGATTCAGGGTTTGAATGTTCATGCATTAGCAGGAGGGCTTTTTATCACTAGCACCACCTGAGAAGTCCCTACTTCCCTTCGTAGTCTCCATCTTTCTACTTATTTCTAGTTCATAATTATCATTATATTCTTTATTAAGGGCATGTTCTCCAGGCTAAATACCCCTAGGCTCTGAGAATACGTTTGATGTTGTAGAATATCAAAGCATAAAACCTAATCTTGAATATAGTGACCTGCTTGAATTGTACCTATCAAAGTTCTTCACAGTGCAACCATTTTTTTTTCTTATATAATACATCCAGCATTACTATCTCTGAATTAATGGCTATTTGTGCCTGAAGCACAAGCTATCTGAGGCTAGGGTAGTATATTATTTTTTCTAGGCATGTTTGGAAATACCATAGATTCTGTGGCGCACATGATAGAAATTATGTTCTCAGAGTTCTGGAAGCTGGGAGTCCAAGATCAAGGTATTGGCAGGGTTGGTTTCTCCTGTGGCCTCTCTCTGCGTCTTGTAGAGTGCCACCTTCTTGGTGTGTCTTCATCTGCTCTTCTCTCTCTGTGGCTGCATCCTTGTGTCTGTATGTCCCAGTCTCCCCTTTCTTCAAGGACCCCAGTCAGACTGGTTTTAGACCAACCTGAAAGGCCTCTTTGTAGCTTAAGCACCTCTTTAAAAGTCTTCTCTTTAAATCTGGTTGCATTCTGAGGTACTGGGGTTTGGAACTTCAACATTTGAATTTTAGGGGGAGAAATTCAGCGCATGACAGCTACTGATGCTCTGAAAGAACACAGAAAATAAAGCTGAAATGAGGGCTGTTTTAATCTATCTTGACAGCTACTTAAATTTTATTTGCTCTTTACCTACAAAATAAAAAACCTACCATCATAGGAATTGAAATTAGAAGACAGGCATAAAAATTACGCTACACAATCTTAGAATATAATTCTCCATGGATCCTTATGTTTCTGTGTGGTCTCTTCACTTCTGAGCAAAGGGCATGTATGAATAGCAACTGGAATTGGATGTTGCAAAGAGTATATCCCTCTAGAGATATTGAGAATCATCCTAGGATATTGAAGATGACGTCTTCTACTTCCTCTTACTTGAAACATTTGCTTACGTTATGGGGTAATAACCTTAAAGATAGCATCCTACTCTCCCATGGAGGAAATTCGCTTCATCCCTGGGTAATGAGTAATCTCAGTCTCTCCAGAAGGGAGGATGGGAAGGTCAATGTCACAAACAGCTCTGATAAAGGTCAGAATCTTCTAAAATTCCGAGTTCTTCTCCTGTAGTGACAGGTCCTCACAATGTCTCCCTGCAGGAAATGGGACCGGGTGAACCAGTGTATGGCATTGCTATGGCTACTCTTTTTTCTGTGAATAATAAACTGTCTTTGACACAGAGGCCCGTGTTCTTCTATCAGTATATGGATATAAAGCTCTGCCAGACTAACGGGCTGCTTGCAAGTAGTGTAACATTTCAGACCCTTCACAACATCTTACTAAACATAGTTAACCACCATGTAACTATCAGTTCTTACAATTACTTTGTAAGGCATTTTTGTGACCTTAAGCTAGATAGCATATGGTCAAAAAGGAAACAATTTCTTGGGATCTCTCAGATTTTCTCCAGGGTACAATTTAATTCCTACATATTTATCATATGAATTAATTTGTTCCATTTATGATGTAAGGCAGAAATGTGTTAAAAGTAAATATTCTGACTATAATAAATAAGGAGCAATTACTATTGTTGTCTTTCAGTCACTAAGTCATATTCAACTCTTTCTGACCCCATGGTCTATAACCTGCCATGCTCCCTGTCCTCCACTATCTCCCGAAGATTGCTCAGATTTATGTCCATCGAGTTGATTATGCTATCTAACTATCTCATTTTCTACTGCCCCCCTTCTTCTTTTGCCTTCAGTCTTTCCCAGCATCAGGGTCTTTTCCAATAATCAGCTCTTCACATCAAGTAGCCAAAATATTGGAGCTTCAGCATCAGTCTTTCTTGAATGAATATTCAGGGTTGATTTTTTTTTTTTTAAGACCAACCTGAAAGGACTGACTGGTCTTCTTGCAGTCCAAGGGATTTTCAAGGGTCTTCTCCAGAACCGCAATTTGAAAGCATCAACTCTTTGGTGCCCAGTCTTCTTTATGGTCCAACTCTCACATCCATACGTGACTGCTGGAAAAACTATAGGTTTGACAATATGGATCTTTATTGGCAAAATGATGTCCCTAGCTTTTTAATACACTATCTAGATTTGTCATAGCTTTTCTTCCAAGGGTTAAGCATCTTAATTTCATGGCTGAAATATCTAGACTATGTTAATACTTAGAATCTTGTCCTAACTCTGAAAACTCAAAATATCCAACAGTGGTAATAATCCTTCTACATAGTTGGTAGAATTGCCTTTTGTTAAATCTCTTTAATAGAGTGCCATAAGTTAGCTCCAATTAATAGATTTATTTTCTTAAAAGATGGTGATTGAGACATGAAAAAAATTTCCCTTGTTTTTCTCTCTCCCATTACTAAAATATGCCTTGATTCATTGTCTAAAAAATATAACCTCAGTAGAGTCTGTAACAAAAACAAGATGAAGTATCTATAGCAGATACAGGCTATGTGATAACCATAGCTAAAATACCTCTCTATTAACTACTGAGCACAACAGAGCAGGCAATGAAAGAAGAGAGCACAGGTCAAAATATCTCTAAACAAATGTGCAGGACAATAACTATATGAGAGAGTACATTTCAGTTTTTGAGTTTTGATGGATCTTCAGCTAATGCTAAAATTCATCTCTGATCCCATTTTATATTTTTTATTCTATTCTCTCAGTATAATACACTAACCAGCATCAACCCCTCTCCCACACTTTTCAACATGTGATTGAAAAAAGATTCCAAAATAAATTTGGATTTAATCTTTTTTTGTTTCACCCTAGCCACGAAGATATCTGTAGTTTGACAACCACCCCCGCCCCCAAAGGTGATTCTTATGCACTCTCATTTTGAATCCTACTTGGTAACCTTGCTCTTTATGTATCTGAAAATTCCTCATTAATTTAAAATTCAGACCTAATATTTCAAACATGGTCTTGATTGATTTCCTTTAGGGCCTGCTGGACTGGACTAATAGTGCAACACTGAAATTGGCAATAGCTCTTCATGTATATTGTCCATCTAATCATCACACCAGTCCCACAGAAAGGTTAAATTTTATTTTACATATTAAAAAATTAAATAGTAATAACAACTCATATCTTGTTTGTAACTAATAAAACTGGAACTTGAGAATACCAGCAGTAGACCAGTAACCCAAAGTGAAAGTGTTCGTCACTCAGTTGTGTCCTATTCTTTGCGATCCTATGTACTGTAGCATGCCAGGCTCCATTGTCTATGGAATTCTCCAGGCAAGAATATTGGGGTGGGTTTCCATGCCCTTCTCCAGGGTATCTTCCCAACCCAGGGATCAAACCTGGGTCTCCTGCATTGCAGCCAGATTCTAAGCCATCAGGGAAGCCCTAATATACCAAATTGTTGTTTAGTCACTCATCATGTCCAACTCTTTGCGACCCCAAACACTGCAGCATGCTGGGTTTCCCTGTCCTTCACCATCTCCTGGAGTCTGCTCAAACTCATGTCCATTGAGTCGGTGATGCCATCCAGATATCTTGTCCTCTGTCATCCCCTTCTCCTCCTGCCTTCAATCTTTCCTAGCATCAGGGTCTTTTCCAATGAGTTGGCCCTAGGCATCAGGTGCCCAAAATATTGGAGCTTCAGTTTCAGCATCAGTCCTTCCAATGAATAATAAGGGTTGGTTTCATTTAGGATTTACTGGTTTGACCTCCTTGCAGTCCAAGGGACTCTCAAGAGTCTTCTTCAACACCATAATTTGAAAGCACTCAGCCTTTTTTATGGTCCAACTCTCATCTCTGTACGTGACTACTGGAAAAAAAAAAACATAACTTTGACTATAAACAAGATAGCTACATTTTAATTCTACCTAGAGCAAGGCATTTCTGTTTATAAATTTGACTATACCAATCACCACCAGGCTGCCTCCATAATGTCTGTTTTTAATATTTTGTCTCTTTCTTTCCAATAGATTGTTTTGCTGAGAAAATTTACTCGATGCCATTATGCAAACAAACCACTCCCATTATTGAATTTTCCTTTTGATTCCACCTGAATTTTAGCATCCTCATCATAACACTAATTTTAAAATATTATCATATCTTCCATCCCTCCTATCAAAAGTTTCTGATAAATTAGTTTTGTGATTTTGTTCTTAATATGGCTATGAGGCTGAATTCTTATCATGCAACAGGATACTCAGTTGCACTTTCATTGTTACCTTATATTGGTTCTGGAATCCACAATTGGGCACTGATAAGCAAAATGTAACAGGTGTGGATATGAGAGCTGGACCACCATAAAGAAGGCAAAGACTTGATGCTTTCAAATTGTGGTGCTGGAGAAGACTCTTGAGAGTCCCTTGGACTGCAAGGAGATCAAATCAGTCAATACTAAAGGAAATCAACCCTGAATATTCATTAGAAGGAATGATGGTGAAGCTGAAGCTCCGGTATTTTGGTGACCTGATGCAAAGAGCTGACTCATTGGAAAAGATTGTGATGATGGGAAAGATAGAAGGCAGGAGGAGAAGGGGGAAACAGAGTATGATATGGTTGGGTGGCATCACTGACACAATGAACATGAGGTTCAGCAAGCTCCAGGAGGTGGTGAAGGACAGGAAAGACTGGTGTGATGCCGTCCATGGGGTCACAAAGAGTGAGACATGACTGAGCACCTGAACAACAACAAAAACAAGCAGCTGGAGGCCTGACACCACCCTCAGCACTTAGAAGGGTTAGAACTGGTCCTGATGCTCCTATCCTACTCCAATTTCTGAACCCTCCATTTTTAAAAAACTTTATTTTTTTTATTGGAGTATAGCTAATTAGCAATGTTGCAACAGTTTCAGGTGGACAGTGAAGGGACATATACATGAATCCATTCTCCCCCAAACTCCTTTCCCATCAGGCTTCCACATAACATTGAGCAGAGTTCCCTGTGTTATACGTAGAACTTGATTGGTTATCCATTTTAAATGAAGCAATGTATACATGTCTATCCCAAGCTCCCTGACCTTCCCTTCCCCTCATTCTTCTTCACATATCTGTTAATTCTATTTTGTAAATAAATTCATTTGTATCATTTCTTTTTAGATTCTGCATGTAAAAGATGTCATAGGATATTTCTCCTCCTCTCCGATCTCCTTCACTCAGCATGACAATCTCTAGGTGCATCCCTGTTGCTGTAAATGGCATTATTTCATTCTTTTTAATGGCAAGGCAATTCATTCCAGTTCAGTCGCTCAGTTGTGTCTGACTCTTTACGACCCCATGGACTGCAGCACACATGGCTTTTCTGTCCATCACCAACTCCCTGAGCTTGCTCAAACTCATGTACATCAAGGTGATGATGTCATCCAACCATCTCATCCTTGTCCCTCTCTCCTCCCACCTTCAATCTTTCCATTCATCAGGGTCTTTTCAAATGAGTCAGTTCTTCCATCAGGTAGTCAAAGTATTGGAGTTTCAGCTTCAGCATCAGTCCTTCCATTGAATATTCAGGACTGATTTCCTTTAGGATTGACTGGTTTGATCTTCTTGCAGTCCAAGAGACTTTCAAGAGTCTTCTCCAACACCACAGTGCAAAACTATCAAATTTCCAGCGTTCAGCTTTCTTTATAGTCCAACTCTCACATCTATACATGACTACTGGGACAACCATAGTTTTGACTAGATGGACCTTTGTTGGCAAAGTAATGTCTCTGCTTTTTAACATGTTGTCTAGGTTGGTCGTAGCTTTTCTTCCAAGGAACAAACATCTTTTAATTTCATGGCTGCAGTCATCATCTGCAGTGATTTTGGAATAAAGTCTCTTACTGTTTCCATTGTTTCCCCATCTATTTTCCATGAAGTGATGGGACTGGATGCCATGATCTTAGTTTTCTGAAGCTTGAGATTTAAGCCAAATTTTTCACTCTCCTCTTTCACTTTCATCCAGAGGTCAGGCTTTCATCAAGACTTTTCACCAAGTATTTCATCAAGACTTACATTAAGCTGGCAAGCAATATTCCATGGTAAATGTGTATCACATCTTCTTTATCATTCTTCTGTCAGTGGACGCTTAGATTGCTTCTTGGTTATTATGAACAGTGCTGCCATGGACATTGGGATGCATGTATTCTTTCAGATCATGTTTTTCTCTGGCTATATGCCCAGGAGTGGGATTGCTGGACCATATGGTAGTTCTATTTTTACCTTTTTAAGGAACCTCCATACTGTTCTCCAGAGTGCCTGTACCATTTTACGTTCCCACCAACAGTGAAGGAGGTGAACCCTCCAGTTTAACCAAATAAGGATATTTCCAACAAAATTACCCAGAAATTTAAGGGTTGCCCTCGTTCCTCTACTGAAAGTCTGCTTTTCCATCCAACTATCATAGCTACATGTGCTCATTTAAGCAGGGGTGGGAAGAGAACTGAAGTGATAGTCCTAGGCAAGAAGAGGCAAGGTTGAAGAGCAAGCAGAACTGGAGAGTGCATGTGGACACAGTTACATTTTAGCTCATAAGAATCAGATGTGAAGTGTGTGGCAGGAGTCTTGTTGGCAAGGCTGGCTGGCTGCCAAGTGAACAAAAACCTAGGATGATAGTGGAAGAAGGTTGGAATAGAGCAAGCCAGAGGAATCACCATCTTTGGGAATCTCCTGTCAGTAGGCTTACCCATGTTGCAAAGAGCTAGTAGTCTGCAGAATTTTGTGACATCAATGCTTACCTAGAAAAGGGAGAATTAAAAGTGAAGCCAATGAGACACATATTCTTACCCTAATCCAGTGAAGGATAGAGGAACCTAAAAGAAAGAACAAGAGCAGTGAGAAGGCAGACCATACCATTTCTGCCTTTAGCAGGTGGGTTTCTGGGGCCAAGAGTCAAGCATTTCTAGGCAGTAGATTATAGAAGACATGTCTTGAATTACACAGGAGATGAGAGACTAAACTTGATGACACCTGTCTTTTTCAAATCTGACAAGGACCATAAAGTTATAGAATCTGCCTATGATTGTATCAAAGAATAAATACATCTCTAAATGTTTGTATCTCATTTGCTTCACACTCTATTTAGCAAACAAGTAAAAATTAAAATACGATCATTTTCTTAAAAATAATGGCAATTTGGCCTTACAATTTTACCCATTATGTAAGTTAGTATCTCCTTATTTTTTATTAGTCCAGCAGTTCATACCAGCAGCATTGGTATCACTTACAGGAGCTTGTTAGAAATTCTCAAGTCTGACTCCAGAGTCACTGAAGCAGAGACTTAGAGCCCAAAGGTATGTGTTTTAATAAGCCTTCCAGATAAGTGTATTGCCTAGTGAAGTTTAAGAATCACTATCTGTTTTTTTTNTTAGCATCATTCCTTCCAAGGAAATCCCAGGGCTGATCTCCTTCAGAATGGACTGGTTGGATCTCCTTGCAGTCCAAGGGACTCTCAAGAGTCTTCTCCAACACCACAGTTCAAAAGCATCAATTCTTTGGCATATGTATGGTTTAATATCTTTCTTGGCCTTAATTTGTACTGATTTTTTTTTTACTTTTTTTTTAACTACCCAGGAATATCACCATTTTAAGTGAAAAGTTGCTATACTCATATTCACTTCAAAATCAGCTTCCTTACATAATGGGAAGACAATGTTTAAAGTTTTTTTGCTTCCTTTAAACCACAACCATCACCTTTGTTCTAAAAGTACAGATACACACACACACACACACTCTCTCTCTCCTAATTTAACCATTGCCTCTCTTGCTCTGGAGCTAAATTAAGATTGTGTAAGAGTTTTCTTGATATCTGTTTCTGAGTAAAACAGACAAACTTTAATTTTGTTAATTCTGATTTTAAAAAATACTTTTCAGATTTTACCACTCATGAAATGTAAAGCATTGGCACATTATAGTTTGAAAAGATATTACAGAGAAAAGAGGCTAATGATTATCAAGCATTGTATTAACACATTTCATTTCTACCCAAAAAATGTCCAGTGCCAAAGATATCTTTTGATTTCATGCTAGTGTCTACTCTATCTCCACATGCCCTTAAGTGTAATGGAATTTGACTTAACGCTGCTAGAGTGGATTAGTAACAAAAATAACAACATCACTGTGATTTTAGACGCTTGAAGGACATAAGGAATCTTCATAACTGCTAAAAATACAGTATAGTATCCCAGACAAAGGGATTCTAAGAACATGTGAGGTCTAAACATTGTGGATTTGTGCCAGCTGAGCAGAGCAACAAGCAGTTCATTTGAGCAGCCTGCACAAACACTCCTTTCATAGAGGAACACTCTGTTACTATCCCATCCCCTCCCCTCTCCCTGAAAAATCCCATACATGACATTTGCATTGACTTCATCAGCTTCAAATTGCACCATCAAGAATACTATCATGCATTTTGTATTCTTTCCATCAATAGCCTGGACAGGAGGCTAATTAGCGTACCTCCAATGCTTTAAACACAGAATTGCCATAAAGGGCAATTCTCTCTCACAAAACCTCAACTTCAAAACTGTCAGTTTGGAGAAGGGATATTTTTTCCTAACACAAACTGAAACTAAATGGCTCCCTATATGTAAAAGTTTTATTTCTATGGTAAAATGTGAAATAATATTTTGAAAACCTTTCCAGCTCCAACTAGTGAGTGCTTTATAGACTTTAGATTGTTGTCAATAAAGTCATTTGTTGAATGATACTATGAAGTGATATGACACAGTTAGAATAATGAAATTCAAACCTTTATTTCCAGTATTTGATCTCATAGCTGGTCATGCTTTAGGCAACTTTCTCTGGATTCAGACCTGCCATAGTTGTTAGAAACTGATAGACCTGTGATAAATACTAATTATTTCTTAAGCATGAGAGTGAATAACCATGGATAGTATTCCAACAGAGTAAGAATTTGAGTTTTTATATAAATTTTCAATATTGATAGATTAAAAAGATACAAGATTGAAATAACTGACCTAACTATAGACACATTGCATATGTATATATATAAGTGCATATGTATATGTATCCTTTGCATACTTGTACAGATATATATATACAAACATAAGCACAAGAATTTTTCTTTTTTTCCTTTTCAATTGCAAATGAAAAAAAAATTACTTCTTGAATTTTTCCCATAAAATAATGAACTAGAATATCTGTCACAAGAGTTATATACATCCTTCATCTTGATAAAATAGACACATACAACATTTTGCAGAAATTAGTTAAGGGGAATGAAGACAAACATCCCATATGTCATCTGATTGTGTTTAAGATTCTCTGTTCGTACTCACATAATAGTTATGACCGAGAGAAATCTCTCTTGTTTCCCTTTTGTGGGAATGATAATCAAGTGATTACAGCCATCTGTATGTGAGCCAGACTGTGTTATAACAAGGTCAAAATTTCTGTGTGGTAAAGCTTTCAAAGCACATTTATAATTGAGAACCACTCTTAACAATAGTTTTTGAGGAGTTACTTTGTGCCTGTGATAATGAGGTTTGACCTGTAATGCCTGTTCTGTGTTTGTATATATTGTGAAATGATCATCACAATAAGTCTAATTAACGTCTATCACCATACTTAGTTATCATTCTTTTTTCTTGTGATGAGATCTTTTAAGGTCTACCCTCATAGGATCTTTGAAAAATACAGTTCAGCATTATTAACTATAGTCATCATGCTGTAGATTATATCCTCAGGACTTATTTACATTATAACTGGAAATCTATGTCTTTTGATCCTGGTCATCCATTTTGCCCATCCCCAACCCCTGCAACCACCAATCTGTTCTCTGTATATATGAATTTGGTTCTTGTTTTGTTTGCTAGATTCCACATACAAATGAGGTCACATGGTATTCATCATTTTCTGTTTGACTTATTTCACTTAGCATAATGCTTTTAAGGTCCATCTATGTTGTAACAATATAGCAAGGCTTCCTTCCTTTCTTTGGATGAATAATATTTCATGGTATGTGATTGTATGAGTATATATGTATATATATATGCACACTCAGTTGAACCTTCAGCATGGGTTTGAATTGTGCAAGTCCATGTATACATGAATTTTTCTCAGTAGTAAATACTACATAATTCTCAATCAAATGGATTCACAGATGTGGAACCACCACCCACGTATATGGAGGAAGCTCAAATATCAAGGGCCTGCTGTAAATTATACTCGAGTTTTCCACTGATGGACAGGTTGGTGCCTCTAACTTCCGCAAGGTTCAAGGGTTAGCTGTATATGTTTTCCATGTTTTCTTTATCCATTCATCCTTCAGTGGAATTAGGTTGTTTCTGTGTCCTAGATACTTTTAATAATCCTACAGTGAACATGGGGGTGCACATGTCTGTTTGAATTAGTGTTTTCATTTCCTTCAGATAAATGCCCGGATGTGGGATTACTGGATCATATGGGAGTTCTATTTTTAATTTTTCCAACAACCTCCCACTGTTTCCCATAGTAGCCATATGAATTTTACCTTCCCAGCACAGTGTAAAAGTGTAATGCCTTTTATACTCTAAAGGAACTACAATTTTATACACACACACACACACACACACACACACATAAAATCCCCATGCTTTAGAATGGATCCTCATGATTAAAAAAAAAAAAAAATCATATGATTTCCTTTTCAGAAACCACTAAGAATGTGGCTTTTAAAAGTTTATCTACTCTGGTCATTATATGTTTAAACAACATATCATGCTTGTATCAACATCAGAGTAACAAGGAGCTTATCACCAATAATTTTCTTATTATGACTCCCAAAAACTGACTTGAAATTGTAAAACATTAGGGAACTT
>SJYQ01001240.1:257726-294804 GCA_006410935.1 Redunca redunca
CAAACTATCATGAGTAAATTAATGAGTATATTAATTTAGAAATCCTTAGCTCATACCTCATTTTAGCTAATACTGGTAAACAAATCAGAGTATCTGCAAGAACTTTAATTATTTAGTTAAATATGATCTGAAACTAAACTCCTCTTCTGCGTGCGTTGGAAATAGACTGCAGATGATTACATTTCCATAGACTTCACAACATGAGCTGCTTCGAGTTTGAAATAAGAATGTTAAGGTTGCCAAGTATAAAGTTTATAAATGCTGTTATTTTGGATTATATAGAGTTATGAAAATCCAAATGTTTTACAAAGTTAAAAAGTATTCTTTTTTTGCTCACTTATAACTCAAAAATCACTAAAGTCATTCTGCCGAAACATGCCAAGAAACCCAGCTTCTTGCCATATGCCTGCATAATCTTATCAAATCTCTGCTATTCACGTGCACATTTTTACACACACACACATACAAACAAGGGATGCCAAAGACTAAAAATATATTTTACAGAAGCTTGAATTGAGACCATGACCTCATTTGAACACAGAATGTGGCCTATTTCTAAGGCTATTTTTAAGCCAGCATTAACAAAATTACATATGTGTGTTTTACTTAGAACTTCCTGGTACCCGCTGTCATTTCACCCCAGTGACTGAAATAATCTCATAAATGCATAACTTATTTCTAAATTTTATTTACTGTGTACAACTTGCTTAATCAGTTAATAATGTTATAAAATAAAAGCATGCAGGAAGCACCAGATAAGCATTAGCTATACTATAATAATAATATATTTAATAGTAATAACTATAACTAAAACACATGTATAAATAGATTTTTAGATATGGGCTTTAAATTAGTGTCTAAAGCTCTTAAAATAAACTCTATTAATAAATTGCTCATTAAATCTTTTTCCTTTGTGAAATTTAGCAGTTCAATCTGTTCTGAGGCTCTGATTGTCCAAGTGCAAAATTTCCTATTTGGAATTACCTAGTGCGTACCCATGTAATCTTCAGCCTCCATTTCTAGGTCTTTTCAGATGATGATGACAAGGATTGTATTCTCCCTTGAGACATGGACTGAGAAGGGAATTTCAAATTTGGATATTCTGAAATGTTTAAAGAACACATAGTTCATGCCAAAGAGTAATTAAAGACTGCTCCTATATGTCTGTGTTGAAAAAAAAAAAAANAAAAAAAAAAAAAAAAAGGAGTAAAAAAAAAAGGAGTGAGTGGAAAAGTGCCTCAACTATCACTGTACTTTGTTCCAGGGTAACAATTTTTAGGATATAGGAGCTTCTTTCCAAGCTGATTTCAGACACCCCTCTATTTTAGGATGTTTCCAATATTCTGATCCAAAGCACCATTTCAAGATGTGTGTCCTTTCATGTTATAATTTGTACCTTTCTACTTTTCCAACTTCATCTCTTTGCTATGTATACTCATACTGTCTTACAGTTAATTGCTCATGTCTTTATCTCTCTCATCCAGGAGAGAGTTACTTTACTCTTTTATTCTTAGCCTGGGCGAAAAGGCTGTTTATTTAGTATTTGAATAAATGAGAAAATGTTTTCTGAGCAACTGTATATAAACTATCCAGTGGGGTTGACAGTGCCATTAACTCCTACTATAATAAATTTAGACCACATCAACGGCTCACAGATGTGGGTACCTGTGTAATTACCAAGAAGTTTTGAAAGAAATACTTATGGAAAGACCCACTAAACACATATCAAACTATCTAGATGTAGAGGGGACAGAATATAGAGAGGACTGATTATTAATAAGTTTTAAAAATCCCCTAGGTTATTCTAATGGGTTGAGAACCACAGCCATAGATGACCTTCTATCTACCTATAAGGTTTGATATCACATGTACTTACAAATTAGGCCATGGTATCAATGAGCCTGGGTGTTGAAGTTAGTAATGTGGTTAATATGGATCTATTTCCTGGGTACTTTTACATTTCACAATATTGTTGTAAAGTTTTCATGGAATTCAGACCTATATTTTATAACCTATTTTTCACAGTCAGATTTAGATATGGATTTGTGACTTAACTGTTTCATTTTAATTCCTTCTACAAAATTTTTGCAGATATTTATCTAAACTTCATTTTAACAAGTCACTCTGTGTTTCTCCTCTGATACGGTAGATACCGTTTAATGGATTGATCTGATTCTATTCAATTTCTTTACTTGATTCAAAATCAACTTCCTTATGATTTGCCCTGTTCTTTCAAATATTAAATAAATCTTCATTTTTCCATCAGTAAATCCATCAAGTAGTTGAAAATAGTTATTCTATTTACTTTTCCAAACCGTGTTTCCACATTCTTCTTATAATATGCTATTTGGCATTTGTATTACTCTGTAACAATTTTAAGTGTTTAAAATTAAGAACTTTAATTAAAATGTATCACTATATAGCTATTTACTATTGTAAATGCATAATGAACTAGCAAAGTGAAATAATACACATTTGACATGAACATTTTACCTTGGTGAACCAAAGTTACCCCTGCCTCCCTGTCTAACAATAAGCATATAGCTTATTGTTGGGTTTTAAATTTCAATATAGATGTTCCATTTATCATGGATAAGTTTTTGGTGTTTATTTTTGAAATCTAGTTGTGGTAATGTAGGAAAAAGGGGGGATTTCTTGTGAAAGCTGGGGCCAGAGATATTTTTTTTCAGTCATTTGGGCACTAATTTTGATTCCTCTCTCCAGAAGAATGTATGGCCTTGCTGATTCAGAGGTTGGTTCACAACCTGTGTACACTTCCTTAAAAACAACATATTGGATTGATAATTTAAGATTTTCCAAAATGTCATTTTAAAGTCCCATGCATAAAAATTCAGAATTATGACACTAACTGATATTTTGGAGTCTAATCAGAATCTATTTTGTTCAGATAGAGTGGTACAGGCAGCAGCCTTCCCCAGTGAAGAACTCTGGCTACCTCTATTGATATTTTGGCACCATGGAAAACTCATTTCCATTATGATTTTATAGCCTTGGGTAATTAAATTGGGAATGCAATCTGTGTAGAGTGTGAGGGTTTATTGATGCACACATACATGCGCATGTATAATTGTATGCTTGTAGTTTTTAAAATTTTGTTTGGATCAGTATTCCTTTCCTTCTTAATCAGCTTATCTGGAAGTGAATACTCATCAAGTGTTAATTATTCCTCCTTGCTTTGGATCTGTGTCATTCAGTTCATTTCAGTCGCTCAGACTTGTCCGACTTCTTGCGACTCCATGAATCTCAGCATGCCAGGCCTCCCTGTCCATCACCAACTCCCAGAGTTCACCCAAACTCATGTGCTTTGAGTCGGGGATGCCATCCAGCCATCTAATCCTGTTGTCCCCTTCTCCTCCTGCCCCCAATCCCTCCCAGCATCAAAGTCTTTTCCAATGAGTCAACACTTCGCATGAGGTGGCCAAAGTATTGGAGTTTCAGCTTTAGCATCAGTCCTTCCAATGAACACCCAGGACTGGTCTCCTTTTGATGGACTGGTTGGATCTCATTGCAGTCCAAGGGACTCGCAAGAGTCTTCTCTGGCACCACAGCTTAAAAGCATCAATTCTTCGGTGCTCAGCTTTCTTCACAGTCCAGCTCTCACATCCATACATGACCACTGGTTCAGCAACAGTCCTCCCAATGAATATTCAGGACTGATTTCCTTTAGGATTGACTGGTTTGATCTTGCAGTTCAAGGGACTCTCAAGAGCCTCTTCCAACACTACAGCTCAAAAGCATCAATTCTTCGGCGCTCAGCTTTCTTTATAGTCCAACTCTCACATCCACACATGACTACTGGAAAAACTGTATCTTTGACTAGACAGACCTTTGTTGGCAAAGTAATGTCTCTGCTTTTTAATATACCATCTATATTTGTCACAGCTTTTCTTCCAAGGAGCAAAGAGTTATAACAGTTATAAAACAAAGTAATTATGTTATAATATACACAAATCTCTCCATTTCACTATGAAATATAACAAACTTTTTCAAATGCCTTGGTAGACTGAAATTATAAAATGACTGAATATCCTGCTGATACAGTAAAAAGTTATACAGGTTCATCAATTAAAAATACAGTAAGATATATTGACATAAATGTGGCTATTTGATCAGAAACTATCATCCTAAACTCCTAAATCTCCATGCAGTCTTACTTCAGTGAGTGTCTTAACTACGTATGAACTAGTCATACATGGAAATGATCACACTTAATTTCTAAGTGGCTATTTCTACAAACCTCAGTAGAGTCCTCTAGTGGATTAAGAGGGTCTAAGCGGAATACATTTTCTCAGTGTAAAGTCTACTACTCAAACCTGAACAGTGCATCTCTACTATCAAGCAAGAGTGGAATGATACCTTCTGATGGTATCAGCCATTAAAAAGAAATAATAATCTCTGAAGAGAAAATCCCCCAAAAGCTCCAAAGGACCAGATGAGGGTGCCATGACTTTTTTAAATTAACATTTGTTAAGGGGGGCACATTATGCCAAATAGTGAACATGGTTCAATAGACCACACAAGAATTGAGACAGAAGTTTATTAATCGCAAGTCCTGGAGGAAGTACACAGCATGCCTCAAGAGGCCACATCGAGAGAAAAAAGACAGTGCAGACACAGAAGTGGCAGGATTTCTGCTGTCAAAACAATTATGACATTGCCCTTCAACTTTGCGAGGTCACAGCTGGAGGGTACCAACCGTGAACTGGAAAAGGGCCTTCCCCAGATGATATGATGATGCCGGTGCCTTGATCTTAGACTTCTTGCCTCCAGATTGGTGAAAAATAAATTTCTACTGTTTATAAGCTAATGATTTCACCCTTTGGCCTCATATGACAGTTTATTCCTCACTCCTATTTTATGTCTTCTTTTTTTTATCTCTGTCTGTGTCTTATTATTTTACCACTCAGGCTGAAAAGCACCCTATATCTGGGGTATGCTGATTTTGTGGCAGAGGGTAGAACAGGCAGTGTCAAAACCATGCAGTGGCTTTGAAAACTTCCGGTTGAATGTGATATATCGCTCCTTACTACATCCCTTGGTCAGAGAAAAGCCTATGGCTTTGATGTCAATGAGAGAAACCATCCCATTAGGATATATTGGGATATTCATCCCATAGAGATAGTAAATAGATGCTTCATGGATGGAAGCAGTGGATATTTGGGAAAACTATAGCAACAATAATGCCTAGAACATAATATGATTTTAATATGTCTTTAAGGAATCTAAGGGTTGATTAATGGATAAATAAATGATTTAATGATTAATTTTACAGTATTAACCACTATGCCATTGAACATCTAGCTACAGTATTTAACATTTTAACTACTAAAAATGGTAGATCATTAAAAGCTTTGAATAAAAAGTACTGTTTGAATAAAGGATAGCTAGAAACTTCTAGTGAGACAATGAAGCAAAATGTGGCCAATAGATCATCCATTTAGAGTCCCCAGAGAGNTTTTACCACTCAGGCTGAAAATCACCCTATATCTGGGGTATGCTGATTTTGTGGCAGAGGGTAGAACAGGCAGTGTCAAAACCATGCAGTGGCTTTGAAAACTTCTGGTTGAATGTGATATATCGCTCCTTACTACATCCCTTGGTCAGAGAAAAGCCTATGGCTTTGATGTCAATGAGAGAAACCATCCCATTAGGATATATTGGGATATTCATCCCATAGAGATAGTAAATAGATGCTTCATGGATGGAAGCAGTGGATATTTGGGAAAACTATAGCAACAATAATGCCTAGAACATAATATGATTTTAATATGTCTTTAAGGAATCTAAGGATTGATTAATGGATAAATAAATGATTTAATGATTAATTTTACGGTATTAACCACTATGCCATTGAACATCTAGCTACAGTATTTAACATTTTAACTACTAAAAATGGTAGATCATTAAAAGCTTTGAATAAAAAGTACTGTTTGAATAAAGGATAGCTAGAAACTTCTAGTGAGACAATGAAGCAAAATGTGGCCAATAGATCATCCATTTAGAGTCCCCAGAGAGACTGTCAAACATATACATATTTAAATGCTTGAGCTAGATCCTCTGACTCAAATGGCACTAAAGGGCCTAAGATGATTGCAGTTTATTTTTGATGGACATCTTTCATGATTCTAAATACTGTAAAACTTGAGAAGCTTGTCACAGATGTATAAGAACAAAAAACTATTATGTAAAGTTTAGAGAATTTGTGGAGAGATAATTTCTGGAGGAAAAAAATAAGAATCATCAGAGATATTTTCTGCCATGAATGTTAAATTACAAATTAGTGGAAATGCAGTTATTTTTTCAAGAGTACAGACATTGCCCTCCTTGTTCTAGAAGCTGAAACTTTTCTATCTCTATAAAGAAGCAAAACATCTATGTTGAGATAGGTAGTTTTTGTTCTATTAATTTAAAATAATCTCACATACTTTATACAATATTGTCACAAACACAAATCTACCCATTTGTGCTTTTTGGAGAGGGACGAGGGGTGGGGAAGTGCAAAATAAAAGATTATTGGCTAAGAAAAAAAAAAGAATCATAAGAAATAAAGATGTTGATAGGACAGGATTTTCTATTACTTTCTTAGGAAAGTAGAAACATTTGGGACATATAAAACAGTCAAAAATGTTGTTGAGTCGTTCAGGCATGTCCAGCTCTTTGTGACCCCATAGACTTCCACCCGCCATGCTTCCCTGTCCTTCACTGTCTTCTGGAGTTTGCTCAAACTCATGTCCATTGAGTCAGTGATGCCATCCAACCATCTCATCCTTTGCCGTCCCCTTCTCCTCCTGCCCTCAATCTTTCCCAGCATCAGTGCCTTTTCATTGGATTTTGGCATCAGGTGGCCAAAGTATTGGAGCTTCAACATCAGTCCCTCCAATGAGTATGCAGAGTTGGCTTCCTTTAGGATTGGCTGGTTGGATCTCCTTGCTGTCCAAGGGGCTCTCAAGAATCTTCTCCAGCTGATATTCTAGTTTAGTCTTACATAACTATTATCTTCACATAAAAGCTGAAATTATTTTAGATTTTTCTCTCTCATGATTCTGTATAGATATATATACATATATATATACACAAACTTTTATTAAATATATTAATATATAATATATTGTATTCACTATAAATATAATTGTTCACTTTTAGTGAACAGTTAATTGCTTTTTAGTACCTTGCTTTTATTCCTAGTGTTACTTATAGAAATCCTCCTATGATTATTATGATTACTACTGATGTGAGGTCTACCATGTAATTTGATATTATGGATGTTCAATACTTTCTCGTTTCTTTTTTAAGCAATCTCATTATAATACATTGATTAAGAAAGCACTGGCATCAGATAGTTTGTATTTGAATTCTAGTTCTCCATACTATACACAGGAGCCTCAGTTTGCTCATTTATACAGTAGGTACAATTCTACTTATATTATGAGAGTGAATAAAGTAATACATGTAAAGGCACAGCATAGGTAGAGTGTGTGTGTGCATATACATGCTCGGTCATGTCTGACTCTTTGTGACGCTATGGACTATAGCCCATCAGGTTCTTCTTCAATGGAATTCTCCAGACATGAATACTGGAGTGGGAATAAGATATAAACCTAAATCCTTGTGTTTTTGCAATGTTTATTTTGGGGCTGATAAAATGAGCCCTATGCATTAAGAATATTTATCAATTTCTCCTAAAACATTGTGTATATATAATCTAGTTTTGGTAATGAGAAAGCTGACAACACTTTTATTTTCTTCCTTTGCAGGCAATACATCTTATTTCTAAAAGCTTTCCATAGTTTCTCTTTTTCCTTTGAGTTCAAAGATTTTTACTATTATATGCATCTTGTGGGCCATTTCTCATTCTTACTACTTGGAACTTGGCAGGCAATTTAAATATATGGAATTCTATATTTCTTAGCTCTGATAAATTTTCTTTTAATATTCCAGATTTATTCTAATAGACTCCTGTCCCAATCTAAGTGCAGTTGTAAAATTATACATTCTTCCCACCCCTGACACCCCTCTCCCCCATCACCCAGTGCTAGCTCTAGCAAATTTGGGCAGGAAAGGGGAAAGTGAAGTGAAAGTAAAAGTTGCTCAGTTATGTCTGACTCATTGAGACCCCATGAACTGTACAGTCCATGGAATTCTCTAGGCCAGAATACTGGAATGAGTAGCCTTTCCCTTCTCCAGGGGATCTTCCCAACCCAAGGATCAAACCCAGGTCTCCCACATTGCAAGCAGATTCTTTACCAGCTGAGTCACAGGGGAAGCCAGGGCAGGAAAGGGGACAGGCACATAAATCTTAGTTTAGTCTCTTTTATTTTTTCTTCCATATATTTGTGTGTCTTAGTTATTTTTTTACTACTTATTTTTTGGATAATAGTTGAGTAAACATTAACTTATTTGAATAGTTCATTTTTCTATGTCATAATAATAACTTCCTTAGTTATGTAAAATAAAACTTCTTCTGTATATTAAATAATATCTTGAAATACATTGAGCTATTTTAGAGCCATTATATTATAAGTCTTAATCTTTTTGAATCTAATCAGCACTATATTGTTTGAATTACTATAGCTGAATTTAATACCAAATTTTTAATAAAATAAGCCCTTATATATTAAAATATTTTTCAACTTCTCCTAAATATTTTATTCTATATGTTCTTTCTGACCAACTTGTCAAAATAATACTCAAAATTTATATAAGCGTGATCTCACTTGTATACAAATGTGTCAGAAATCTTAAAACTTCTCTTATGATGGCACAAGCCATGTGGTAAAATTGATACAAAGAATATTTTTGAGCAGATTTTTTTAGCAGTTTTAGATTTATAGAAGAATTGAGCAGAAAGCAGAGATTTACCGTATACCATCTTACTTTCCCTTCAGTTTCCACTATTATTAACATCTTACATTAGTGTGGTACATCTGTTAAGATTAATAAGCCAATATCACTACATTACTACCAGCTCAGATCTATATTTTTAAATCAGGATTTACTGTTTACATTATGTATTCTGTTAGTTTTGACAATGTATAATAACATTTATCCACAGAATAGTTTTACTGCTCCAAACTCCACTGGGCTCCAACTACTTATCTTTCCCTTTCCTTCCCAACTCTTGGTGACCACTCATCTCTTTACTGTTTTCATAGTTTTGCCTTTTCCACAATGTCATACAGTTGGAATCCTATAGTACACAGACTTCATATTTGGAAGCTTTCTCTTAGAAATATGCTTTTAATAAGACTCCTTGATATCTTTCTGTGGCCTGATAGCTATTTTTTCCAAATGCTAAGTAACACTCCATTGTATGGATGTACCACAGTTTATTCACCCATTGCAAGACATCTTATTTGCTTTCCGGTTTTGACAATGTGAATAAAGCTGTTATAAACATCCATATGCAGGTTTTTATGTGGACATATTTCAACTCATTTGGATAAATGCCAAGGAATACAATTGTGGGATCATATGGAAAGACTATGTTTAGACTTGGAAGAATCTGTCAAAATTGTTTTTCCAAGTAGCTGTACTGTTTTATGCTCACCAGCAATGAATAAGAGTTTCTGTTGTCTCATGTCCTTTCCAGTGTTTGGTATTGTTGGTGTGTGAATTTTAGACTTTGTAATAGATACATACTGACATCTCATTGTTGTGTTAATTTGCTACTCATAATGACATATGATGTTGCACGTATTTTCATGTGCTTATTTGCCATCTACATACCTTCTTTGAGGAGTTTTCTGTTCAGATCTTTTGCCCATTTATACTGGCTCATTTATTTTTTTATTATTTAGTTTTAAGGTTTCTTTGTATATTCTAGACATTCATCTTTTATCCAATAGGTGTTTTAAAAATATTCTCCCAATACGTGGCTTATCAACTCATCCTCTTGTTAAAGTATTTTACAAATTAGAAATTCTTAGTTTTAATGAAGACCAATTTATCATTTTTTTCATGGATTGTTCCTTTGTTATTATTGTGTCCAAGAAGTCATTGCCAAACTCAAGATCACTTCAACTTTCTCCTATATTATCCTCTAGCAGTTTTACAGTATTTTGTTTTATGTTTAGGCATATGATTGTTTTGAGTTAATTTTTGTGAAAAGTAAAATGTCTGTTTTTAGATTAATCTTTTTTGGCCATGTGGATATCTCATTGCTCTACTACCATTTATTGAAAGTACTATCCTTTTGCTATTGAATTGCCTTTGCTCCTTTCTCATAAAGGGCTTCCATTGTAGCTCAGCTTGTAAAGAATCTGCCTGCAATGTGGGAGACCTAGGTTTGACCCCTGAGTTGGGAATATCTCTTGGAGAAGGGAATGACTACCCACTCCAGTATTCGGGCCTGGAGAATTACTTGGACTGTATATCCATGGGATCCCAAAGAGTCGAACATGACTCAGTGACTTTCACTTTCACTTTTGCTCCTTTGTCAAAGATCAGTTGACTATATTTATGCAAAAAGATAGTATTTTGAGAATTGAAATGCTTGAAATTGAAATAATTTGTCAGCTTATATACAAAAATCGTGGCTCAGAGGTTAAAGCATCTGCCTGGAATGCAGGAAACCTGGGTTTGAACCCAGGGTCAGAAGATCCCCTGGAGAAGGAAATGGCAACCCACGCCAGTACTCTTGCCTGGAGAATCCCATGGAAGGAGGAGCCTGATGGGCGACAGTCCATGGGGTCGCAAAGAGTTGGACATGACTGAGCGACTTCACTTTCACTTTCATACAAAAATTATGTTCTAGGAGGCAATATCGGAGAAGGCAATGGCACCTCACTCCAGTACTCTTGCCTGGAAAAACCCATGGGTGGAGGAGCCTGGTGGGCTGCAGTCCATGGGGTCGCTAATAGTCAGACACAACTGAGCGACTTCACTTTCACTTTTCACTTTCATGCATTGGAGAAGGAAATGGCAACCCACTCCAGTATTCTTGCCTGGAGAATCCCACGGATGGGGAGCCTGGTGGGCTGCTGTCTATGGGGTCGCACAGAATCTGATACGACTGAAGTACTTAGCAGTAGCAGCAGCAGTAGGAGGCAATATAATCAAAACACTGGCTTCTTCTGGACAGAAATTATTTGCACCACTACTAGATAAAAATATCCATAATTTAACATGTGACTACAGAGTCTGGGTCAGAATCAACTACAGACATAATGTCAGAGCATATCCTATACAGATCTGAGCTCAAATGTTACATCTTCAGGGAGCTCTTTCCCAACTATGCTGCCTACCTTTAGTTTTCTCCAAAAGGACATTTTGTCAGATGCCCTTCTTTATATTCCTGGTCCTTATAATTTCTGTGGACAAATAATAAGTGTAAAAGAAACAAGATCTCCCATTTGTCCAGCCCCCTTACATTTATGTTGGTCTATGATTTGCTACAAGAATCAAGGTATCAATTCCAGGTATGAGCATAGGAAACCTGTTGTGAGCCTTTCCACTTGCATATATAGCTTGATGTAAAATGTAAGAAGACCTTGTTTGGAGATAGAGGAGAGATGTTGAGATCTGAGTAACCTAGATGACTGATTTCACACATGAAGTGAATCAGTCTAACAGTACTGTCTAGACAGATGGCTGAAACTACAGCAGCCACAGGGATAACAAGAAATAAAATTTTGTGTGTGAGAAATTTTGGAGTCATTTGTTACCACAATAAAACATAGGCTATCCTGACCAGACCAATATACTGTGTACAAATTAATAGTGTATGTACATATTTTAGGTGAATAAGCAAAGCAAAATGAAGAAAATATATTTTAGTCCAATGAAATATTCCTAAATGCAGCAAAATAATTTCATTACAAAACACAAGTGCATTTTTTAGTTATATCAACCTTCCAGAGAATTATAGGAGATTTCAGTCTAATTGTGTACATGTGTTTCATATGGCTACGTAACCCATGTACTTCAGTTCAGTTCAGTCGCTCAGTCGTGTCCGACTCTTTGCGACCTCGTGAATTGCAGCACGCCAGGCCTCCCTGTCCATCACCAACTCCCAGAGTTCACTCAGACTCATGTCCATCGAGTCAGTGATGCCATCCAGCCATCTCATCCTCTGTCGTCCCCTTCTCCTCCTGCCCCCAATCCCTCCCAGCATCAGAGTCTTTCCAATGAATCAACTCTTTGCATGAGGTGGCCAGAGTACTGGAGTTTCAGCTTTAGCATCATTCCTTCCAAAGAAATCCCAGGGCTGATCTCCTTCAGAATGGACTGGTTGGATCTCCTTGCAGTCCAAGGGACTCTCAAGAGTCTTCTCCAACACCACAGTTCAAAAGCATCAATTCTTCAGCGCTCAGCCTTCTTCACAGTCCAACTCTCACATCTGTACATGACCACAGGAAAAACCATAGCCTTGACTAGATGGACCTTAGTCGGCAAAGTAATGTCTCTGCTTTTGAATATGCTATCTAGGTTGCTCATAACTTTTCTTCCAAGGAGTTAGCGTCTTTTAATTTCATGGCTGTAATCGCCATCTGCAGTGATTTTGGAGCCCCAAAAAAGAAAGTCTGACACTGTTTCTCCATCTATTTCCCATGGAGTGATAGGACCAGATGCCATGATCTTCGTTTTCTGAATGTTGAGCTTTAAGCCAACTTTTTCACTCTCCTCTTTTACTTTCACCAAGAGCCTTTTTAGTTCCTGTTCACTTTCTGCCATGAGGGTGGTGTCATCTGCATATCTGAGGTTATCGATATTTCTCCTGGCAATCTTGATTCTAGCTTGTGTTTCTTCCAGTCCAGCGTTTCTCATGATGTACTCTGCATATAAGTTAAATAAGCAGGGTGACAATATACAGCCTTGACATACTCCTTTTCCTATTTGGAACCATCTGTGTTCCATGTCCAGTTCGAACTGCATACAGATTTCTCAAGAGGCAGGTTAGGTGGTCTGGTATTCCCATCTCTTTCAGAATTTTCCACAGTTTATTGTGATCCATGCTACTAATTAACTGATTAAAGTAAAATCCAAATTGAATCTAGTAATAGGTTCTGGCTGAGGTACTTTAAAATTTCCAGGCATAAGAACCTAGAAAGCAGTTATGAGGATAAGGAGAAAACATTATAGGCATATCCAAGAACCAATAAGATCAACTGTCACTTTCTACTTACATGGTTGATCTTCTCAAACTCAAATTTTGGTCTATATTCTTATCTTTTGACTGTTTAATCTTGGCCTCCACATGTGTCCTTCTCTGCTTTGACACGTACTTTAGGACACTGGGAATTTATAAACTATCTTTTTTCTATGTCTCATCAGTTGGCTTTCTAATAGGTTCTGCCAACAGGAAGCAGTGTTGGTAGATCAGAAAGTGGAAGGAAAAGAGAAGCTTTCTGATTGTGGTAGAGCTAGAGTTACTGGAATAGAATTACTAATTTGAATTCTAATTAAAATTACTTGGAGTAGGGGTAGCAGTGAAGTGCTATTGGACTTCAGCTTTTTTTAGACATTTTAATATTGATCACCCATTGGTGTGCCCAGGACTACCAGTATGGCCTCTTCTGGTGTGTGGTACCTGATGCAGCCTGGTAGGCTCCTGCTCAGAGGTATTAGCAACTTAGTTTTCTTATCTGATATATTATCTGTGATATATTATCTCCTCTTCACTTTCATTCCTGCAGTTCCTGTCACCTTTACTTTGATCACTCAGTCTCCTGTCACCTGGGTAACCACTCAGCCTGTTTGAACAACATTGATTTCTATTTCCCTGATGTCTTTGACATATTACAAGAAGGCTATGGTGAGGGAATTAGTAATTTGTCTAAAACTCATTTGGCCATACAAATGAGTGAATGCAATATAGTGCAGGGCAAACAGACATCGTGAATTTTCTGGGCACAGATTCCTTTAGTAGTTTGAGCTCTCTTGAACCAAAACAAAAATTGAAGTAAATAATCACACAACCACTTAGGTAACCTGAAATAGCTGCCTAAAATTTCATGCCCTAAAATACATGCACTTTACTCTGTTGGATACATCTTGGCATTTTATTTATACATGATTCTAACAGGCCCTTTTTATCTCTTTGTTCAGCCCACTGTAAACTACCTTGGAATAACAATTTTATATGGGGGTATTAGAATTACTCTTAAAAGTACAGTGACCAAAATGAAGGTAAATCATTGACAGATTAACAATAGAGGAAAAAGAAATACTCAAAAAGAGAAACATGAGAACTCTTAAAGTATAATCATACAGAATAAAAGGTTCAGAGACATGTTTATTTATAGCTTTAAAAATGTCTCCAAATGTGTAAAATCATCCATTTTTCTGACATTTTCATTAATACATTAAACTTTATTTCAGTTTTCATATTTTAAAACATCAGTATACAGCTGTGTAGGAAAAATTATATAACAGATATTACTTGTTTTAATTAAGTTGGAAAAGTACAGAAGCATCTCTGATATCTAAATGGAAATACTCTAAATGGAAATCTCATTTAGGTGTCAGAAGTTTCTGTACTTTTCCTACTTAATTAAAGTAAGTAATATCTGGTGTGTGTGTGTGTGTGTGTGTGTGTGTGTGTGTGTGTGTGTATAGGTTATGTCCATAGACAGCTTTTACATTGATTACCCAGTATACTTTTTAATGNGTAATATCTGTTGTGTGTGTGTGTGTGTGTGTGTGTGTGTATAGGTTATGTCCATAGACAGCTTTTACATTGATTACCCAGTATACTTTTTAATGGTGCCACTTTTATACTTAAAATGGTTCTGGTGTATGTCAGAAATTTCATGGCTCTATCCATTGGTAATATCTTTGTCATGATCTTATTGTGAAATATGTATTTTGTTAATATCTAGTGCTGTGCTTAGTTGCTCTGTCACATCTGACTCTTTGTGATCTCATGAACTGTAGCCTGCCAGGATTCTCTGTCCATGGGGGACTCTCCAGGCAAGAATGCTAGAGTGGGTTGCCATGCCTTCCTCCACGGGATCTTCCCAACCCAGGGATCAAATCCAGGTTTCCCACATTGCAGGTGGATTCTTTACTGTCTGAGCCTCCAGGGAAGCCTGTTACTATCCAGTAACTAATATAATCTCTGACACACAGTGGTAGTGGTGGAAATTGTTGGTTGTCCTCAATATGTGTATTCCTATTTTTCAAGAATTATACATGTCAATTCAGAAGTTAAGTGTGGCTGTGTGGATAAGTTCAGGTCAAGTGGAATATGAACAGAAATGTCATCTGGAGAGCTGGCAAATACATTTTACCTTTATTTCCAACCCCTCCTCCTTGTCACTCCTTGGGATGTGCATGCTTCATTTTGGAACGTGAGGTTTGGGGTTAGAGACAAACCTTTTCAAAACATGGCTGAGATCTGAACAGGAAAGACCTTGGTTCCCTGCAGAGTTCATAGAGCAGTCAGTAACCACTTACCTCTGGAGTGTTTATACAATAGAGAAATAAACATGTATCCTGTTTAAGACACATTTATTTGCAGCCAAATTACAGTCTTTTCTGAGATAGTAGATGTTTAATAAATGTCCAAATGGTACATCAGTTGTTGACTGAAGATCAAGCTAACATTTGATCAAACCTAGAGACCATGCTTTATTTAAAACAGTTTCAGCAGTGAAGTGCAAAAAATACAACTCAAATTTCTCTGAACAATATTGATATATGTTTAGTCAGATAACAGAAAAGCTACAGCTAGCACAGGATTTAGGTCTGATGATTTAATGCCACAGTAGTATCACGATTTACACACATTCTTTCTGTGGTCTTCTTCAGCCATCCTTTGGCAGTCATGGTGGATTTAGAATGATTACTGGAAGCAACAGCAATTTTTATTCAGCAGGAAAGGGATGACTGTTGCCTAGATTTTAAAAGTGAAGAACTTTTCTGAGAAGTCAGTGGAACTATCATTAGCTTGAATTGTACTTAATCTTCTCACCGTTAGAATCCTATGTGCTGATTGACTCGGCCCAGGGTTTTTAAAGCAGTAAAATGGCAAAGAGGATGAGGTACTCTAGAGTTTTAGAAATTTACTACTTGTTTCTAAAAATGACAATGTTCAGAAAATTTCAGCAGATTTTTATTTAAAAGTTTAAAAAGTGATAAATTTAGCTTTAAGGCTGTGCTTGCATGCATGCTCAGCTGCTCAGTCACGTCTGATTATTTGTGAGCCTATGGACTGTGGTCCGCCAGGCTCCTTTGTCCATGGAATTCTCCAGGCAAGAATACTGGAGTGGGCTGCCATTTCCTCCTTGATGTTGTTCAGTCACTAAGTCATGTCTGACTCTTTGTAACCCCATGGACTGCAGCAAACCAGGCTCCCCTGTCTTTTACTATCTCCCAGAGTTAACTCAGATTCATGTTGATTGAGTCAGTGATGCTATCTAAGCATCTTATCCACTGCCACCCCCTTTTTCTCTTGCCCTCAATCTTTCCCAGCATCAGAGTCTATTCCAGTGAGTCGGCGGCTTTTCCCATCAGATGGCCAAAGTATTGGAGCTTTAGCTTCAGCATCCAATGAATATTCAGGTTTGATTTCCTCTAGAATTAACTGGCTTGATTTCCTATATATTCCTAGGGTTGCAATGATTACAAATACAGAGATTTCATATTATTTGATCTGCAAAGTTAAACCTGGCAGATCTGTCTTATTTTTGCCCTTTTATTTCTTACTTTTGAATATTTGGCAGGACTAATCATGTTGATTGATATGTGGTAAAAAGAGACTGCTGTGAAACTGCTTCTGAGAAATAAGTTGCTGATGAAAATGGTGCAATTTAAGATTTTTAAATAAAGATGGAATAACTTTAATATTAGGAGATGCATAGATTTCAGGGGACCTGGAATAAAGCATATTTTTGGACTCATATTTGCTAATAATTAAGCTAAATTGTAAATGCCAGTAGCATTTGCTGTCAAAAGAGACAATAAGACTGAAAAATGTCTAGAAAAGTTTTCTTTATAATTTGTTACACTGGAAATCAATCTGAGAAAATTATGTAAAATGGTTATTGGTGGCTACAAGGTGAATTGTACATTTTTCTTTGTACATGTACTTTCAGTCTTCCGCTCAATTTTCCAGGTTAAATATAATATGGAAAGAATAGATAATAAGGCACATTCCTCAATCTCATACTTTCTATTACTTTAAAAATTATTTTTACTTGTTATAGAAAAAATACAGTGAAAATTGTCACTAAAATACAAGAGGTTTAGAGCAAGGCGATAAAGAAGGTTCTGCTAGAATTAGAAAGTTCACTGTCCTGGCAGAGAATACCCTCTGAAGTTCACAGGGAACACTCACCAAATTCCATGACAAGAGGAGTTTATCTTTGGATCACTAGTAGCTAGCAGTGTGCCTGGAGCAAAATAGAGGTAATACACATATTGATTACATGAATGGATAAAATGTTACAAAATCTTGTCTTCTCTAAAGGCAGGAATCAGTAAGCAATGTCAAGTGTGTTCAGGAAGACTAGTTTGATCCAAGTCATCCTTAACAGTAAGACTATACCATGTGGTATAGTGGTACCATGAATGAGGAAAAGAAACATGAGGCACAGAAATTGATTTTTTGTTTTCTCTACTAAAAAGAAAAACAAAAACATGTATTTTTGAGCATATTGAATCTATATTATATAATTATATCTCCATATGAATAAGTAAGGAAGTATGTGTCTTCTCTACTAAAATGTCTAACAACAGAGACCCTTCAAATAAGACAAATTCCCTCAGCTGCAAAACCAGCATACCACTGTCAAATGTAACACTGGAAGAAGAGCACACATTGGCCTTTCCCGATTAAAAGTTTCTAATTCTTTCATGATGTTTTCTGTCCCATTTAAATCTGTAATCAGCTATGGATCTTACATACATCAAATAAGCAGCACCAGGCTTAAGGCTTAAAACAACAGTGGAAATAAAGTAAAACAGGCAAAAAAAAAAAAAAAACAACCCAAAAAACTAGTTTTGCAGAAAATTTGAAAAATTATAGCATGGCTAAGTGTTGGTTAAACTGGGAAAGCAAAAAGGAAAAAAGTTGCATTTGGGAGAAATTTGCTCCCTTCAGTAACTTTTCTAGGATTTCAGAATTCTCCCCAAAAGTTATGTTTGCTTTTGTAATTCTAAATTATGAGAATCTCCTTCAATTCTGTAAAACTTCAGTGAGGAAACAAATATTCA
This sequence comes from Redunca redunca, assembly GCA_006410935.1. Taxonomy (NCBI): domain Eukaryota; kingdom Metazoa; phylum Chordata; class Mammalia; order Artiodactyla; family Bovidae; genus Redunca; species Redunca redunca. The sequence continues at coordinate 275,904 of SJYQ01001240.1, forward strand.
TCACATCTTCAGACACAAAACCCTAAAAAGGAGTGAATACAAAAGGAAGCTTATTCAAAGGGACAAACAAGTGGGATTTAAGGAAAAGCCTCTGATGCCTTGCCCTTGAACTACTCAAACACCTGCACAAGATCTTATTGACATTTAAAGGCACGCAAACAATGTTTGCTCCTCTCACATCACTTACATTCTGATTATTTAGAAACTACTCTTTTTTTTTTAACAAATGAATTGATCTGCAGAGGGTAATAATCAGTAACAAATATATTTAATCGTCATACCTGTGTGTAAAGACTGCAAGCAGAGATGAGTAGCAGTGAGTAGTTGTCCAGAGGAATGATAACTGTGAAGGAAATCAAAATACTTTACTATATGACACAACCCAACATCCCTGTTCAAACTTTGCCAGTAAAACCATGGAATTCAGTGTAAACCACACTAACAGAAAGAGGCCAATAGATCTGGCTGTTCATAGTGTTATTTGAGCTTGTACAGGAATGTTGAGTCATCATAACTTAAAATTTTACCTAGAAAGCAAAAAATGGTAGACTTTATTAGAGATAAATGTCAGTAGATCATAAAGGCATACTAGAAGTATCTCTTGGAATAACTCAATATTCCCAGGATCTGTATTATATGAAAGAGAATAGAAAATATAGCAAGGAACAGCAAAGTAGATAAAAGTAATAATTAAAAATACTAATTTTGGAGTTATTTGGTTGTTCTTCATATGTGATTACTATAGTTCTATGCTTATTTCAGGGACATTAAGAAAGTAACTATGAAATATATACATGTTATATACTGTGCCTATATGAAAATGTTATTCAGTTGTGTCCGACTCTTTGTGACCCCAGGGACTGTAGCCCACCAGGTTCCTCTGTCCGTGGGATTCTCCATACAAGAACACTGGAGTATAGTCATGCCTTCTCCAGGGGATATTCCCAACTCAGGGATTGAACCCAGGTCTCCTGCATTGTAGGCATGCATATATATAAACAATATAAATATACAAGTATGTATAAGGATGTATTGTGCTCTTCTCAGTTCAGTTCAGTTGCTCAGTCATGTCCACTCTGTGCAACCCCATGAATCGCAGCATGCCAGGCCTCCCTGTCCATCACCAACTCCCAGAGTTCACTCAGACTCATGTCCATCAAGTCAGTGATGCCATCCAGCCATCTCATCCTCTGTCGTCCCCTTCTCCTCCTGCCCCTAATCCCTCCCAGCATCCAAGTCTTTTCCAATGAGTCAACTCTTCGCATGAGGTGGCCAAAGTACTGGAGTTTCAGCTTTAGCCTCATTCCTTCCAAAGAAATCCCAGGGCTGATCTCCTTCAGAATGGACTGGTTGGATCTCCTTGCAGTCCAAGGGACTCTCAAGAGTCTTCTCCAACACCACAGTTCAAAAGCATCAATTCTTCAGCACTCAGCTTTCTTCACAGTCCAACCGTCACATCCATACATGACCCCTGGAAAAACCATAGCCTTGACTAGACGGAGTCGGCAAAGTAACGTCTCTGCTTTTGAGTATACTATCTAGGTTGGTAATAACTTTCCTTCCAAGGAGTAAGCGTCTTTTATTTTCATGGCTGCAATCACCATCTGCAGTGATTTTGGAGCACAAAAAAATGAAGTCTGACACTGTTTCCCCATCTATTTGCCATGAAGTGATGGGACCGGATGCCATGATCTTCATTTTCTGAATGTTGAGCTTGAAGCCAAGTTTTTCGCTCTCCTCTTTCACTTTCAGCAAGAGGCTTTTTAGCTCCTCTTCACTTTCTGCCATAAGGGTGGTGTCATCTGCATATCTGAGGTTACTGATATTTCTCCCAGCAATCTTGATTCCAGCTTGTGTTTCTTCCAGTCCAGCGTTTCTCATGATGTACTCTGCATATAAGTTAAATAAACAGGATGACAACATACAGCCTTGACATACTCTTTTTCCTATTTGGAACCAGTCCATTGTTCCATGTCCCGTTCTAACTGTTGCTTCCTGACCTGCATACAGATTTCTCAAGAGGCAGGTCAGGTGGTTTTGTATTCCCATCTCTTTCAGAATTTTCCACAGTTTATTGTGATCCACACAGTCAAAGGCTTTGGCATAGTCAATTAAAGCAGAAATAGATGTTTTTCTGGAACACTTCTGCTTTTTCCATGATCCAGAGGATGGTGCCAATTTGATCTCTGGTTCCTCTGCCTTTTTTAAAACCAGCTTGTAAAGCAATGCTCAAAATTCTCCAAGCCAGGCTTCAACAGTACATGAACCGTGAACTTCCAGATGTTCAAGATGGATTTAGAAAAGTCAGAGAGGAACCAGAGATCAAGTTGCCAACATCTGTTGGATCATCAAAAAAGCAAGAGAGTTCCAGAAAAACATCTACTTCTGCTTTATTGACTATGCCAAAGCCTTTGACTATGTGGACCACAACAACTCTGGAAAATTCTTAACGAGATGGGAATACCAGATAACCTGACCTGCCTCTTGAGAAATCTCTATGCAGATCAGAAAGCAACAGTTAGAACTTGCATAGAACAACAGACTGGTTTCAAATAGGGAAAGGAGTACGTCAAGGCTGTATATTATCACCCTGCTTATTTGACTTATATGCAGAGTACATCATGAGAAATGCTGGACTGGAAGAAACACAAGCTGGAATCAAGATTGCCGGGATAAATGTTAATATGCAGATGACAGCACCCTTATGGCAGAAAGTGAAGAGGAACTAAAAAGTGTCTTGATGAAAGTGAAAGAGGAGAGTGAAAAAGTTGGCTTCAAGCTCAACATTCAGAAAATGAAGATCATGGCATCCAGTCCCATCACATCATGGCAAATAGAATGGGAAACAACGGAAACAGTGACAGACTTTATTTTGGCGGGGCTTCAAAATCACTGCAGATGGTGAGTGCAGCCATGAAATTAAAAGATGCTTGATCCTTGGAAGAAAAGTTATGACAAACATAAACAGCGTATTAAAAAGCAGAGACATTGCTTTGCCAACAAAGGTCTGTCTAGTGAAAGCTATGGTTTTTCTAGTCGTTATGTATGGATGTGAGAGTTGGACTGTGAAGAAAGCTGAGCGCCGAAGAATTCATGCTTTTGAACTGTGGTGCTGGATAAGACTCTTTAGAGTTCCTTGGACTGCAAGGAGTTCCAGCCAGTCCATCCTAAAGGAAATTAGTCCTGAATATTCAGTGAAAGGACTGATGCTGAAAATGAAACTTAAGTACTCTGGCCACCCGATTCGAAGAACTGACTGGAAAGGGCCCTGATGCTGGGAAAGATTGAAGGTGGGAGGAAAAGGGGACAACAGAGAATGAGATGGTTGGATTGCATCACTGATTCAATGGCATGAGTTTGAGTAACTCTGGGAGTTGGTGATGGACAGGGAGGCTTGGCATGCTGCAGTCCATGGGGTCACAAAGAGTTGGACATCACTGAGTGACTGAACTGACCTGATAAGCATGGAGGTATACATAAGGAATGAAGAATGATAAATGTCATTAACATAACCTGTTAACTTTAAGTCCCATAAACTTCATAAAATACTCAGAACTATATGAAGACACTAGTCTTAGGCTGATTTTGTCATTCATTAAGTTCAAATATGATGTAATTTTTAAATTTGTATTATGGTATAATTCATCTATGATGTTGTGTTTCAGATGTACAGAAATGTGAATCGATTATACATATACATATATCCACACTTTTTAGATTCTTTTCCCACTTAGGTCACTACAGAGTATTGAAGAGTCCCCTGTGGTAGAATAGGTTCTTATCAGTTCTATTTTATATACAGTAGGGTGTATGTATCAATTCCAATCTTGCAATTTATCCCTCCCTACCCCTTCACCTTCTCCCCAAACTATGTTTATCTTCTACAGTTGTAACCCATCTTTGTTTAGTAGATAAGTTCATTTGATTTTTTAAATTATTTTGCTATGGTAAAAGTTCATATATTTCATATTTACTTTCCTAAATATTTATATTATAAAATCATTTAACTTTTATATGCTGACTTATTTTAATTTGTAAACTGTATATCTTGAAAGAGATTTTGACAAGTAATAATATAGGAGCTAGAATCTTCAAATTAATAACAAATAATTTATGGGAAATGTGGGCAAAGTACTAAAGTTTTAGAAAAACCAAATTATCCCTATGTACATACATATTTTATTTGCCTTAAATGTATAAATATGATTGCATCATCTTTATAAAAATATACATACAAGTATATACATCAAATTGTGCTATATGTGTTTTATAATATGCAATGACTGTAATACCATAAAGTTCTTTCTGTCAACTAAATTTCAGTCTGAAAATATCATGTAGGGCAGAGGTCCCCAGTCCCCAGGCCATGGACCAGTACCGGTCTGTAGCCTCTTAGGAGCTAGGCCATACAACAAGAGGTAAACAGTAGGGGAGTAAGCAAGTCTTCTTCAGCTACCCCCCATCACTCTCCATCACTCACATTACCTCCTGAACCATCCCCTCCACCCCTGCCAGAACCATCAGTGAAGAAGCCTCTTCCATGAAACTGGTCCCTGGTGCCAAAATGATTGGGGACCACTAGTCTAGAGTTGTCTTTTCACCTCTGTTTAAAACAACTGTTACCTCTTAAATGTTAAGCTTTGTTTCCAGTGTAACTGTGAGTGAATAAATTAATCATGTGCTCTAACATAAAAAGACAGAGGATAGTCCCCAAGGGAGAAGTGAATGCAAATGAACTGACGGATTTAATACTGCAGTGCAATATTATGATTTTCACTCGAGCAGATGGGAAATAGGGGGGATGTACAATCACAAAATCATCAGTTTAGTTGACTTTTCCCTGTTCCCAGACTAAAAACTCCATCACCAATCTGAATACCAGGATATAATTCTACAGCCCCAAAGACTTTAATGTTGCAAACTCATCTGTGCTATGTACTGCATACCAAATGAAAACTTTTAATTATTTAGTACCTATATAAATTTGTGTGTATGTGAACTTATATCTTGCAAACACCTGCTTCTACCATGCATTATGTAGACACAGTCCCAAATGAGAAGGAAAGTGTATAAGATTCTTTATAGATTTTCCAGTGTGAACTTCATCCTATTTTGATGTTGCAACTGTGTCTAAAAATTAAAATATAAAATGCTGCTGCTGCTACTAAGTCACTTCAGTCGTGTCCAACTCTATGTGACCCCATAGATGGCAGCCCACCAGGCTCCTCTGTCCCTGGGATTCTCCAGGCAAGAATACTGGAGTGGGTTGCCATTTCCTTTTCCAATGCATAAAAGTGAAAAGTGAAAGTAAAGTCATTCAGTCATATCCGACTCTTAGTGACCCCCATGGACTATAGCCTACCAGGCTCCTCTGTCCACGGGATTCTCCAGGCAAGAATATTGGAGTGGGTTGCCATTTCCTTCTCCAAGAATATAAAACATACATAATAAATTTTATACTTTTTATTGTCTAAAGCAAATAGGTCACAAAACAATTTTAATGAGGCAGTTATATTTTATTATTTTGACAGTTTCCAGAGAGATAACCATGAATTGGAAGCTCTTTTTCCATTTATGTACAGTGTATCAGGAATGTTTTAGATTGGCTCGGCATATAAAAGGACTTTGTAACTTATTAGTGATGTCTGAAAACCATCTGGAATATTTAACATTTTCAACATTGGGTTTCCAGTGTTAAACAGGTAAGCCAGTCAGAGCCAATGGGATCTAATATGTCACTGATTCTTCCCCTACCACTGCTGAGTGTTGACTTAGGAAGTTGTAAATTAACATTTCGATATTCCTGAGTATCCTATGAAATATGCTCCCCAAAAACTAGACATCTGAGTCCAATTCCCGCAGAAGGCAGTGGCAAAATAACCATAGCACACTACTTCTTTATATGTAGATGTTTATTATATATAATTTCCCAGGGAAAAAAGGAGATTGGACTTAGTCAGTCATGTAAAATTCTTTTTTTTTTTTTTTTACTGATGGGCTAGAAATCAATCACAAGGACCTTGAGGATTTGGACAACAGAAACTATATTACTTGACTGTTGGCTAAGTAATTTACCATCTCATTTTTCCCAGAAGGGTACCTCTCAAGTTCCTGGTAGGAAGTTCTTGTAGTTGAACCTCCTGTTGAATTGAAATGCTTTGTGGGAACTCTTTGTTTGATATATGGTGCTGTAAAATGTAATGAGATGGACTGTAGGACACCAAACAGGCATTGGTGTAAAATTCATTTCCAATAAGCATTAGATGAGTGAGCTTGGAATAGGGCCTCAAACCCATAGAGGTTTTTGTTACTTCTCTATGGCTCACAATGATAAATGGTTCCAGATTTAGAGAAGATAGCATAACAAGCACAAATTGTGCACCTAACATAATGCACATACACTACAAGTCATTAAATTTAATCAATCACAGATGACAGTGTCTACAGAATAACCCAGATGTTTACCATTGTGGTAGTGGTTTAGTTAAGTTGTGTTCGACTCTTTGCAACCCCATGAACTGTAGCCTGCCAGGCTCCTCTGTCCGTGGGATTTTCCAGGCAAGAATACTGGAGTGGGTTGCCATTTCCTTCTCCAGGGGACCTTTCCCACCCAGGGATAGAACCTGGGTCTCCTGCATTGCAGGTAGAATCCTTACCAACTGAGCTACCAGGGAAGCCCAGTTTGCCACTGCATTCTGACCTTAAATCTGGCAATCCTTCTTTATTAATTAATAGTAATAATAGCAATTAACATCATTAATGATTTGATGATATAGCCTAAATGCAATATTTTCTCAAAAAACAGTATTGAATAAAGAACAACAATGACAAAATCCTGTTTCAAAAATACCTTGTATAGAAAAATTTAACATTTATTGAGCATTATATACTTTGTATGTTATTTTACTTTATTTTTTTAAATATACATTTATTTTAATTGGAGGCTAATTCAGTTCAGTTCAGTCGCTCAGTCGTGTCTGACTCTTTGCGACCCCATAAATCGCAGCACGCCAGGCCTCCCTGTCCATCACCAACTCCCAGAGTTCACTCAGACTCAAGTACATCAAGTCGGTGATGCCATCCAGCCATCTCATCCTCTGTCGTCCCCTTCTCCTCTGACCCCCAATCCCTCCTAGCATCCGAGTCTTTTCCAATGAGTCAACTCTTTGCATGAGGTGGCCAAAGTACTGGAGTTTCAGCTTTAGCATCATTCCTTCCAAAGAAATCCCAGGGTTGATCTCCTTCAGAATGGACTGGTTAGATCTCCTTGCAGTCCAAGGGACTGTCAAGAGTCTTCTCCAACACCACAGTTCAAAAGCATCAATTCTTCTATGCTCAGCCTTCTTCACTACTTTACAATATTGTATTGGTTTTGCCATACATCAACATGAATCCGCCACAGGTATACACGTGTTTCCCATCATGAACAGCCCTCTCTCTTCCTTCCCCATATCATCCCTCTGGGTCGTCTCAGTGCACCAGCCCCAAGCATCCAGTATCATGCATCGAACTTGGACTGGCGATTCATTTCATATATGATATTATACGTTTCAATGCCATTCTCCCAAATCATCCCACTCTCTCCCTCTCCCAAAGAATCCAAAAGACTGTTCTATACATCTATGTCCCTTTTTCTGTCTTGCATACAGGGTTATCTTTACCATCTTTCTAAATTCCATATATATGTGTTAGTATACTGTATTGGTGTTTTTCTTTCTGGCTTACTTCACTCTGTATAATCAGCTCCAGTTTCATCCACCTCATTAGAATTGATTCAAATGTATATCTTATTTTAAAAGCAATTATTTTCTTCTTTATTTTTTAGATAGTCACTGAGGCTTTAGAATTTTAAGTAACTTGCCTAGGTTTATATGGCTAGAATTAAAGCTTGGGTTTCTTTGGCTTCAAAGTCCTATCAATTAACGCCATACAACATGGCAGTTCTTAGCTGTACAGGTGGCATTTAGTTAGAATGTCCCATGTATCCCTTTAATATCTTATTTGTGTGATTCGGATCAAAAGAGGTTTCCAAATACAATGGAAATAATTTCAAAATATATGGTATAAACTGACTTCAAGAAAATCATTTTCAATTCTATCGAAATGAAGATTTGTATAACAGAACATTCACAAGTAGAAAAAATAGCCAACTGAAAACAACTGCCCATCAAGACTAGTCCTAGACTTACAAAGTAGAAAAAGAGCAACGTCTTATTAATATGTGGGCTGAGAGGAGAGAAAAAAGTAGAAGCAAATGGAAATAATACAAAGGTGTTCCTCCTAGCTCAAGTATAAAGTTCCAAGATGCATTTACAGAATACTTTATATTACTAATATATAATGTAAAAAGGCAAACACACAGACAGTTCTTCCTTCCTCACGTAGTAGTTAGTCATTAGGCTACATGCATCACATTATTGTCATAGTTTCCAGATTTTCTTAGACCTAATCCTCCCATCTTTGTCTCTTCATTTCCCTCTTCCCCCAAGGCTGTCTAATTATCTTCCTTCTGAAGCTTTGATATTTCTTGTTTTTATCCCTATCCTACAAAACCTCCTCATTTCTTTCTGTTTCTTAACATGTTCCCCGTCCCCCCCACCCCCCATGCTTTTCTTCTTTCTGCTCTGAGTTGAGCCATGTTCTGTATATGATTTTGAACATACTCCTCACTTTGAATGAAAATGCTCCTCTATAACAACCAAATTTCCTTATTTAACAAAATCACTTTTAGGGCTCAGCTGTCATACATCTTTCTCTCGGAAGACTTACTATGTCTTCTTATCTAGGTTACCTCTGCAGTCCTTTATCTTTCCACATTCATAACATTTATTGCATTCTAAATTATTTGTTCATCATCTTTCCAAAGTAGAGCAGTATGTTTGTTATTCACTCCTAACTTCCCAGGAACTAGCACAATGTGTGGTATATAATAGATACCCAGTTCTATTGAACTTTTCTGTCATTACAATGCTGTATACATTGATATGGGCACTGAAACCAATATAAAAAAATCAAACTTAGTATATGCAAGATAATAGAATAGAACAATGAGTAATGTACGATCTATGCTTCAATTTACTTTATAACCAGCTCACACATTTCTAATCCTATACAGTTGAAACAAATTGGATTTTTTCCTTTATTTATTTATAATTAAAGGATAATTACAATATTGTGTTGGTTTCTGCCATACATCATGGATCAGCCCTGGGTATACATATATCCCCTCACAGAGTGAAGTCAGTCAGAAAGTGAAAAACAAATACATATTAATGCATATATGTGGAATCTAGAAAGATGGTACTGATGAACCTATTTGCAAGGCAGCAATGGAGACACAGATATAGAAAACAAATTGGATTTATTTTTGATGGGTGTGGCGTGGTAGTAATTGAAGCAGCAGGCTCTATCATTTGCTGTCATACACAAACCTAAATGAAGATGAGAGAAATCAAAGACCTTTGTATAACCTTTTCTATTGTTGAAGGGAAGTTCAAATGCAAATAGTTAACAGAGAGAAAAGTTATAACTTTGTTCACATGCAGATTTTAAGATAAATATTTGCTATGACAAATGGCAAGATGATGAGAGTTTCTGCTAAAAAAAACAAAATGATCCCTCTTTATTACAGGCTCTCTATTAAACTAGTACATATAATTAAGGCAGGAGAAGTTTTTGTCTTTAAATCCTCTTTGGATTTGCTTGATTATATTCTGCATTTTAGCAATCTGCAACTATTCAGAATCTTTTTAGAGACCTTGGACTTGATTGTTTTAATTATAACTCAGAACGTGTACAAGCTCAGTTTCCTTTTCTGTCATGGGGGGTGGGATTGGTAAATCTAAGGGCACCCACAAACACATGCACAGGATAAACTTCATGAATAGTTATGCCTGTCAAAGACTGCATTTTTCCCCCCATCTTTTTCCTAATATACATAGGTTAGAATATAGGATGCAAAGTCAAAGGTTTGGGTTCTGTTTATTACTAGCCAGGGGATTTTAAACAAGTAATTTTACAATAAGCCTCAGCATCCTTACTTGTCTATAAAAAGTGTATATGAAATTTCTGTATCACCTTATTGGTGAATTTGTGGATAAAACTAAAACAGTCCTTGTAGAAAAACTTAATAGGAAAACATTGCATAAGTGTAAAATAATTTAGTTTCTCTTTTTTTCTATACTCACCTACTCATAGCAGTGTTGCTTACCTTCATAAACTGAGAAGTATCCTATAAGGAAGAGTATGTGATAAGGACCTCTTCCTAGTTAGTTATGTTTATATCTAGGTAATTTTCCTAGGCAAAATTTTTGCAATGAACTTAATTTCCTAGTCACTCTTATTTACTGCTGCAGTAAATTTAAATCCAGTATACACATCAACTACATTGAGTCACTCTTTTACATTCTAGTCTACACCTGTAGTCCTTCTCAAAATTTGCCATGGATCAGACTTAGCTCCAGAGCTTGCTGTCACACAAATTACTGGGTACCACCTCCAGGGTTTCTGATGGAATAAGTGGACCCCTATAATTTTGTTTTTTTTTGTTTTGTTTTGTTTTAATATTTCCTACAAGTTCCTAAGTGACAAGTATGCTGCTCCTCCATTGGTCACATATTGAAAACCACTGTCCTAGCAGGGCTTCTTAGGTTTTAACATTCATAACAACCTCTCAGCTTTAACCTTAGACAGTTATTTCATTGCTCTGAGGTATGTCTTTGATTCTTTATTTTAAAAAATGAAATCAGAGTTGAGATTCACTGTTTTAAGATTAGTGTTTCTCAAATGCTCTTGCCAAAACCAAACTCAATTCAAAAAGATTTGAAAGGCAAGAGGATGAAGATTACATGTGTTCATCTGTGACCTCTGTGCTCTGTCATCTAAGCAAATAGCCAACCCAGACAATTTCATCATTCAATAGAGAAAATATACATTTGCATAACTAATACGTGCTGCTTCTCTGGACCACCCCAACTTCTCTGTGAACTGTTACAAACAGAAGTCTTGGAGTACAGGGACCAAAGAGGTATTGAGCTTTCTCCTTCCTGCACTTTATTCAAGTGTGAGATTTCACTTATTAAAAATATTTCCCATATGGTGAGTGATGCAGAAAGAGCAGCTAGTATATCAAGATTCCAGACCAAAGCTGCCCAGCTGGCAACTGCCTGACTCTACCTATACCAAAGAAGAGATGGGAAACAATTAGGACTGATCTCAAGTCTATTAGGGAGTCAAGAGAAACCCAGCTGAAGAGCATCGTTAGTCAGTTAAGCACAAGAAGTAACTTTCTCAGGCTCCACTTCTTTATGATAGAGATAAAAATTAAGGAATCTATTACCTACCAAAAAATATAACTACAAGTGGCTTGGAGGCAACTGCATTAAGATACCCAGGACCCTTTAATCCTTACTTTTTTCCAGCTTGAGACTTTGGAATGTCTTTACTTTTCCTCTACACACTTACCCTGCAAACAAAGTTTTGATTATAGGCCTTCGTTATGGAATAATGAATACATTATTCTGACATCAGCTATTACAGACCATCAGCATCTGAGAGCTAATTGATATTTGATGAATGCTTCTTAATTTTTAAATACTATGCATTTAAAATATTCATTTAATAACAAGACTATTTCAGGGTACATAGTAATAAAAAAGTATGTTGAAAGAATTACAAGATCTAAGATCATTTTAGCTTATGATACTGTTATTGTACTATTATAAACCTTTTTAAAAATAACACGATAATCATCCTAATGGTATATTTTGCTTTTTAATTGAAGTGTAGCTGATTTGCAATGTTCTGTTAACTTCTGATGTACAACAGATTTTCAGTTTTATATGTATACAATATATTTATATATATTCTATATTCTTTATATTCTTTTCCATTGTGGTTTATCTCAGAATATTGAATATAGTTCTCTGTGCTATACAGTAGGACCTTGTTGTCCATCCATTCTATATGTAATAGTTTGCATCTACTAACCCCAAACTATTATTCCAACCCTTCTCACAGCCCTGCTCCCTCTTGGAAACCACAAGTCTGTTTTCTGTGAGGCTATTTCTGTTTCATACATAAGTTCACTTGTGTCATATTTTAGATTCCACATATAAATGATGTCATATTATATTTTTCTTTTTCTTTCTGGTTTACTTCACTTAGTATGATAATTGAATTTATGGCTGAGTAGTATCCCATTGTGTATGTGTATATATATATATATATATATATATATATATACACACCACATCTTCTTTATCCATGTATCTGTCAATGGACATTTAAGTTGTTCCCATATCTTGGCTACTGTGAATAGTGATGCTATGAACATAGGGGTGCAAGTACCTTTTTGAATGATAGTTTTGTCCAGATATGTATGTATCCAGATATGAGTGTGATTTCTAGCTCATATGGTAACTCTAGTTTTCTCAGGAATCTCCATACTCTTTTCCATAATGGCTGTACCAACTTACATTCCCACCAACAGTGTAGGAGAGAGTTCCTTTCTCCATATCCTTTCCAGCATGTTATTTGTATACTTTTTAATGATAGTCATTCTGATTAGTGTGAGGTGGCACTTCATTGCAATTTTGATTTGCATTTCTTTAGTAATTAGTGATGTTGAACATCTTTTCATGTGACTATTGGCCATCTGTATGTTTTATTTGGAGATAAGACCATTTAGATCTTCTGCCCATTTTTTGATTAGGTTGTTTGCTTTTTGTTGTTGAGTTGCATGAGCTATTTATATATTTTGGAAATTAAGCCCTGAGAGTTGTATTGTTTGCAAATATATTCTGCCATCCTGTGGGTTGTCTTTTCATTTTGTTTATGGTTTCTCTTGCTGTGCAAAAGGTTGTAATTTTGATTAGGTATCATTTGTTTATTTTTGCTCTTATTTCTATTGCTTTGGGACACTGTCCTAAGAAAACATTGATATGTTTTTGTCAGAGAATGGTTTGCCTATGATCTCTACTGGGAGTTTTATGGTCATGTCTTATGTTTAAGTCTTTAAGCCATTTTGAATTTTTTTTTTTTTGTACATGGTGTAAGGATATGTTCTAACTTCACTGATTTACATGTGCCTGTCCAACTTTCCCAGCATCACTTGCTGAAGAGCATAATTGTATATTTTAGATACATATCATATATTCTTCAGTCATACAAATTCCCTTATTATAAATAAGTAGTAAAATATATATATATTTCCTGTTAGATTATTTTACACAGAATAGAATCTAGTTTAGAATCAATAGGTAAATGGAAATGAACATTTTTATGATATGGTTTTAGGTTATAACTCATGTTAATTTCAGAAAATTTAAAGATACAAAGAAGCATAGGGTAGTAAAATAAACCATCTTAATGCAGTTACTTAGCAATTTAGTGTATTTTTGTTTTATTATGTAATGCTAATAAATAAGTTTGAAGTGAAGTTGCTCAGTCGTGTCCGACTCTTTGAGAGCCCATGGACTGTAGCCTACCAGGCTCCTCTGTCCATGGGATTTTCCAGGCAATAGTACTGGAGTGGATTGCCATTTCCTTCTCCAAGGGATCTTCCTGACCCAGGGATCGAACCCGGGTCTCCCGCATGGTAGACAGACGCTTTACCGTCTGAGTAAGTTTAATATCCCTTTATCTTAAAATTTTGAACAAAATTTCTTAGTACTCTATAAATATCATTTTAATAATAGTAATTGGAGGAAGCACTTATGTTTCTATTATGTCTAATATATCCCATGTGGTAAAATCCATGTTTTATTTTGATCAACTGTTTACAATATAAGAAGATAATGTTTTTTTATATCTTTTAGAAAGAAGTTCAAAAATTCATTATTCCTCATTTTGGGTAAGAATTTTTAAAATGAGCACTCTGATTCCAATAGTTTTATTAAGTTTAACATGCACAAATGCATGGCATTGATTTCTTACACCTGTATAACTACCACATTCTTCAGGAAACAGAACAGCACCAGGTCTCTAAAAGCACCTTCATTCTGCATTCCAAGCATCAGCCATTGGCATAACTTCCAGTACCATATATTATTTTCACTTGTTTTTGCATGCCTGCATGTTCAGTCATGTCTAACTCTTTGTGATCTCATGGACTATAGCCTACCATGCTTCTCTGTCCATGAAATTTTCCAGCCAAGAATACTGGAGTGGGTTACAATTTCCTCCTCCAGGGGATCTTCCCGAGCCAGGATCATACCTGGATTTCCTGCATTGGCAGGCAGACTCTTTACCACTTGTACCACCTAGGAAGCTCCTCATTTTTGTGGGGAGCTTTATCTAAATGGAATCATATAGCATGTTTTTATATGATAACATTTTTTATGTGAAATTTATACATCATTTTACAGAAAGCAGTAGTTGGTTCATTTTCTTTCTTTCTTTATTTTTTTTAGCTTTGCCATCTTATAATTAAGCTTTCATGGGTCCCATTAATACCCACCTACCAATGCAGGAGTTATGAGACTCAGGTTTCATCTCTGGGTTGGGAAGATACCCTGGAGCAGGGCATGGCAACACACTCCAGTATTCTCGCCTGGAGAATCTCCATGGACAGAGGAGCCTGATGGGCTACAGTCCATGTTAAGTTGCTTCAGTTCAGTTCAGTCACTCAGTCGTGTCCAACTCTTTGCGACCCCATGAATCGCAGCACGCCAGGCCTCCCTGTGCATCATCAGCTCCTGGAGTTCACTCAGACTCGTGTGCACCGAGTCAGTGATGCCATCCAGCCATCTCATCCTCTGTCGTCCCCTTCTCCTGCCCCCAATCCCTCCCAGCATCAGAGTCTTTTCCAATGAGTCAGCTCTTCCCATGAGGTGGCCAAAGTATTGGAGTTTCAGCCTCAGTATCAGTCCTTCCAATGAACACCCAGGACTGGTCTCCTTTAGGATGGACTGGTTGGATCTCCTTGCAGTCCAAGGGACTCTCAAGAGTCTTCTCCAACACCACAGTTCAAACGCATCAATTCTTCCGCGCTCAGCTTTCTTCACAGTCCAACTCTCACATCCATACATGACCACTGGAAAAATCATAGCCTTGACTAGATGGACCTTTGTCGGCAAAGTAATGTCTCTGCTTTTGAATATGCTATCTAGGTTGCTCATAACTTTCCTTCCAAGGAGTAAGTGTCTTTTAATTTCATGGCTGCAATTGCCATCTGATTTTGGAGCCCCCAAAAAATCAGATGGTAAAGAAAGCAGTAGTTGGTTCATTTTCAATGGTGTTTGCTACACATGAATATCTATATCAAAGTTTTAGTTTTAAATATTTTCTGCCAATAATGAATGGTTCATAAGAAGTGCATACATAAACTATGTAACTAACTTTTCAAACAACTAGGAACCAAGTAAAGCTTTAATTGGGCTTCGCAGGTGACCTAGTGGTAAAGAATCCTCTTGCTGATGTGGGTTTGATCCATGGGTCTGGAAGATCCCCTGGAGTAGGAAATGGAAACCTGCTCCAATATCCTTGCCTGGGAAATTCCATGGACAGAGAAGCCTGGTGGTCTACAGTCCATGGGGCTGCAAAGTCAGACATAACAGTCCTGCCCCCATACACAAAGCTTTAACTAACTGAAATGAATAGTGAATGAAAAACCAACTGATTTTGTATTATGTTCATATAGTCTACACAAACCATTAGATTTTTCAATGAGCATCCAAAATCTTTAAGAATGACCATATTTTATATTACAAAAGTTATGTATTTTAAAAGACAAATTGAAAGAAGTATCAGTTTTGCTTTCAAGTCATGAACACCCACTTTCCAACTTCAATACAATGGTGGAAAATGTTAAATGACTTGATCAAGATCTATTATTTCAAATATTTATATGTCTAGTTATGGGAAAAAATCACTTACCATTAGGTATTGCCTTAAATAGTAAATAATTCTGAATGTAATGAAATAAGCATTTTAAAGTTAACCAAACATTTATATCTGGTGACAATTAACTGAGTTAGTGGACAGGATGCTGATAATTTGTAAAGTACAATAGTAATGTTTGTATGTTCTTTATGCTAAAGCAGAAATGTAATGACATTTATACAAATACTAAAAGATGAATTGATAGATTCTTCCTCAATAGCTCTGGTCAGGAATGTGCCTATAGTGGTGACTGTTGTCTACCCAGCTTCCATGCCAAACCTTTTCCTCTTGTGAGCAATCATCTGATAACCCATGGTGTCCTGCATCTCAAAAGATGCAATAACTTGACTCAAATATTACATATAATAAACATATTTTGCACATAATTATAGAATGTCAGGCAGTTCAGTCGCTCAATCGTGTCTGACTCTTTGCAACCCCATGGACTGCAGCACACCAGGCTTCCCTACCCATCACCAACTCCAGGAGTTTGCTCAAACTCATGTCCATCGAGTCAGTGATGCCATCCAACCATCTCACCCTCTGCTGTCCCCTTTTCCTCCTGCCTTCAATCTTTTCCAGCATCAGGGTCTTTTCCAATAGTCAGTTCTTCACATCAGGTGGCCAAAGTATTGGAGCTTCAGCTTCAGAATCAGTCCTTCCAATGAATATTCAGGACTGATTTCCTCTAGGATGGACTGGATTGATCTCCTTGCAGTCTAAGGGACTCTCAAGAGTCTTTTCCAATACCACAGTTCCACAGTTCAAAAGCATCAATTTCTCAACACTCAGCCTTCTTTATGGTCCAACTCTCACATCCATACATGACTACTGGAAAACCAGAGCTTTGCCTAGATGGACCTTTGTTGGCAAAGTAATATCTTTGCTTTTCAATATGCTTTCCAGGTTGGTCATAGTGTTTCTTCCAAGGAGCAAGTGACTTTTAATTTCAAGGCTGCAGTCACCATCTGCAGTGATTTTGGAGCCCCTCAAAATAAAATCTCTCACCGTTTCCATTGTTACCTCATCTGTTTGTCATGAGGTGGTGGGACCAGATGCCATGATCTTCGTTTTTTGAATGCTGAGTTTTAAGCCAATTTTTTCACTCTCCTGTTTCACTTTCATCAAGTTCTTCTTTGCTTTCTGCCATAAGGGTGGTGTTATCTGTGTATCTGATGTTATTGATATATCTCCCGACAATCTTGATTCTAGCTTGTGCTTCATCCAGCCTGGCATTTCTCATGAGGCATTCTGCATGTAAGCTAAATTAGCAGAGTGACAGTTTACAGGCTTGATGTACTCATTTCTGAATTTGGAACCAGTCTCTTGTTCCATGTCTGGCTCTAACTGTTGTTTCTTGACCTGTATACAGATTTCTCAGGTGACAGGTCAGGTGGTCTGGTATTCCCATCTTTTTAATAATTTTCCAGTTTGTTGTGATCCACACAAAGGTTTTGGTGTAGTCAGTAAAGCAGAAGTAGATGTTTTTCTGGAACTCTCTAGCTTTTTCAATGATCCAACAGATGTTGGCAGTTTGAACTCTGCTTCTTCTGCCTTTTCTAAATCCAGCTTGAACATATGGAAGTTCATGATTCATGTACTGTTGAAGCCTGGCTTGGAGAATTTTGAGCATTACTTTGCTAGTGTTACACATTACAGAATGTGTGCAACTTCAAAAAGAAGTATTCTTGATGTATAAAAATCAGTATTCTTGACATCATATTACCTAGAGAATTCATATCACACTCTCTCCGAGATTCTATTAACAACTGAACCAGCTCTAAATGATGTGGAATTTTCTTGAGATTGGACTATAAGGTTGTGAGCATATGAGGAATATCATATCCATTTCTGATGATCAAGTTCACAGTGTATTAAATGAGAATTTCTAAGATAAAGTAAGCTGGAAAAGAAATGACCAAACATGAAAGAAAGCAAAAATAACGCTAATAACAAAATAAAATAAACTTTTCATTTTAGGTAAAGTCATGGTTTGAGAATAATAAATTTATTCAACTGAATAAAAGGTAAAGAAAATAATATTTTAATTGGAACTATAAAATGATGTTTATTTAAAATATGTCCACTTGGCTTCAAAATGGAAATTAAAAGACTATAAATATTATCTAACAAAAATTAATGTAACTGATTTGAAATTCCAATACTGTTTAAATATTAAAATGTATGCTATATATGGGCTTCCCTGATGGCTCAGTGGTAAACACCCCACCTGCCAATGTAGGAGCTGTGGGTTCCATCCCTAAGTCAGGAAGATCCCCTTTAGAAGAAATGGAAACCCACGCCAGTATTCTTCCTTGGAAATCCCATGGACAGAGGAATCTGGTGGGCTACAATCCATAACCTGGTGTGTAGTAAAAGAATTGGACATGACTTAGCTACTAAACTAAAACAATTCATGTATGTATGTATGTATATATGTATGTATATATGTATGTATATGTGTGTGTGTGTATATATATATATATATATTCTGTATTTTTACAAAATTTTGTTTGAGAGAATTATACTAATGTAATTTGACTATGGTCTACCAAAACTTGTTTAAGGAACTCCAGGACTTATTTCACATTAATTTAAGAAGTGCTCTTTGATGTCAGTCATTAAAGGTATTGATGTCTTGGCCCATCTCGGTATGGATGACTGCTTTACCATCAGTGACAACTCTTTCACATGTAGTTCCCTCCTAGTTGACTAAGGAAACAAAGGATGAGAAACAAGGGGTTGGATATAGAAAAGGAAATAAACTGGGAAATGCTTTTCCACTCTCCATTTCAGTTGGTTTCTTTGTGCAAAAGTTTCCCCCTGTAGATGTAAGCTTGAAGATACAGGAGACAAAAATCAATTACAGAACAATAAAAATTGTTAGAATATTGCTTGACTACTTTTGATGCATTTTAGTTGGGCTTATTATTTATACTTGCTATAAATATGGACATTGCTGTTCTAATTTTCAGTTTCCTTCAATAAAAGATATCAATCTTGACAAGCTGCTTTGAGT
>SJYQ01001240.1:319330-330586 GCA_006410935.1 Redunca redunca
ATGACAAAAAATATCATAGTATAGTAATTCATTCTTTATTAGTAAAATCTAGGCAAAGTAATCTTATTTCAAGAAACCAGCATTCTAGATTAGTTTGTAATTCTGAAAGAGTTAATAAAATACTCTGAGATGAAGAAATGCAAATGAAATTAACAAAATCTCTACTGAAATCAGTGACTCTGTAAGCAATGTTAAGAATACATTTAGTAAATGTAATTCATAAATGGATTTTTCTTGAAAGCTCCGAGTTAAATAAGGATACTATATTTTGAAATAATTTGTAAGAAACCCATTTCAAAAGTTCCTTTTGACCATGGGTTTAACATGCACACATATAAAATATATTGACATACACTGCTTTTTAAATACTTGCCTAACTTTAGAACAAAGTGCTGTGTGTGAAGGCAGTGTTAATATTAACAGCCAACTTGCATTTCCAACATGGAAATGTAATTTGTATCAATAGTATTGCCAGTCTATAGAAAAAAGATCTTTCTTTTTTTCACATCACACTGAAATGTTTTCTCATTACCCATAGTTATTCTTTTCAACCAAAAGGCCAGTTTTATCAGTGTATTTGAGTAGGAAAAAACTCTGCTATGCAAATTAAGAGGCCTAGATTCTGAACCTTTTCTTCCCAATATATAAAATAGGGAACTAAAATCTGAAGCTTTATTCAGATACAAGTAGAGTTCTTATATTTGAAAAAAATATATGTGTTTTTGAAT
Organism: Redunca redunca; assembly: GCA_006410935.1. Classification (NCBI taxonomy): domain Eukaryota; kingdom Metazoa; phylum Chordata; class Mammalia; order Artiodactyla; family Bovidae; genus Redunca; species Redunca redunca. The sequence goes on from SJYQ01001240.1 coordinate 320,059, forward strand.
TATCTGTAAATAAAATGCACGATTTTCACCAGTATGTGAGTTATATAGCAAATAAAACAGTTGTACATGGTGTTCATTATACCATTTTAGTATGTAAAATCAGAGTGTGAAGAAGCATCATGTTATCTTCTAGAGAAACATCACCCTCGTTATTAAGGACATAATTTCAGGATGGCATCTAAGAATGAAGTGGTTACCCATTAAACTCAAAGTGTTTTTCAATGACAACCTACCTTTGTGTCTAACACAAATTTGTGAAACAAGGCAGACAAATTCCTATCTTGCAAATGAAGGAATTCACAAGTTATCGATATTCCCAAAGTGTGATTGCCTGAATGTGGCCACACATCAACTAACATTACAAGGTGGGTATATGAAGTGGGCTGCTGGATCTGCCTGTGCCAGCTCATGAGAATAGTTTTTCTCATCTCTTTCCAATTCTGTGTTCAGTGATGCAATTTGGTGGCTCTAATTCTGCTCAATATTGCCAGAAGAAATGTCAATAACCTCAGATGACATCATCCTAATGGCAGAAAATGAAGAGCCTCTTGATGAAGGTAAAAGAAGAGAGTGAAAAAGCTGGCTTAAAATTCAACATTCAAAAAACTAAGTCATGACATCTGGACCCATCACTTCATAGCAAATAGATGGAAAACAATAGAAACAGTGCCAGATTTTATTTTCTTGAGCTACAAAATCACTGGGGTTGGTAACTGCAGCCATGAGATTGAAAGATATTTACTCCTTGGAAGAAATGTTTGACAAACTTAGATAGCATATTAAAAGCAGAGACATCACTTTGCCAACAAAGGTCTGTGTAGTCAAAGCTATGGTCTTTCCAGTAGTCATGTATGGATGTGAGAGTTTGACCATAAAGAAGACTGAGCACAGAAGAATTGATGCTTTTGAATCATGGTACTGGAGAAGATTCTTGAGAGTCCCTTGACAACAAGGTGATCAAATCAGTTAATCCTAAAGGGAATCAACCTTGAATATTCATTTGAAGGACTGATGCTGAAACTCCAATACTTTGGCCACCAGATGTGAAGAGCTGATCTACTGGAAAAGACCCTGATGCTGGGAAAGATCGAGGACAAAAGGAGAAGGGGACGACAAAGGATGAGATGGCTGGATGGCATCACTGATTCAGTGGACATGACTTTGAGCAAACTCTGGGAGATAGTGAAGGACATGGAAGTCTGGTGTGCTATAGTCCATGGGGTCACAGAGTCAGACACAACTGAGCAACTGAACTACAACAAGAAATTCTGCTTGAGTGAGGATATTTACACCAGAGAAATTGGTGAACACTACAAATCAGGACTTATTTTGAGAGGCATTTTACAGGCATACCATTGGGTGTCCCCTCTCTCTGAGTCAAGGTTGGCTCCGAGACCACTTTTACTGATAGATTTTGGCATAAGTGATGCTATGCCTGTTTCCTGGACTAGTTCTTCAGAGACTAGCCTTCACTTTCAGCCTTTTTGAACACCTGGTCTTGGAAAATGCCCAGGCAGCTAATGCAGAGGCCCATGTGAACACAAGTTGAGGCTACTGCTTGATAGCTTGCATTAACTTACCAGTCACCCTGTTGGATCCTCAGATGTAGCCCATTCATCCTAGCTAACAATACATAGAGCCACTCCCACAAGCCCAGCCCAAATTGTAGGTTTTTGAGCAAGTCACATTTTTTTTTTTTTTAAATTTTAAGCCACTGTGTTTTGTGGTAGATTACACTAAAACAATTAACTGCAATCGAAAGACCCAACTTCAAAGTAGCCAAATATCCTGCTACTCCCTACATTAGTTTCCCCATAATGATAGTAAAATGCAAGAAGCATATAGAGGAAAACAACACAAAACTAGTGATATAACTATTGTTTCCAATAGTATTTGACAGATTCTTTCAAAGTCACTATTGTGAAATCATTGTTGGCATTCTGAGTTGACGTTTTAAGAACATTAATGTTTGGCTTCCTTTTCTGACTGTAATTTTATGTAATCATCATATTTGGAAGTCAAGTCATTGATCATTGCTATGTGTTTAACATTGATATCTGTTTGTTATATGCTGACCACTGGAAATACCATGAATAATAATATTGGAAGCACTGACAGGAAACTCAATATATGAATAATTCTAAGTAAATTACAGTAGCATAAAAAGTTAACTGTAAGGCAATGTAGGATATCTTCCTTAGTAGTACGTCTAAAAACATAATTTCTTTAGGGATTGTTTAAAGCAAAAGAATAGGTAGACAATCATATTATGAATAACTTAGAATGTAGGAGGCTGACACTTTCAAGATTATATTAAATTACTTAATAATTTGGTATTAGTGAAAAAAAGGACAAATCATATTAAATCTACTTTCTAACATGACTGTTTCAAGTCTTGAGTATCACCAGGAATACTGTTTTTCTAAGTGATTTTGCTAGTATCTTCCTTTTTAGACATATTATTCCAAAAATATATCTGTAAAGTGAGCAAAGATGAACCTGTTTGCAGGGCAGAAATAGAAACACAGATATAGATAACAGACGTGTGGACAGGGTAGGGGGAAAGGGAGAGGTCGGGACAAATTGGGAGATTGGGATTGACATGTATGCTCCACAATGTGTAAAACAGATAGCTAGTGGGAAGCTGCTGTTTAGCACAGGGAGCTCAGCTTGGTGATCTGTGATGACCTAGAGAGAGGGATGGGGAGTGGGAGGAAGGCTCCAGAGGAACGAGATATACATATGGCTGATTCACCTTGTTGTACAGCAGCACTGTAAACTAACACAATGCTGTAGAGCAATTAGATTCCAATTTAAAAAAATTAGGCTTGAAAAACATATACAGGACATTTTTCTTCTCTGAAGAGTAAATCCCTATATTCTATGCAAACATTCTCCATTCAAATATCAAAACTTCATTCTACTTGATGAAATAGATTGACACACTCTTTCCTAGTATTTCCCACACATCTTCAAGCTTTCAAACATGTTGATCTCTTTTTGAAAGCCCATTCCTTCTATCTATACACACTGAAGTTCAAGTCAAATAGTAAGACCGAATTTATAAAGCATGTATGAAATATCCCCATCTACACACGTCTAAAAGGAATGGCTCATGCTCTTATATTTACATTTCTCTCTTATAGCACACTCGTGTATTTGTATTTTTTATTTGCATAAAAATATATTTGTAATATAACAACCCTACAATGTCCAATTTTACTTTCTTTCATCATTAGTACTCTTGAAGTTTTACTCTTGTATACACCTACACAGACAGAATCACTTTCCATCCTTTTAAAAATCCTTGCCAACTGTTTCAAGGAGAGGCCTTTCCTTTATAAGATTAGACTTTGGTTCTCCTTTCCACAGTCTAAGACTTGGACTGTGCTGGTCAATCAGGTTTGACTGTGCAGATAACATCGATAGTTAAGGGAGAAGAGAAAAAAGAGATGAGAGCTCCGAACCCTGGAAGACCTGCCTACCCTGGACCACCATTGTGTCTCACTGTTATGACTGAGAAACACACAAATGATTCTGCATCAACTTAGACTCTATGTCCTAACTAAACAGCTAAAATGCTAGTCTCTAAAACATTGTGTAGAAATTGTCTATTGGCTGCTTATTTCTCTCCCCTGTACCTCACACAGGGCCTTACAGACATTAGGTGTTCAAAATAGCTCTATTAACTTGCATTGCACTGAAAAATAATTCTCTTTGGGGAAAAAAAATCTATGTAAACATTTTTTCATTAAATTGATTTTATTTTATGAGCACTAACATCTTAAAACCATCTATTAAAATAAATCATTACTTGTCATAGTAAAAACATTAAGATATACATTGTTAATAATAAAAGTGAGTATGGTTCAGAATTAGAGTATATATGTGGAAAAGAAATGTTGTCTAAGAGGATACAAAGAGCAGAGAAGCAGAGAAGAAAAACTTCATGTATCTGTGCTTTATTTATTATAGTGCTATTTGCATAAAGGAACCTCTTAAAAATGATTCGCAAAGCAAATGGTATTTCAATAGTAAATATCACAAAGACCAAAGGAAATTTAACTCTAATTCAGAATTATTCAATAAAGGTCAGTGGGAAGTAGATGGGGAAAAACAGAACATCAGATGATAGGAATTTTCAATAATGTCCTCATCAGAAAGGTCAATCAAAGTTATTTTCCTACTACTTTTGAGAAAGATGAAACTTTTCAATTAAAAATTGCTGGGTAGTATTAAAGAGAGAGGACTTTACTGTTTAGCATTTTTTATTTTATTTTGCTGAAAGTGTTCATCTCTCAGTCTTGTCTGACTCTTTGCAACCCTATGGACTGTAGCCCTCCAGGCTCCTCTGTCCATGGAATTATCCAGGCAAGGATACAGGAGTGGGTAGCCATTTTATTTTATAGGGGATCTTCCAGACCTAGGGATCAAACCTTGGTATCCTATGTTGCAGGCAGATTCTTTACTGTCTGAGCCACCAGGGAAGCCCCCACCATTTTTTTTGTTTTCTCCTGAAAAACTACAGATAATTTAATCTTAATTCATCACTGCATACAACGACTAAAAAATCCAAAAAATAACAATAAAAAAAGGGCTAAGATTTTGTTATAAGCCCTCTGATACAGGTAATCTCTCTCTCCTCACATGTCACCTTCTAAAAAGAAAAGTAGACAGTCTACTGAAGGCTGCTGCTATGCAGTTTTACTATTCAACATAACTCTGAGTCACAGAGCTCTCAAGGTTTCTATAAAAGCTATGGGAAAAATAGGCAATTCAAACAAAATGTTCCATATAAATTCAGGTGGACCATGGGCATCATTGACCTTTGTGAAAAACCTCTGAATCAACCCCTTTTTCATTACCATGGAATGAAAAGGTTTTTTTTTTTTTTTTCCCCTTTACTTTTGGTTCTCTTATACCCTGGCTTAAATACACAGAGTTGATGACTCCAGTATACCAGTTTGAAGGATTCCATAGTGCATCTGATTTCTGGTATATTTAGGTAACTCACCTAATAATATGAGCCACAACTGTCCAGGGGTGGGGGGGAAAGACCCTTGCTTAATAGTACTTACAGGCTGATGTGGTCTAGAATTTTGATGGTTTGAACATTTCTGAGTAGCCTTAGAAGAGGTTGCTTATGGGTCACTTTGAACAAGTGAAATTCTCTTGCTCAGAGACAGAAAAGTCAGAACACTAGGGACTATTATGAGAAACATATCTCAGAGGTGGACAGAAATAGAATAGTATATAGAAATCAAATTAAGTTCAGAAATAGAATTGATTTCTTCATTTGTGTATAACCTAATACAAAGCTTTAAATGGGGCAGGAAACAAACAAAAGACATTTTAGTGAATATTAGCATCCTTAAGATGAGCAGACAGAGAAATCACTTCTTTGGCACATATCAATAGCTGTGGTATCATTTGAAAGTCAGAAATCTCCACAGTAAATTTCCAGCAGGACCAGATTAGGGAAGAAGGAATGGGAGGACAGTGGGAACTAACAATGTTTTTTCAGTTCATTTGAGAGAACCAGTCCATTCTAAAGGAGATCAGCCCTGGGTGTTCTTTGGAAGAAATGATGCTAAAGCTGAAACTCCAATATTTTGGCCACCTCGTGTGAAGAGTTGACTCATTGGAAAAGATTCTGATACTGGGAGGGATTGGAGGCAGGGGGAGAAGGGGACAACAGAGGATGAGATGGCTAGATGGCATCACCAACTCGATGGACATGAGTTTGGGTGAACTCTGGGAGTTGGTGATGGACAGGGAGGCCTGACGTGCTGCGATTCATGGGGTCGCAGAGAGTCAGACACGACTGAGTGACCGAACTGAACTGAATCATATCTTCTAAATATCACATAAATGTTTGTGGGGGAAAAAAGCATGAGGTGATGGTTATAAAGAATCATAAAATTAAAATGTGAGATATTTTGCCGTTAAAACTGCTAATGCAATCTTGTTACACATGCGAAATTGGCATTCATATGCATTGTTGAAATGAAAAAAGCTTATATAATCTTATAAAAAATTGACTATTTTTTATAAAAACCTTGGAAATATTCTTGCAGTAACTTCAGTAAATTTATTCTAAGGGGATATTCACAGAACAAATATATGATATTTAGAAAGGTATTTATTAAAGTTTTAATAATGTAAACATTTTATAAAGAATAGTCCATATAAGAAAATTTGATAATAAGGATGGCATATTTATATATGGGTATACTGTAAAGAAAGCTGCGTGCTGAAGAATTGATGCATTTGAACTGTGGTGTTGGAGAAGACTCTTGAGAATCCCTTGGACTGCAAAGAGATCCAACCAATCCATTTGGAAGGAGATCAGCCCTGGGATTTCTTTGGAAGGAATGATGCTAAAGCTGAAACTCCAGTACTTTGGCCACCTCATGCGAAGAGTTGACTCATTGGAAAAGACTCTGATGCTGGGAGGGATTGGGGGCAAGAGGAGAAGGGGACGACAGAGGATGAGATGGCTGGATGGCATCACTGACTCGATGGACGTGAGTCTGAGTGAACTCTGGGAGTTGGTGATGGACAGGGAGGCCTGGTGTGCTGCGATTCATGGAGTCGCAAAGAGTCAGACACGACTGAGTGAATGAACTGAACTGTTATACAAATATTGTGAATTATATTTGATTTTGAATAGTATTTACAGATGTGGGAAATATACAGTATTAAACAGAAAAAGTACATTTCATGAAGCAGGGGTAGTGGTAATGATCTTACTCTCCAAGAAAAAAAGGATCAAGGTTATTCCTTACTTTGAGAAGGTTAACATTGGGTACTTAAAATTGATTTTTGAGCCCAGAGAGGACATTTGGTGGGTTAGGATAACAAGGTTCTCTTGAAGCAAGATATCATCTTAATGGAATGGATTAGAACCCGGGCCTTCATTGTCATGGAAAATACCTTGTTCCTGCAAAAGCAAGTCTTCAGCCAGAATTATTATTAAACAAGACACCTTAGCACTGTGGACACACATTTGCAAAAAGAGAGAGAGAGAGAGGGTGTGTGTGTGTGTGTGTGTGTGTGTGTGTGTGTGTTTTAGTATCTATTCAAATGCTGTTTCATTGGGAACAAAGAATTATGGTGATATCAAATGTCATGGTTTAGAACACCATTGGGAAGACTGAAATCCTTTTAATTCCAAGAAACTAAAATTGAAACTCTAGCAGCAGTGTACATTGCTCATATCAACACCTAAGGAAAAACATCAAAGAGAAACTGCCTGTTTGCAATAGCAATGCTGTGTGGTGGTAAAAACAACAATGGAAGCAGAGCATGAAGCCTAATGGCTGGACTGTCATGTCTTCAAGTTTTATCAGCTGGACCTAGTACAACCACTGACTCTTTGGACTCAGTAAGTACCAAGGTTTTGCTTATGCATTTGTTTTTCAACTTGTCAATTGAGTAGACACCATACAATAAGAATAGTCTCTATAAAAGTCAAAATGGAAGATTAGAAATATAATACTGTGACTTTATATTTTTAGATAGGCTATAAAAATGTCCCTGAACACTTACATGAAGTAACATATTCATAGTTGGCTTATGAGGTTTTATGTTGACTCTCTGGAGAATGAAAGTCATGCATAAAACCAAAAACAGAAGAACCACTTATTTCTACAATAGTTGTATCTAAATCTAAAGAGGAAAGTCTTAACCTTGAACACCTAAAATATAAGTGGAATTCAAGGAAATTTAAAAATACATTATTCACTGTGTTTAACTGAAAGATGATTTTAAAAACCAGCCACTTTCTTAGGACAGGAAAATAGGTGGGTAGTAGTAGTACAAACTTAGAAAATACAGAATTGTTTAAGCATAGACACAACTGATTCAGTTTTGGAGTTTGTTCAATTCAATATATCTATAGGATATCTAGGTGGAAAGGTGAAGAAAAACTAACTCATGATTATAAACACAAATCCCAACCCCAAGTGTTGTCCTCAAGGTCTGATCTTAATAAGTTTAAGAATTAAAATATACAATGTCATTGATGCCATAAGAAAAAGTGAATTCAGGAAGTGAGAAGAGCAGTGGGCCTAGGGAATTCTGTAAAACACAAATATACAGAATGTGAGAAAAGAGAAATATGCTCATAGAAAGAAAGTGAAAATGAGAATGAGGAAACACAGAAATGAATGGAATAGTGATTCAATAATGTCAAATGAAGTAATATTCATTAGATTTGGGAATTGGGAAATCCTTGGTGACCTCCATCATAATAGAGCTCTTAACTGAGTGCTGTGAACAGAAGCCAGACTGCAGTGGATTGAATAGTGAATAGGAGGTGCATAAGTGGACAAAGAGAGTCAAGGCTTTTCCTTTGAAAATCTCAGAGAAGAAATGGAAGACAGCAGCTTTGAAGTAGCTGAAAGAAAGAAAGGTCTGTGCTAGCATATCAAAGTCATTTTTATCTTCTGTCTAAAGATCCACCTTAAAGTATTTTTAATAGTCTGAATGTTAGTGAAAGTTGAAACATGGTAAGGATTAGTCTTTGTGTTTGAAAAATCAAGGTCTTTGATAAGACTCTTTTAATCCTGTGTATCTTGTGTATGGTTATAAATCTAGTTGTATTAAAAATATATTCAATTGAATCAGAAATATAGCATCTTAAAAGATTTTGGAAGATGTGCAGGAATTAACTGGTTTTCTCAATATCCTTATAATTAGTTTACTATCAAGTTTCTTAATACCCAGGAATGATATTAACAATATTTGACCCCAGGGTAGCAAATTAGCATCAACTATCAGAAATGGGCACTAACTAGGAAGACATGGGAAATGACCAAGTCTGAATGGACAACAGCATAAAACAACCTACTCAGTCGACAGTATATCAAGAAGGGAATTCAGTAAATTGAGGGGAGGAGGGGTGATGGTATCCTCCATACAGAATTTACAAATAATGATGAAATAGAATTAAAGTGGGTATACCCTGTGCCAACAATTCTAAACAATATCTATGATTAAATACTCTTTCCTTCCCTGATGGACTGCTTGAAATCACACATTTACCCACTGTCCAGGTATGTATCCCCTAATTCCCTAATTATGAGCTGTTAATCAATAAATGAAAGACATTTTTAAGCATCCGTTATGTTTTTGGCATTGCTCTAGCTGCATGCACACATACACATATATACCAAGATGACATTAATCATGACATTGGCCCACTTTGGGCGTTCTGATAATTAAGAGAAAGGGAGTGTAATAATTCCTATATTGTACTCTGTGCCTGGTCAACACTCTGGAAATTTTATGTATTTCAACTATCCAAACTTTATTCTACATCAATGAGGTAAGTATTGCAATAATGCCTATTTTATGCATGGAATAAATTAAATTAAGAAGGTTAAGTGACTTGTCCATAGACATGCAACCCCTAACTGGTAGAATTAAGACTTGACTCCAAAGTCTGTTTTATTTCTCCTTTAGTAGTTATTAAAACATTTCATTCCAAAGATTTCCTAATTGCAGAGATGTGCACCCTGCCAACTTGATGCATAAGTGCTATATCAACTACCTACTCCCTTTAGAACAGATATGAAAAGAAATAGATTACATACAGTAATATCACATTAAGTAAATCATGCTTCATGGAACAAATTTCCATGAATGGATCTGATGCTCTAGGGGAGCTCTGGTAGCTGGTGTTTCAAACTCTGCACAGAAGCTAAAGAACTGAGGCTATGAAACAAGGGCTTCCTCTTATCAGAAAGCTCCTCTCCATCCAATGCTTAGACTCTTATAACAGTGTCATATGGCTGCTCTACATAAGAAAAAAGGATGATTTTTCGATATCTGAAACTATGAAGGAAAAGGTATGTATAGTGCTAGGAGAAATACCAAATGCAGTACATTTGCCATGTAATTCATTCTAAATAACAGTGCACTTCAAAAATGACATCCAAAATTATATTCCCCAAAGCTACAGTGCCTGAAAAAGTCTTTATAATGTACAACATCAGAGTACAACATTTTAAATCAATTATTTCATTAACTGCATTGCTATTATATGTAGGACAGATTTTCTTTTCTAAGTGAACAGAGATGCAGATCCGTTTTGCTAATAATAGAGGCAGAGCATGAATAAGAGCTTTATGTACCAGTAGTTCTGAAAGTGTTAGCAAACTAAAAGGCAAATTAGAAGCTGAAGGTGATGTCAGATTACAGTGTGAATTAAGGAGAAGGAATCTGGATGCTTTTATCATCACCATATTACCTGTCAAGGCCAAAATGGGAAGCTAAGATTCAGTTTATTTTTACATAAACTGTAAAACATTAAATAATATTCTGACCTTTCCAGTTTTACTGTATGGAGATTACAGAGTTTGGCTGTAAGGTATAATTTTCATGGTCTTGATATTTATAGCAAGATACTTTTAAAGGCATAGAGCACACAGAATAAGTTCACAAGCAATGTTTAAATTTTACTTTAAAGCCTAAGTATTTGATATAGAATATTTTTCCCTTAATATTACCATTCTTTCTAAGC
>SJYQ01001240.1:330592-341052 GCA_006410935.1 Redunca redunca
TAAGCCATGGTAGTTTTTTCTTGCAGTATATCTATATTCAGTTTTGGCATGTGAAGGAAAGTAGATATACATTAACTCATTATTTGACAAATTCAGCAGCTATTACATAAGGTAGAATCCTGATTAAGGCAATGACCAACTTTGCCCAGGAATAGAGTCAATAGTATTGTTAAACAATAAAAAGTATTAGCAAAGTTTGGGAAACATTATTTTTATGAAATACTGATAAATGACTTATCATATAAAGGTGAAATAAATAAAAGAATCACTAAAAAAATAACCAGTCTACTGAATAACAAGAAGAAAACAAAGTTGCGAGTAGAGCTTGGTTTCCTAGTTTTGATAACAAACGTACTATTGTCCTTCACTCTCACAAAACTCAACTGATAAAAATCCTAACTAAAGAATAATTGCTTTCTCTATGGGAATTAACAAAAAAACCCTTCTACAAATGAAATTTTCCTCTATTACAGTTGAACACAATTCAATGGTATCACAATAAGGGAAGGAACAGATAACACATTTCATCTATCTGCATAGAGATGAACCATTCCCTTCTCCAAGGGATCTTCCCAGGGATTGAACCTAGGTCTCCTGCATTGCAGGCAGATTCTTTACTGTCTGAACCACCAAGGAGGTGGCTGGGCAAATAATTTAACAGTATTTCTTTGCCTATTCACCTGGAAATGATAAATTATGTTTAAAGCATTCTAATAAGAATTTAAAATAACATGTATAATTCACAACATAAATTGTAATATATGTTCTTCAAATGGTAACTTATTTTCCTTATTTGTGTTCTTTATAACAGCTACATTTGACTCTTTTTTTAGCTAGTTCCATAAACTAGGAGGTAAGCAGTATGTTTTTTTAATTTTATATTTTATTTCTAATTGTAGGATATTTACAATATTTTGATGGTTTTTGCCATACATCAACACGCATCAGCCATAGGTAGACATATATCTCTTCCTTCTTGTACTCCCCTCCCACTTCCATCTCCCTTCCATCCCTCTAGGCTGTCACAGAGCACTGGCTTATTTCTCTGAATAAACTTCTCAATGTGAGCAACTATTTTTTTCCCACAAACATCCAACTGTAAACAAAGATGTTGGAAAAGACATTCTTCCATTCTTTTATGTCTTCTGGTTTTGTTAAAATATGGTTCACAATGCATGTTTTAGGATCTAACTTCTTGAGAAGAAATCTTTTAGAAAATATTTTTAGAACTTTTATTTTTCTTTAAGGAGTGACTTTTGTTTCCAAACTGGGTTAAACTCTGAGCAAAATCACAAAAGAAAACAATGCAAACAAGCCAAAATCATACTTTTCCCCCCAATCTCTTTTCCAATATTGTCAAGTGAGTAATAGTATTTTAAAAAAACATGTGCACAACATACATTTTGTATCACTGTCCTTACTCTATCATTTTATAACTAAAGTCAACTGAGACACCTTACAGTTTCAAGTGAAAAAAATCTGAATCTATCAAACTTTATCATAATGGAGTTTTTAATATACTCAAGATTTTATATACTCCCAAATACATGATATTTATTTTTAATTTTAAAAACTTACCTTAACTGAAAATAACTTGAAACGGGTTTTCCTTCAAATAGTTTATCTTGTAATAATACAGGTAATAGTAAAGATGTGTGAATTGAGGAAAAAATTAAAAACCCTATGATATAACAGTGCAAATCATTCTCATTAGGAAAATGTACAAAGAATGAAATATTACAGACTGTATTCTTTATAAACACCTAAATGTATAACCCTTATTCTATTTGGATTAATATATCTGTTTACACTCAGAGTAGTTAAAGGGCCTACCACAAACACCTTTCTGTTATGCCCAGAGTCCGAGTCCCCAGAACTGAGAGAATAAGACGTCCACAGCAATGCAAAGGCATAAAGGGGTTTTATTGCTAGCTCGAGCCAGGTCCCAGGTCTTACCCAGCGCAGTGGGATCCGACAAGGGCCCCGAGCTCTGACTCACAATTGCTTATATACCGGCAGTCCCGCGGGTTAGTTGGCATTACATGATTGGTTAACTGGTGCGCGCTCATGTGAATTTCGAATCTCGCGTCTCATCTTGATTGGCTCAGGTCGGACACTGAGGGGGCCCTCCCTGATTGGCTAGGACTATCCAGAAGTCCCGGAAAGAGGAGGACCTCCCTGATTGGCTAGGGCTATCCAGAAGTCCCAGAAACATGACTCAGGTATTTTTGGCCTATTATCTCTTGCTGAGCCTGTCACTGCTCCCATGAGGCCCTAACACTTTCCATTTTCTAATGACTGAAATTATTTGTAGTGAACACTCTGGAAAGTCTATTTGAATGTCTCCTAAGTCTAGCAGCTCCAATTTCTATGGCAGAGAGGCTGTGTCTTATGAGCCACAGCATCAATGTTTATACATCCTCAAGCCATTTCTTAGGATTAGCCCAAGAACTATTCTCAGGTGACCCTTCTGAACTTCCAAATCATGACATTAAGAGACAGTGACAGCCTGAGGGTTGCATCTGCAGTTTCCTTCCTCCAGTTAATGTAGACTATGAAGTCTGCTCCAGGGAACAGATGCCTAACTTCCATTTTCTGACTGCCTAAATTTTTTTTTTTTTCTTGAGAAATGATTCTAATAAGTCATCCACAGTCAAACCTATTTAAGAAGACCCCACAGCAGGTGAAATATATAAAAAAAGATTATTCTCCTCAAAATATAAATATGCTGTCTTAAAGTAGTATTTTTAGATAGGAAGCTATAAAGAAACAGAAGCAGGAAGAGAAAAAAAAACATATTGGGCCTCAGTGCCAAAGGTAAATATATCTTTTATGAAAATCCACCTGAATATAAGAGCTGTTTCACTTCATTATTTCCTCTGCTTTTTGACAAATGAATCTCTGTTTATCGGTATCCCCTAGTCATCGCTGCCACAAATATTTTTTTAAAAAAAGAGCAGTAAAATAATATTTTAAAAAACAGAGTTTCTGTACTAATTTTAGAAAATGTGAGTCAACCGGTATTATTTGCATGTAGTTGCATTCGGCAGACAGTATCTTACTTGCTTTGCTGGAAATATGTACAATTTTCACCTGAAATAGAAACACACAGACTTCTTGTCAGAATTAGGACAAGATAGTTTGCATTTCCTAACCAGGTTAAAATAAATTCATATATATTTGCAAACACTGCTTCAGACTTATTATAACAGTATTACATTGTCAGTGAGGCTGATGAATAGCATAGCAATTGCTACACTACTCATAATAGTTTATACTTATGTTCAGGAATAAAAATTATAATAGAGAAAAATGTTTTATTTACCAGAATATATGTCCATTTGAACTCCAATTTCACAATAAAAACACTACTTAAAATTATTTTTAGCCCAGTATTTGGTAATAGGTAGATTTTAAATACCAGGGGCTTCCCTGGTAGCTCAGCTGGTAAAGAATCCACCTGCAATGCAGGAGACCTGGGTTTGATCCCTGGTTCAGGAAGATCCCCTGGAGAAGGGATAGGCTACCCACTCCAGTATCCTTGGGTTTCACGGGTGACTCAGATGGTAAAGAATTTGTGTGCAATGTGGGAGACCTGTGTTTAGTCACTGGGTTGGGAAGATCCTCTGGAAGAGGGCATGGCAACCCACTCAAGTATTCTTGCCTGTAGGGCTACAGTCTATAGGGTCACATAGAGTTGAACACAGCTGAGCAACTAAGCACACACAGGTTTTATATGGAGAAGCTTGGATAAAGTCTTTTAAGAATTTCTGACTTAGGTATTTCTACTGTAGAGCACAGATTCATTCATTTCTGTTGAACAAGCATTTCTTTAAAGCTCAGGCCTGGTGCTCCCTACTAAGAATACAAAATTGGAAGTAGAAATTCTGGACTTTAAGAAATAAACTATCTAATAGACAGTAAAGCAAATAAAAGAGATCATTATAATACTGTATAATAAGTCCTATAATAAATGTATGCAAAGTATATGCTCAGAAACCACAAAGGTAGGCATTGAGTCATGAAGAGGCTGCAAAGAGAATGCTACCAGTGTTAAGACACAGAGATGTTTGATAAAGTAGACATATTTTACCATTTGAAAAGGTCATATATAATATTGTATAATATAAATATGGTAGATTATAGGAAAATGTGTTAAGGCAGGGAGTATATTTTGTTGTTGGAACAAGGCAAATTCACTCCTATACTACATTAACAGTTAATATATTTTTCTCTACACTGCACAGAATAGCTGCTGGCTTCTGTGGAATCTCACATGGACAGGCAGATATTCTGTGTAAACCTGAAAATTTATGGTCACCAATCTCAGCTTGGCCTTCAGTAACCCTTTTCTATCTATCTTCATCTGTCCAGGCTGCTCTACCAAATACACCATAAACTGTATGGCATATAAATTATAAGCAATTATTTCTCAAAGTGCTAAAAGTTAGGAAGCTCAGGATTATGGTACCCACATGTTCAGAGTCTGGTGAGGGCCCTCTTGCACATTGACGGCTATCTTTTTGCTTTAATCTCACATGGCAGAAGACACAGGGTTTCTCTCTGGAGTCTCTTTCATAAGAACGCTTATTCCATTCATGAGAATGCTGCCTCCATGACCTAGTCATCTCCCAAGGATCCCATCTCCTAACACTATCACATTGTGCACTAGGTTTCAACACATGAATGGGGAGGAAAGGAGGTTGGGGGGGAGGCACGGTGAGGTATGCAGGGTGTAAACACTCAGTCCATTATAGTATATGATCACATTTTTCTCATTAGCTTTCTTGTATAACATCTACAACAACATTTTCAAATTTCATCCATTCTTAGTACTTGACATTTTATCATATTTCACTAAAATAAATAAAATACATAAAGCAACGAAACTTCCAATTACCTTTTCAGCACCTGCTAGCTTTAATTTACACACACCCCTGTCAAAATTGTGTCCCTCTTCCTAACCAGGGAATCTTTCATTTTTGCCCTGAGTCCCAATCTCTTTCCTTATTCCCTTTACTTCCAGTTTCTCTGGTCTATTGATTGTTACCATTTTTGTATGTCATTATCTGTTCTTATGAATTTTATTATATTCATTTATATTTAATTTAATCTTTTATTCATTTATATTGATACTCATTCTTATATTAATTTATATTTAATCTAGTGAATTCTATTGAAACTTTAAAATCCTCCCAGAATTGAGATTTTACCATCTAACAACTGTCTGCTTTCCTCCCTGTCATGGCTATATGCAGTATGTCCTGACTATAATCCTTACTTCTGCCTCCTCGTCTTTCATTAACTGCCAGTTCACTCAGTCCAGCATCTACCCTCCTCTCCCTACTGACAGAGAACTCTGAGTTAGTTTAGTAAGAATTGCGATTCAATGAAAATATTTGTTCTTCACAATATTTGATAAGTATCCAAGATTGTCATGAACTCAGCTAAATAAATATGTTAGTCCTTTCTAATAAAGGAAGTTTTATATTAAAAAACGATTTCTATAGAAAGTGATGGCATACCATTCTTCTCTGGTGGCTCAGACGGTAAAGAGTCTGCCTGCAATACGAGACCTGGGGTTCAATCCCTGGGTCAGGAAGATCCCCTGAAGAAGGAATTGGCAACCCACTCCAGTATTCTTGCCTGGAAAGAACAAAGGAAGGTCCTAAGGACCTCACTCATGGATTGGAGCTCATCCCATTTTTGAAGACAGAAGGAAAGGACAGATTAATAAAGTGACCTCAGGCTTTGCAGGGAGGGTGGGGCCAGTGAGGCTGTAGAACTGAAAGAGGCTTAAAGGGTGGGGGCTAAGTGAGTAGGTTCTGTTGTGGAGAAACCTCCGCATTCCATCATCACATGCTGTCTTGAAGCTGGAGCCTGAGGGGTTTTCTCCAGTGTGGTGTTGTCAGATCAAGTTATGTATAACTTCAATCTTAGCATTGGGTTTGGCCAAAAAGTTTCTTCAGGTTTTTCCATAACATTTTATGGAGAAACCTGAACAAATTTTTTGGTCATCCAAATACTCAATTTGTGTTACTTCCATTCTGAGATTTCCCTGGGCCTTCCACTTGGAACTATGAATTCTGGAATACATTTTTTTGTGATGGTTCAATGGGATTGTAGGGGGAATGTGTAATTTCCTGTCTGTCTCATTACCACAAAAATCCCTCCTTTGAGAAGGAAGTGGACAGAAATTCCTGGCTCGCACTCTAATTGCAACCTCCCTTCTTCATGTATGCCTTTAAAAAATTATTTCTACACCTCGGCCACTTCTCCCCATTGTCCTTCCTTGATTTGTAATATTAACCATAACTTCAGGTTCTCAGTTTAGACTTGAATTCCTTTGCTTTCACATTAGTCAATCACTGAGTCTAATGAATTCTGTCTCAAAAATCTTCTTCAGTACAGATTTCTCTAGCTCAGGGCCAGCACCTGATGTAAGCCACTGGGATTCCTTGGTCTCCTGCAATATCCTGCCAGTGGATCTGTCCACACTCACTCTTGCTTACGTCCAAATGATTTGCCACAAAACTTCCAGAAAGCCTTTGGACACATGAATCTGCTCTCATTTTCTTGCATAAGCTATTTCAGTGGCTTTCCTTGTCAAATATCCTTAGTTTCACTCTGGAACAAAAGATCATGTAAGAACACCACATTCTCCCTTACTCTTTGCCCTTCATTACAGTCTCAGACTATGAATTTCTCATCCTTCCTAAGTTACCAGGGAATCATTTCCTCACCTTTTTTTTTTTCCTTTTTAATATCCTTGCCACACAAGTTTCTTTCACCTTGGATAATTTCTATATATCTTTTTATAAATGAACTTAACTATCAGATATTTATGGATACCTGCTCTGAACCCAAATTATGTTTCCGTGGTGTCTGCATGTGTATAGACATGTGTTTTTGTGGGGGTGTGTGTGTGTTCTTCCTGTATCCTACTTTTTCATGGTGCTTATCTACTATAAATATATGTAGAATTAATTTTTAATGTCTATCTTACATTGTTTTATCAAACAATTTTATATTGTTTTTATTTTTATATTGTTTTTAATCAAACAATATTTTACATTGGCAAGGGAGTGTGTCTGCCTTAACTTCATTTTGTGCCATCAAGAGTCTGTGTCATAGAAGGCTTCTCTCCTTTTCTCTCTTCCTTTCCTTTCTTCCATTCACCTTTCTTCCTTAACAATATCATTTGGACCTAAATAAATACATGTTACTAAGTGAGAATTGAGGTACACAAGGAATCTGGAGTTTGAGAATAAATATCAAAAATCCAAACAGTAACAATTGATAAGTGACCAAAAGATGAAATATGTGATTAAGAGAGAGATCTACTAATCAAAGTATCAACAATCCTTTTAGAAATTAACATTCTGAAAAATCCACGTGGGTTAAAACTTTCACTTTCATTTATTCAACTAAAAATTATCCCTCTCTGTCTGCCTCTATAAGGATGAAGTCACTAGCCACTGCAGTTGTTGATTTTCTACAACCCCTGAAAGGTGTTCAGAGTGCAGATCAGAAATGAGACACTGTGAACTCTAGAAAACAAAAAAAACTGGCAGAACGGGCCTTAAGGTAGTTAGATATTTTCAGAAGATTTTATGAGCTCAGTTTCTTGCATTTTCTCATATTAAAATCATTAACATTAGTATTATTAACAAATCATTAACAAATCATACTATTAACAAACCATTAACATGAGCATTAAAAATCAACAGAGACGTTTGCTCCTCATGACTAGCAGCAAACTTTTACCAAAATATGTGCTGAATTGCATGTATTGCCCCTTCATCAAAATCACATATATACAAAATCACACATATATACTCCCCCAACCTTTGGGAGCAATTCCTCAGAGGTATATAGTACTCATTTGGCCCCCCATATAAAAATATAAAACAACTCAGAACTCTCATGTTGTGCTTTTTTTTAAAGTCTACATTGTGGAAAAAGATACATTTTGAAGTATTACTTACTCTTCCAATACTCAAACACAACAGTTGCTTTAAAGCCATCATTGCCCCTTATGCTCGTTCCCACATGTGTATGACTTTTTAACTAATTAAAACTGTGGTAGAGGTTTGTTTTGTTTTCTTTTTGTGTGACCTTAGCATAAATATTTTGCTACCTAGTGTTAATAATAACCATTTTAGTAAGGGCATGGAGAAGGCAATGGCACCCTGCTCCAGTACTCTTGCCTGGAAAATCCCATGGATGGAGGAGCCTGGTGGGCTGCAGTCCATGGGGTCGCGAAGAGTCAGAAATGACTGAGCAACTTCACTTTCACTTTTCACTTGCATGCATTGGAGAAGGAAAGGGCAACCCACTCCAGTGTTCTTGCCTGGAGAATCCCAGGGACGGGGGAGCCTGGTAGGCTGCCGTCTATGGGGTCGCACAGAGTTGGACACAACTGAAGCAACTTAGCATCAGTAGCAACAGCAGTAAGGGCGTATTATTCCCCTGAATTAATGTTCTACAGTTTACTAACTGTTCCCTGATTCCTAGCTATTTTTCTTTCAAATTTTCCCTATTAAAAATAAGTCTACTCTAATAGCTGGCTTAATGGGTATATATATTTTTCAAAGTCTTTAACATTCCCCTAGGTTCATCTTCCAAGAGAGATATTAATGAATCTTAAGGTATGAACATTATCATGGATCTAAATATAAACTTCAAATGCTTTATGTGAATATTTCTAAAGCCATTGTTTAAACTTGGAACAAACATAGAATATAGATGGCACAAAAGTGTGTCAAACTTGATGACACATATACAAGTAGAGAAAATAGGAATTCAAGTCAAATTGAGTACTTGGCCTAGAAACCTAGGCTCTGTAAATTAACGAACTTTCTTCCTTTATCTTCCCTTCTCCCTTTCCCCATCCCTCACTCCCTCTTTGTTTCTTTTTTCATCTGCTGTTATTGTTGATAGTCTGCAAAGGCATCCTAATCTATTTGAAATTAGCTTTCCAAAAGGCAAAATTGCTGTTTGAGAAGATAACATTCAAAATGATCCCTGTGCATCAGATAGTCTATTGTGAGACAGACTGAATTATGCATTGAGTTGCCAGGGACTGAATAATACTATTTCAAAAACTTTTTTTTTCTCCTCCTCCAATACTTTTAAAAATAGGCGCTGATAAAGTAGAAAGAATTTAAGATTCCCTCTCTATTTATTTCACCCTTTGTTTCCTTCTAGTCTTCTTTCTTACTACATTCTTTTTTCTTTCAGTTGTGTGTGTGTGTGTGTGTATGTTAGTCTCTTAATTGTGCCCGACTCTTTGTGACCTCATGGACTATAGCCCACCAGGCTCCTATGTCCATGGAATTCTCTAGGTAAGAATACTGGAGTGTGTTGTCATTTCCTTCTCCAGAGGATCTTCCAAACCCAGGGATTGAACCCAGGTCTCCTGCATTGCAGCTGTGTTCTTTACCATCTGAGCCACCAGGGAAGCCCTTTTCCTCAGTTATATTCCTTCAGATACATTCTTAAAACAAAAATAATATATACTAATTGTGTTGTTGATGTTTAATTATAAGAAAGAGCCTCATCAGTATAGCAAAGTGACTTTGCATTTCAGAACACATTAACTTTCAGCAGAAATATTCCTGCCAAAGACCTTGTTTTGCTAGCGCTTTAATTTTTTTTAAGCCTAATTTTCTTTCTCTGTTTGTTATGTAATGGAGCTTCTGAAAACACTGACAATCTCTGCTCATTTTGCCTTGAGCTAGCATGGGATTTTTTTTTTTTTTTAAGGAAGTGCAATTGCTGAGAAAAGTTAATGGATAATTCAGCAGCAATTTTGCAATAGCAAAAGTAAAGAAAAAAGGAATGTATGAAGAGTAAAAAGCTCAGGATATAAAGGGTGAATGGTTAAAACATGTATTGGAATGTCCAGACTCAAAAACACTGATGATAAAGATTTAAAAGAACATATAGTCTCAGTTTTAATGTATGTATATTAAAGATCATAATTCTTTAGAATATGTCCCCAGATGTCTATAGAAACAATTACATTTTAAATGATCAGTTGGTAAACTAAACATTCTGTTTATGAGCATTAGTGAAAGGGTAAACCAAAAAATAATTTTACATTTTGAGCATTATCCCCACTCTGTTAAACAACTTTTGAGCAATTGAGAATCTTGTTAAAAAAAGAAGAAGAAAACTACATACATGTAAATTTAGTGAAATGATCAGATCCTATGCAGAATTTTTACACAGAAAAAAGCAGCATAAATATCGATCCCAGGCTTAGCAAAGATGTCATAATGCATATGTGTATATATAACATAACCTACAGATCTTCACTGGGTTTATCTTTCCAGCCTCCCTTCATGCTACTCACACACCTACTCCCTCCACTTGAACTCACTCACGTTAAATTGCTCCCTGCTCCTTTCTATGCCTTGTTCCCATTGTAATGTCTCTTTCTATATATATTCTAA
>SJYQ01001240.1:341162-440586 GCA_006410935.1 Redunca redunca
CCTAGATAAATATTTATAAATTGAATCCTTTTAATGTTACATGCTCTTTATATTGAAGCAAAATTTGAATTAAGGTAAAAGTCATGTGGCCTTATTTATTTCCTTCATAACCTTATAAATGTTGCTTATCTGAATTATGGAACTATTGACTTCTATAGAAAAATATGAGATGTCTTTTACATGAAATGTAACTGTCCATGTTTTGGCCAGAGTACAACCAATGAGACAGAGCAATAAGAAATATATTTTAAGAGATTTGTTTCAAGGAATTTTCTTATATGCGTGGGGACTAACAAGGAAAACCCCAAAAGCCAGAGGCCACAGCAAGGGCAAGATGGCCCTCAGGTATAATTGAAGCTGCTTTCCACAGCCAGTTTCTTCTTCAAGAGTTCTGCTCTTAAGGCTTTTCAATAGACTGAACAAGGCTCACCCAGGTTAACTGGGATAATGTCACTTAAAGACAATGGACTGTGGAATTTAATCACATCTAAAAAATGTCTTCACTACAACACCTAAATTAATATTTGATTAACTGAGGGGGCAACAGCCTAACAAGTCAAAACTTTAAACAGTCAGTCAACCTCCTCCCCTCCACCTGACCCCATCAACTGGGACATGCACACGCATCTCTTTTAAACCAATTCTTAAATAAAGACAATAACTAAGAATAACTAAGTCATACTTCCACAAAACATGATACAACTATCCTGCCTAAGTCCACAAACAGGCCAATTCTCTCTCTAGAAGAGGATACAAAGTCTTGACGTGATGCTTTAAATTAAATACTGAGCTATAAGTTAATTATTTGTGCCTCTTAGATGACAAGGGAATAAAATATGGGAGAAAGTGTGTATAATACACATATGTATGTATATACAACATATAACACACACACATACACACACACGCACTCCTCTGGTGGTAAAGAATCTGCCTGCAATGTAGGAGACACAGGTTTGATTGCTGGGTCAGGAAGATTTCCTGCAGAAGGAAATGGCAATCCACTCCAGTACTCTTGCCTGGAAAATTGCATGGACAGAGGAGCCTGATGGGCTACAGTCCATGGGGTCACAAAAGAGTTGGACATGACTTTGTGACTAAACAATATATATACATACATATATATATATACACACACATACCCACTCACACTCTTATAACACAATGAGTAATACACATACCTGTTACAATCCTCATTTTTGCAAATGGTCACATGGTTACAGATGTATTTAAAACTAATTTCTTCCCTACCAATTCCAAATACCCTTTAAAGAAGCACTTCAGCAGGTCATGGTTCTGTGCCTGTGGAATTACTCAATTTCATTCCTCAAGGGACTGGGCCATTAGCAGTCTTGTCTGAAATGAATGGACATAAGTTCGAGTAAACTCCAGGAGCTGGTGATGGACAGGGAGGCCTGGCATGCTGCTGTAAACAGACATGATTGAGTGACTGAACTTAACTGAATTGAATTAAAGTCAATGGAAAAGTTGATTATACTTTTCCATTGACTTTAATTGTAGGACGTGATTATACTAAGAGGCATCATGGGGGATATTCTGTATTCCAGACATACTTTTCCTCACTCCCATTGTGTAGCGAGGACCCAGTTACCCTGTGGTAATCAGTATTAGCAACCTGGACAGTGTAGCAACTGTCATCTTTGCCTAGTAATTCAGAGGCATGCAGAGCCTAATGTGAAGGACCAGGAACTAGGAAGCCTGGCATGCTGCCATACATGAGGTTGCAGAGAGTTGGACACAGCTTAGCAACTCAACAACAACAACAGAGCCTAATATATCCAGGTGGCATTCTAAGCTTCCAGGCAGTGACATTACTGTTGCATCTCATTGTGGATACAATCTTCCCTTTGGATCTAGGGCCTCTAAGCCAGCAAGACCTAAGATCATGGGGACGGGACATAAAAACTTTAACAGTCTGTTTAACAGTGAGTGGGACTTCTCCCATTTCTATTCCTTGATTCCTGGATCAATGAATGCTAACTGTGGAAGAATCTGCCCCATAGAATAAATGCCTATTTAGACTGTATACAGCCTCCCAGAGCAGACTTCCTAGGTCCTATGAGGTATTGCCATCTATGTGGCACTATAACTGAGCCTTAAGAAACTCTTTAACTGTTCATTTCAGGATCATGCAAACATGGTAAGATCAGTGAATTTCATGAGCATGGGTCCACTGACATTTTACTTGTTGTCAAGTGAATTCCTCACTCAGAAGCAGTGCTATATAGAGTATCTTGATAGAGGATGAGGCATTCTCTAGGTCCATGGTAGTAGCTTTGGCAGAGGTATGGAGTTTTCTTTCCTGTACTCAATATCTAGAAAGTGATTAGTCACCCAGTCATGTCCGACTCTTTGTAGCCCAATAGACTGTTAGCCTGCCAGGCTTCTGTCCATGGGGATTCTCCAGGCAAGAATACTGGAGAGGGTTGTCATTCCCTTCTCTAGGGGATCTTCCCAATCCAGGGATCAAACCCAGGTCTCCTGTATTGCAGGCAGCCTCTGAGTTACCAGGGAATCCCTATTCTGGCAGGAAGTGTCTATTCTAGCAAGAGTAAAGTTCTGCTTTTTCTGTGATGGAAGCTGTCCAACATAGGTGGCTGATTAACTTGAGAATCCAGTTTTATCTGGGGGGACCCAGTTTTATTCTCTATATCTGACAGAGTGGACAATCAGCAGAAGCTGTAGTCAGGTTGGCCTTATGGGTGAATGTCTATATTGCTAAGCTTATGTATATCCATTCCTTGCCACCATGGTCAATCTGGTCATGAGCTCACCAGGCAATGACAGAGGTAGCTAGAGGAAGAAATTGACTTGTATTCAAAGAATGGGTACTTTTATCCACTTGCTTTTCAAATCTTCCTCAACTAAGGTCACCATGTCATGAGCAGTCATATAGCATAGACCACTCACCATGAATAGTAGTATATCCACATGCCTCTTCCTCAGATTTCCCTGTCATCAGCTTTATTAGTCATATTCCTACCAAACTCTTACCACGCAGCCAAATTATTAACCAGAGCCAATGAGTTTCTATAGACTGGTGTCTTGGTGGCTCTGATCATCTGCTTCTGGCAGAATGAACAGCTAAGTACACTGCCCAGCATTCTGCCGTCAGGAAGGACCTCTCTTCATTATTGTCCTTTGGGAAGTCCCAGAATTGGGTTACAGTACTACAACTGCCCACCTTCAGGTGCTGCCTGGATATCTTACAGAACCATCCAAAAGAGAATTGTTTTTCTTCTTCAGTCAGACTATATATGAGACACGTCTTCATAGAGACGTGTCTATAAGATCATTAGTATGGGCTTCAAAAGTGAAGGCAATGTAGTGGTGGGGATCAAGGGCATCTGGGCCATTTTTTCATGCAACTAACCTGTGCCTTTATCCTCTGTGCAAGCCTAACCTTGTATATACTACTTTCAGTGGGTAACGGACTACTTGTTCAGTTCAGTCTCTCAGTCATGTCCGATTCATTGCAACTCCATGGAATGCATGTTTGACATGCTCAAATTTATAGCTTCAAGGGTCAGACAATATCAATTCATGATTGCTACATCCGTGTAAAATCTCCATATGCGCCACTATGATCTCTTTGTTCATGAGCCCATTGGGCATGGAGAAGAGTGGAAAAAGGCTGACTGGCACCCACAGAATGAGTAATCCTATACATTTGGTTAGTACAATCTGCTGCAGAAGTCGCTATTTTGTGAGCATTCACAGGGGTACCTCATGTTGCCTGGGTAACTTGGTGAGTCATGGATACACATCCAGTGTGTCTAAAAAAAAAAACCCCATTAGTAAACCAAAAGCTGTTTCTCAAATTGAGAGTAGTTATGTGGAGAGGATATCAGGGTTTTATTCCAAACACCTAATGCACATGCTATGTTTAACCTAAAGAAGCCTGCCAAAGGTATCAAACTTCCAGCATTAGTGAATTTTTTAGATCATATGGTCCAAGAGTTATATGGTTTGCATGGCAGGCCACACCTGTTGCAAAGTCTTCTCTTATTCTTGTGCCTCACTCAAAATAGTTTGTTAGTCATTTGGTAATGAGTCACAGTAGCATAAAAAAATAGAAATATATTATCTCCGTATTTCATGGAGGCCCATTATCTATTGTCCTTCTTTTGTTGTAGGAGAGCCAGATCTGCTACTTATTATTCACCTTGGAAGGGATATTTTAATATGTCCCACACCAACTGTTGTTGTTCATTTACTCAGTCATGTCCAACTCTTTGAGACCCCATGGACTGCAGCATGCCAATGGACCCCTAGAAATATAATTAAGATAACAGGCCCCTGAGATTTTTTATATATTTGCCACTGACACATAGATGTCTAATATATCAGGTATAATTGCTACTTCCTGCTCACCAGGTCCAATTGGCATAATATCTGTGTAATGAACCAGTATGATATCTCATGGAAGAAAAAGACAATCAAGGTACCGATGGAGTAAATTATAATTCAGGGGTGGGAGTTGATATATCTCTTAGGTAGAACAGTAAGGATAATAGTATTGCTGACCTTGCCAGCTGAAAGCAGTATTTAATAACAAATATTCAGCAAAGGACATCTGCCATCAATGGCTATGAAGCAGTTTTAGGGGATATGCTGGTTTGCTCCAGCAATGAAATAGCATGGAGAAAAACAGCTACAGTTGGAATCTACCACTTGATTAAGCTTATGATAATCTACACTTGTTCTCCAAGATCTACTTTCTGCACAGGCCAAACAGGTGAGCTGAAATGCCATGGTGGAAATCACCGCAGTGCATCCTTTAAGTCCTTGATGATGGCAATCCTTGAAATTCCTCCAGGGAGGCATATGGCTTTGGTTTACTTTTGTCTTAGGTAAAGGCCATTCTAGAGATTTCCACTTGGTGTTTCCCACCATTAAGAGACCTCACTCCATAATTTAGGGAACTAATATGGAATTTCTGCCAGTTGCTTAGTAGATCTATTACAATTAAGCCTTCTGGGACTGGGGAAATCACAAAATGTTTATTAGAAAAACTAAACTATATGATTTATCTGGAAAAATTACACTGATCACCTCACCTCCATAGGCTCCTATCTAAATGATGGACACAATGATGTTTCGTGTCTCCAGGAATTAATTTCAGTTCAAAGATAGTGTCCAGTAATCTCTCAAAAGTAATATTTCTCTTTTCCTGTAACATGGCCATAAGTCCTGTGAGAACAACAGAGAGAAAAGAAAACAGCACTGACTTGGGCAGTATAGCAGGATCCTTCCTCAAGTGGAGTTCTGTGTCTGTAAACTGGCTCAAGTCTGGGAGTTAACTGAGAGACCATAACCCCGTGTTTCCGTGTTTAATTTGGACTTCTATGCACTTAACCTAGACTTCTTCTCCTTCAGTTCAGTCACTCAATCATGTCCAACTCTTTGTGATCCCAAAATCGCAGCATGCCAGGCCTCCCTGTCCCTCACCACCTCCCGGAGTTTACTCAAACTCATGTCCATCAACTCGGTGATGCCATACAGCTATCTCATCCTCTGTCATCCCCTTCTCCTTCTGCCCCCAATCCCTCTCAGCATCAGGGTCTTTTTCAATGAGTCAACTCTTCGCATGAGGTGGCCAAAGTATTGGAGTTTCAGCTTCAGCATCAGCCCTTCCAAAGAACACCCAGGACCAGTCTCCTTTAGGATGGACTGGTTGGATCTCCTTGCAGTCCAAGGGATTCTCAAGAGTCTTCTCCAACACCACAGTTCAAAAGCATCAATTCTTTGGTGCTCAGCTTTCTTCACAGTCCAACTCTCACATCCATACATGACCACTGGAAAAACCATAGCCTTGACTAGATGACCTTTGTTGGCAAAGTAATGTCTATGCTTTTGAATATGTTATCTAGTTTGGTCAAAACTTTCCTTCCAAGGAGTAAGCGTCTTTTAATTTCATGGCTGCAATCACGATATGCAGTGATTTTGGAGCCCCCCAAAATAAAGTCTGATACTGCTTCCACTGTTTCCCCATCTATTTCCCATGAAGTGATGGGACCAGATGCCATGATCTTAGTTTCCTAATGTTGAGCTTAGAGCCAACTCTTTCACTTTCATCAAGAGGCTTTTTAGTTCCTCTTCACTTTCTGCCATAAGGGTGGTGTCATCTGCATATCCGAGGTTATTGATATTTCTCCCAGCAATCTTGATTCCAGCTTGTGTTTCTTCCAGCCCAGCGTATCTCATGATGTACTCTGAATATGAGTTAAATAAGCAGGGTGACAATATACAGCCTTGACATACTCCTTTTCCTATTTGGAACCAGTCTGTTGTTCCATGTCCAGATCTAACTGTTGCTTCCTGACCTGCATATAGGTTTCTCAAGAGGCAGGTTAGGTGGTCTGGTATTCCCATCTCTTTCAGAATTTTCCAGTTTTTTGTGATCCACACAGTCAGAGGCTTTGGCACAGTCAATAAAACAGAAGTAGATGTTTTTCTGGAACTCTTTTGCTTTTTCCATGATCCATTGGATGTTGGCAATTTGATCTCTGGTTCCTCTGCCTTTTCTAAAGCCAGCTTGAACATCTGGAAGTTCACAGTTCATGTATTGCTGAAGCCTGGCTTGGAGAACTTTGAGCATTACTTTACTAGCCTATGTGATGAATACAATTGTGTGGTAGTTTGAGCATTCTTTGGCATTGCCTTTCTTTGGGATTGGAAGGAAAACTGACCTTTTCCAGTCCTATGGCCCTACCGAGTTTTCCAAATTTGCTGACATATTGAGTGCAGCACTTACATAGCATCATCTTTTAGGATTTGAAATAGCTCTACTGGAATTCCATCACCTCCACTAGCTTTGTTTGTAGGGATGCTTTCTAAGTCCACTTGACTTCACATTCCAGGATGTATGGCTCTAGGTGAGTGATCACACCATTGTGATTATCTTGGTCATGAAGATCTTTTTTTGTACAGTTCTTCTGTGTATTCTTGCCACTTCTTCTTAATATCTTCTGCTTCTGTTAGGTCCAAACCATTTCTGTCCTTTGTCGAGCCCATCTTTGCATGACATGTTCCCTTGGTATCTCTAATTTTCTTGAAGAGATCTAGTCTTTCCCATTTCTTGTTTTCCTCTATTTCTTTGCATTGATCACTGAGGAAGGCTTTCTTATCTCTCCTTGCTATTCTTTGGAACTCTGCATTCAGATGTTCATATCTTTCTTATTCTCTTTTGCTTTTTACTTCTCTTCTTTTCACAGCTATTTGTAAGGTCTCCCCAGACAGCCATTTTGGTTTTTTGCATTTCTTTTCCATGGGGATGGTCTTGATCCCTGTCTCCTGTACAGTGTCACAAACCTCCATCCATAGTTCATCAGGCATTCTATCTATCAGATCTAGTCCCTTAAATCTATTTCTCACTTTCACTGTATAATCATAAGGGATTTGATTTAGGTCATACCTAAATGCTCTAGTGGTTTTCCCTACTTTCTTCAATTTAAGTCTGAATTTGGAAATAAGAAGTTCATGATCTAAGCCACAGTCAGCTCTCAGTCTTGTTTTTGCTGACTATATAGGGCTTCTCCATTTTTGGCTGCAAAGAATATAATAAATCTGAATCTGGTGATGTCCATGTGTAGAGTCTTCTCTTGTGTTGTTGGAAGAGGGTGTTTGCTATGACCAGTGCATTTTATTGGCAAAACTCTATTAGTCTTTGCCCTGCTTCATTCCATATTCCAAGGCCAAATTTGCCTGTTACTCCAGCTGTTTCTTGACTTCCTTCTTTTGCATTCCAGTCCCCTATAATGAAAAGGACATCTTTTTTGGATGTTAGTTCTAAAAGGTCTCATAGTTTTCATAGAACCGTTCAACTTCAGTTTCTTCTGTGTTACTGGTTGGGGCATAGTCTTGGATTACTGTGATACTGAATGGTTTGCCTTGGAAACAAACAGAGATCATTCTGTCATTTTTGAGATTGCATCCAAGTACTGCATTTTGGACTCTTTTGTTGACCATGATGGCTACTCCATTTCTTCTAAGGGATTCCTGCCCACAGTAGTAGATATAATGGTCATCTGAATTAAATTCCCCCATTCCAGTCCATTTTAGTTCACTGATTCCTAGAATGTCAACGTTCACTCTTGCCATCTCCTGTTTGACCACTTCCTATTTGCCTTGATTCATGGACCTGACATTCCAGGTTCCTATACAATATTGCTCTTTACAGCATCAGACCTTGCTTCTATCACCAGTCACATCCACAACTGGGTATTGTTTTTGCTTTGGCTCTATTCCTTCGTTCTTTCTGGAGTTATTTCTTCACTGATCTCCAGTAGCATATTGGGCACCTACCGACCTAGGGAGTTCCTCTTTCAGTATCCTATCATTTTGCCTTTTCATACTGTTCATGGGGTTCTCAAGGCAAGAATACTGAAGTGGTTTGCCATTCCTTTCTCCAGTGGACCACATTATGGACTTCTATGCACTTGACCTAGAACTCTTCTCCTTGCTGCTGCTAAGTTGCTTCAGTAGTGTCCAACTCTGTGTGACCCCATAGATGGCAGCCCACCAGGCTCCACCATCCCTGGGATTCTCCAGGCAAGAACACTGGAGTGGGTTGCCATTTCCTTCTCCAATGCATGAAAGTGAAAAGTGAAAGTGAAGTCATTCAGTCGTGTCCGACTCTTCGTGACCCAATGGACTGCAGCCTACCAGGCTCTTCTGTCCATGGGATTTTCAGATCAAATGAGAATTTAGTAGACTTCTCTTTCATTTCTTGTTTAAAGTCACCATATTCAACTAAAATCACCATACGTCTCTGTGAGTCAGGTTATTCTACTTGTTTTGACTCTACTGTCTATTAAGTTAAACACATCTACCTTACCCTTTTTGCTTAGATACCATCGTATATCCTGTGCCATTCTGCAATCACAGTATCCCCATTGCATTAGGAAACCCAGTTAGATGGCAGCAGTTCTCACTGTAAGTTATGATAAGCTGAGAACAGCAGCCATGGGCTTTTCAACAATTTTGAAGCTTTCCTTGCAATTTTTTTTCTCAGTTTTAGTGGAAAATGTCTCCTCTGCACCATTCAGGATGCAGGAGCAGTTCTAACATGATAAATTCACTCTAACATCCCAAGATCCCTAAGCCTTCAGCCACTTTCCTTTATAGTATTGACAGATAGGGCAGTTCTGGTGTATGATACGATAGGATTTCAGCCCCCAAATTAGCCAAAAATAAACAAATGGGACCTAATTAAACTAAAAAGCTTTTCCACAGCAAAGAAAACCATAAACAAGAGAAAAAGTTGGCTCAGAGGGTAAAGTGTCTGCCTACAATGCAGGAGACCTGGGTTTGATCCCTGGGTCAGGAAAATCTCCTGGGTCAGGAAGATCCCCTGGAGAATGAAATGGCAACCCACTCCAGTACTCTTGCCTGGAAAATCCCATGGACAGAGAAGCCTGGTAGGCTACAGTCCATGGGGTCACAAAGAGTCAGACACGACTGAACGACTTCACTTCTTCAGAAAAGGAGATTTTGCAAATGAAGCAACTGAAAAAGGATTAATCTCCAAATACACAAGCAGCTTTATGCAGCTCAGTACAAAAACAAACAAACAACCCAATCAAAAAAAAAAAAAAAAAAATGGGTGGAAGACCTAAATAGACATTTCTTCAAAGAAGAAGATATAGAGATGACCAAGAGGCTCATTAAAAGATGCTGATATCACTAATCATTTGAGAAATGCAAATCAAAACTACAGCGAGGTATCACCTTACACTGGTCAGAATGGCCATGATCAAAAAATTAACAAACAATAAATGCTGGAGAGGGTGTGGAGAAAAAGGAATTCTCTTGCACTGCTGGTGAGAATATGAACTGATACAGCCACTATGGATTTCAGTATGGAGATTCCTTAAAAAACCAAAAATAAAACTACCATATGACCTAGCAATCCCACTACTGGACCTATACCCTGAGAAAAATCATAATTTCAAGAAGACACACGTACCCCAATGTTCACTGCAGCACTGTTTACAATAGCCAGGACACAGAAGCAATCTAGATGTTCACTGACAGATGAATGGATAAAGATGTGGTACATACAGACGATGGAATATTACTCAGTCATAAAAGAAACAGAATTATATCATTTGTAGTGATGTGGATGAACGTAGAGTCTGTCATAGGGAGGGAAGTCAGAAAGAGAAAAACAAATATTGTATATTCATGCATATACATGAAATCTAGAAAAAAAAAATGGTACAGGAAACTATTTGTAGGGAAGGAATAGAGAAGCAGACACAGAGAACAGATATGTGGACACAGTGTAGGAAGGAGAGGATGGGACAAATTGGGACAGTAACATTGACATATATACACACTGCCATGGGTAAAATAGACAGCTATGCATACCTATGGTTGATTCATCTTGATATTTGACAGAAAACAAGAAAATTTTGTAAAGCAATTATCCTTCAATTAACAAAATAAATACATTTAAAAGATAGCAAGTGGGAAGCTGCTGTGTAGCACAAGGAGCCCAACTTGGTACACTGTGATGGCCTGGGGAGGGCTGGAGGGAGGTCTAATTGGAAGAGGACATATGTATACATGTAAATGTAGAACATTCACTTTGTTGTACAACAGAAACTAGAATAACACTATAAAGCAATTATAATCCAATAAAAATAAATTAAACAAAACAAATAAACTAGCTAAGCGGTGGAGCCCTTTCTAATCCATCAGGCTGAAATACTGAATCTAGAACATCTGCATCATGAGCCCATATCAAAAAATTTAACCTGATCCAACTTTGTGTTCCTTGCACCATTATCTTAAATTCTTATGATCCATTCCCACACATATTTTCCATATTTCTGTCAATATGTGCTTAGTTTCTCAGTAGTGTCTGACTCTTTGTGATCCCATGGACTGTAGCCCACCACACATCTCTGTCCATGGAGATTCTCCAGGCAAGAATACTAGAGTGGGTTGCCATTTCCTTCTCCATTCTGTCAGTATACCCTTGAAAAACATACAATTTTTTGTGTCTTGTGCACAACTTTAAGGGTTATAGTTTGTACCTCCCTCTTTGGGGCCCATTAAAACTTGAGTCTGGTTATAGGTCTAGAAGTAATAGAGGTTGTGGGTGTAGGTCTCAAGGAGACACCTTAGTGGTTCGCAAGTCAACTACCTCAGGTCCACTCAGCTTAGCTAGCATAATCTTCATTAAAGTCAACTGATTACAAACTTTAATCACATCTACAAAATATTAATAGCTTCACAGAAGACCTGAATCAGCGTTGAAATGAATAGCTGGGAATGATAGTCTAGCCAAGCTGACATGTGTAACACTGGTATCTCAGTCCCCTTCCTCTCCATGTATTCACCAGAGACAGGCACCTCACCCAGTTTCAGCCATTCACAGTCCTTCCCAAGGACTCTGTAAACATAACCATGAGACTCTTTCTTTCCAATCACTGAAGATACGATGTACAGTTTGTGTGCTGCAATTACCTGTTTGGGGACCAGCAAAGCCTAAAATTGCAAAACAATCACCGAGGGTGAGAGGGGAAAATAAAGAAGGAACAGATATATGAATCAGAGAGCACTGACTCTGCTGGAGCAGTTTCTGGTTGTTCCTAAGGATCAAGCACATTCATATCCCTGGATTCCTTGACAGATACTGCAATCCTGGCAACACATTTCTCTTTTGCTTAACATTACTTAAACTGTGTTTCTCTCACTTGCAGTAAAGAATATTCTACTTTCATGAGGTTTTCAAACAAACTATTTGCGAGAAAAAAGTACTATGGAAAAGTGTAATGTAATGAATAAATAAAAAGCAAAGCAAACCATTTTGACCAAAAGAAGAAGAAAAAAATAGACAATGAAGTGTGATTCAAAGTCTACCCTCTGAATTCAGATATAACTGCTTTAAACCACATCAGCAGTGTATGTGTACTTCCATTTATTAACTGAAACATTTCATTGGGTACCTCTGATGCATCAAGTGCCATCCTTGACATGTTAGGAGTACTCAATCCTACTCACACGGAGCTTAAAGGCTGACAAATATTTCATATTTATGATTCTCAGAATCCCACGTGGAGACTAAGACTGATGTTAAGTGCCTTACATAATTACAGTCAGTAATTATACCATCTTCATAGACATAGTAAGAACATGAAATAAGATATTGCAAACCAAATCTTTAGCAACATTACCTATCCCATAAGTGAGTATTTATTCAATGTTAACAAGTAAATGACCTCATTTCTAATATTAAGGAGTTAGTTGAAGTTATCTCTAAAGTCATTTTCAGCTTAGACAATCATGATTATGTTGGGGACTAGGTGCTGCCAACACTATCTTTCATTCTCCTTTTCCTTCTTAATCAAAGATTTCTAATTTCTTTCAGTGTGGCATTATGCCCATTAAAAAGATGACATTTTTCAAGATCCCTTTGCAGGTTGATATGGTATAACTGTAAACTTAATTCTGGTCAAAAAGTCTATGCAAAGTGTTGAGTGGTTCTGTTGAGGAAGTTCCTTAATAAAATGTGGGACAGGAATTCTGTACATTTTTTACCTTTCCTCCCTTCCTCTCCTTTCCTTTCTGGAAATTCTATGTTACAGATGAAGCTGCAGCAGCCATCTTGTAAATTTCAGGTGGAAATGACTCATAATGGATGATGGAGCAAAAAGACAGAAAGAGCCTTGGACTGAATTGATTGCACACAGCTACCAAGTCAACTATCAGCTGCTTATCTTTGCAGTTCTTTTGTGTGAAAGAATAAACCATATAGAGTCTAATCTTTGTACCATGGTGTCTATTATAGAGCAAAATGTAATTTATAACTGACAAAGTAATTTTCAGGGAATAACAAGTGAAAGCTAGCATAAATAAAGATGTCAAAAGTCAGAAGGGAATAAGGACCAACTTCAGTTAAGGAAATGGCAACCCACTCCAGTACTATTGCCTGGAAAATTCCATGGATGGAGAAGCGTGGTAGGCTACAGTCCTTGGGGTTGCAAAGTGTTGGACATGACTAATGACTTCACTTTCACTTTCATTTTCAGTTACAAATGGGCTTCCCTAGTTGCTCACGCAGTAAAGAGTCCACCTGCAATGCAGGAGATCCAGGTTTAATCCCTGGGTTGGGAAAGATCTTCTGGAGAAGGGAATGGAAACCCACTCTAGTATTCTTGCCTGGAGGATTCCATGGACAGAGGAGTCTGGCAGGTGGGCTACAGTCCATGGAGTCACAAAGAGTCAGACAGCACTGAGGGACTAACTTTTCAGATACAAATAGTTATCGACATGTCCATTCTCCTCAGTGATTTCCTCTAGGTAAGTCTAGCTCCAACTTGAAAAAGGAATTTGAGTTAACAAGGGGACAGGCACTAAGATATCATCATACACACTTTAAGGGACAAATATAAAATGCTTACTAAAAAACTGTTAGAAGTCAAGACTAAAGAACACACGTCAATCAAGAGATAAAGAGCTACTCGCATCTAAAGGTTAAAGCATTTAAACCCTAAGATCTGGAAATACCCTGCCGGTACTGGTAAACTTCATTGGCATTTATCTTGTCATTTAAAATCTTCACAGCATGTAATGTATTGGCTTTATTCTTCTTGCTCTATAGGAGATTAGAAGATGGTAAAAGGACTAGAGAGAAGGGAAAAGAGAGGCAGCAGGGAGATAAGACCTCTCTGTTGGTGGCATACAACATGAAGACTCATGGGGCACAAGTGTAGACTTTTTTTTTAAGGGGTAAGTACTGACTTCCCAGGTGGCTCAGTGGTTAAAGAAACTGCCTGCAATGCAGGAGCTGTAGGACACCAGGGGTTCAATCCCTGGGTCAGGAAGATCTCCGGGAGGAGGGCATGGCAATCTATTTCAGTATTCTTGCCTGAAGAATCATGGAGAGAGGAACCTGCTGGGCTACAGTCCATAGGATTGCAGACAGTTGGACACAACTGAGCATGCATGCATGCACACGTATGTATTTATATACATATATATGTCAATATTCTATGTTATTAAAACTAGAGACAGAACCAGCTTCACTTTAAGCAGATAATGTGTATCCTTTCCTTTGAAAACTATTTCTGATGTTGAAATGGGAGAATGAGTCCCCCTACCTCTCCTGTTACTTCATCTCTTCCTCTCCTCCTTTCTCCTCCCTTCTTTCTTTCCCCACCAACCCACCCCATGCTTCCTTTGGTGGGTTAGCATACATTTGAAAATTCTGCAGTTTCCTGGCATTAAATGCCCTTTTACAAAAATTGGCATCTGGAAAAGAAATGAACCCATAAAATGCTATCAGCATAACTTACCTAAGTAACATTTTAAAGCCAGGTAAACCCTTCTCTGATTTTGAAAGTCAAGATTAAAAAATTAATTAAAATTAAGGAATAAAGGCTAATTATATACATGAAAGGACCAGCATCGCGTATTACAAAAACCTAACTGAGCTTTTAAAGGAGTGATTGCCTTTTGATATTCTTTTCCACCTTCTCTGCATTTTTTGTTTGTTTCGACTTTGGCACTGCTACTGTGCTTCTGAGATGACTTTCTCCCTCCTTTATATATTGGTTCATCAGCCCATCTCCTCCATGAATTTTCCTCTGAGGACCCAACAATAAGATGTCTTTCCCTTTTCCAAAGGCTAATCACAGTTAGTGCCTGACACCACAGACTCCTCAGAGACAATTAGTATCTAATGGTTAAGAAGACAAGTCAGACTGTCTGGGTTTATATTTCAGTATGGGGATCTTAGTCAAATTACATAAACTCTAAGATTCAGTTGTGTTTTTTTTTTTTTCTTTTTGCACAATAAACATAATAACATTACTATCCCCTTATATCTGTAGCAAGGATTAAAAGAGGAAATATATAAAATATGCATAGCACAGTGCCTAGCACATAGAAAATTCAGTAAAAGCCAATTCTTATTTAGATCATATTAATAGTCATGTGTTTAATCTCTTTAACTTAGACATCAAACTCCTAGAAGACAGGGGCATGTCTTCTCTCAATATATACTATCTTTATGACTTATCATATTGCCTGACACACAGAGAACACTCAATTTATAATTGTGGAATCATCCATGGTCAACATTATCTTTTGAAATACATAATGATAATGACACTAGCATATTATTATTTTTAAAAAATGTTTGGTGAACATCTACGTGGTACCAGTCATTATTCTAAGAACAGGAAATATAATAGCATATAATACAGGAAGGGAAAAAGCCCCTTCAGTTATACAGATTTTCAAAACCAAAATTTCCTTATCTTTGGATTCAGATTTATCATGCTTGCTTCAATGACACTTCTCTACAAAATTATAGCTTGAAATCTTCTGCAGTATCACAATAAGATAACCTATCTTGTTAGAATTGCAAATAGGTTCTACACTAAAGTACACCTATCTTTCCTGAGAATAAAGTCTTCAAATATCAGTGCC
This sequence comes from Redunca redunca, assembly GCA_006410935.1. Lineage (NCBI taxonomy): Eukaryota > Metazoa > Chordata > Mammalia > Artiodactyla > Bovidae > Redunca > Redunca redunca. The sequence goes on from SJYQ01001240.1 coordinate 356,631, forward strand.
TCTTTAGTGTCAGTATATGGCATAGTTGATGCTTTGTTCACATAGCATGCCATAATAGAATAACAGTACAGAAGGTTCCTTGGGAGCAATAGGGGAGCTGTTTAGGGCCAAGAGAGTCAACTCAGTCACATGAGCATGGAGGGGTATGTACAATTCACCACATTATAGCCAGAAGGATACCTTTAAAACACTCCATGTTTGACCACTTCCCTGCTCAAAACTTCTAATGCCTTTCCATTACAGTCCCAATGAAATCCAAATTTTTACCATGATCCTTTGCTATTTCTTCATTTTCATTCCCTACCAAATCTTCTCTTTTTCCACTCAAAATATAAACCCCATTAGGGAAAGTATTACTTCACCAATCGCTTCATCCTCAAGTCTCAAAACAATGCCTGGTTGAATATATGTAGAAGTCGTTAATTTGTTTCTGTTAAATAATGAATTGATGATCAAAAATACCCCTATTTTAGTTCTTTTCTGTAAATGAGGGTAATTCCTCAGGGCAACCTATACACATGGCATTGCTTGACATTAATTAGCTTCATAGTTTCAGGAACACTATACACAGTGAATTTAATAGCAGTGGACTTCAAAGAGAGGTACATTCACCAGATGAGGTACAAGGAGCCCTTACAAAGTTTTACAGAACCTCTAAAAGTGTGGACACTCTGTATTCCATTTAAAATTGCATCCAGGGGAAACAAGAGTTTTCTGGAGCTCAGACTCAGCTGCCAATGTATCAGGAGGGGGAGTCTGGCAGACAATTTCTATGAATGCATTACAGCTGGCTTTTGGCAGGATTTGGACTTCCCTGGTGGCTCAATGGTAAAGAATCTGCGTGCATTGCGGGAGACCTGGGTTCAATCCCTGGGTCAGAAAGATCCCCTGGAAAAAGGAATGGCACCCCACTTCGGCATTCTTGGAGAAGGCAATGGCACCCTACTCCAGTACTCTTGCCTGGAAAATCCCATGGATGGAGGAGCTTGGTAGGCTGCAGTCCATGGGATCGCTGAGTTGGACACGACTGAGCGACTTCACTTTCACTTTTCACTTTCATGCATTGGAGAAGGAAATGGCAACCCACTCCAGTGTTCTTGCCTGGAGAATCCCAGGGATGGGGGAGCCTGGTGGGCTGCCGTTTATGGGGTCGTGCAGAGTCGGAAACGACTGAAGTGACTTAGCAGCAGTAGCAGCCGGTATTCTTGCCTGGAGAAATTCCATGGACAGAGAAGTCTGACAGGCTACAGTCCATGGGGTTGCAAAGAGTTGGACACGACTGAGCAACTAACACTAACACAGCCTAAATTTAGTAATACTAGAGGCTATAAGGCTATTGAGTGTATATTTTCTTCAATCACAGAAAGGTAGATTCTACTGCACTTTGCAAAAAAGAAGTGTAACACATAGGAAGATCTGTGTTTTCATGCATCTGTTCACAGTGATAGGTAGTTTATAGGCTAGATTCTGAAATAGAAATACCTAGGTTTAAATAACAATGGACCCACTGTGTTGCTATGTGATTTAACAGGACCCAATCATTAAAATGGGAGTAGTATGTAACTCTTTGTTTTGTTGTTGCTGTTGTTTTGTTCATTTTAAGGAAACTAAAAATTACCTAACCATTGTGGTCCACACAAGACCTGGCACGTAAAAGCCTCTCAATAGATGTTAGCTAATAATATTTCCCTATATGCTCTTACATATTCTTTGGAAGTCTAGGCTATTTGCATTCATAAATTTTACTTGTCTACATAACTTTAGAGTTCTTTTTCCTATTACCTTTTTTCATTTTTAATAGCAATTACCTTCTTTAAAAAGTGCCTGCTAAGTTGCTTCAGTCATGTCCAGCTCTGCAACCCTACAGACTGTAGCCCACCAGACTACTCTGTCCATGAGATTTCCAGGCAAGAATACCAGAGTGGCTCACCATTTCCTTCTCCAGAGGATCTTCCCAGCCCAAGGATTAGTCTCTTACATCTCCTGCATTAGCAGTTGGGTCCTTTACCATTAGTGCTACCAGGGAAGTCCCTTAAAAAGAGAGGCAGCTATTTTTTATTTTTTTAATATTTGCCTTATCAAGAAAATTGCTAAATTAATTTTCAAATCTAGAATTATGGAAGTATTGGTTGAAAATCATTTTATGGTTAAGCTACTGACCATCACCAAATTAAGTTAATGTCTAAAATTCAAAAAAGCATTGACACATATTTTCTGCCTGCAATACTAGGAAACATATTTAAAGAGAAATCACATTTGATTTGTCAGGTCTATCTTAAATGAGAGGAAAGCACGGGCACATAAATATTGGAGAGCGAAGTTTATGCAATGCAGTCGGTTCTCAACTGTTTTCCCTGAATCATAATCTAACATCCTACATTCCTCTTCACCTAAACTAGCTAAAGCATTCACTTGTAATAGAATCTGCTTTATTTCAGCAACAATGATTAGCCTGCCTGTTTGGACAGCTGCTGCAGTAAATTCAGGAGACTGACAGGGATGAAGACACTAGCACATCCACAGAGGAAACTTCAGTTAGTTAATCAAGGTTTATTAACTGTCATGTGCAATAATCCAGTTGGCATATTGTTCAAAATAATACAGACAAAAATAAATTCTTGTTTCCCCTTGTTAAATAATTATATTGGGGAAATATATCATAGCAATAGGGGTTTTACATATCTGGGAATATATTAAAATACATTTTTAANTCACACATAATAATATATAATAATAATAATACCATATTCATATATAGAAATATTGAGGGGTAAGTATCCTGAAGGAAATGATGAACTAGCATTTGAAGAGGCAATGGATATAAATCATTAGGGATATGTTTTCCCAAAGGTCATCACATAAAAAGCATTTTTGTCTCTTTTTAAATTAATTCTTACTGGACCAACAGTTATAGTTATATCACAAATTACAATGTTGTGTTAATTTCTGCTGTATAGCAAATTGAATCAGCTATATGTGTGTATATGTATGCATGTATGTATATAGTGTGTGTGTATATATATATATACACATACACATATATATATATATATATTTCCCCTTTTGGATTTTCTTCCCATTATGGGTCACCAAAGAGTATTAAATAGAGTTTTCTGTGCTCTACAGTAGGTTCTCAGTATCTATACATTGGAGAAGGAAATGGCAGCCCACTCCAGTACTCTTGCCTGGAAGATTCCATGGACTGAGGAGCCTGGTAAGCTACAGTCCATGGGGTCACAAAGAGTCAGACTCGACTTGCCAATCCCAATCTCCCTGTTCATTCATCCCACTTCTCTTGTCCCCTTGGTATCCATAAATTTGTTCCCTATGTCTGTGTGTCTATTTCTGCTTGCAAATAAGTTCATCTGTATCATTTTTCTAGATCTCACATATAAATGATATTATATGATATCTGTTTTTCTGACTTACTTCACCCTATATAACAGTTTCTTGGTCCATCCACTTCTCCGCAAATGGCACAATTTTGTTTCTTTTTATGATTGAGAAATATCTGGATATTAACAGCTTATTTTGAAGGTAAAGAGAAAGTAAACTCCAGTGCTGTAAAAAACAATATTGTATAGGAATCTGGAATGTTAGGTCCATGAATCAAGGTAAATTGGAAGTGGTCAAACAGGAGGTGGCAAGAGTGAACATCGACATTTTAGGAATCAGTGAACTAAAATGGCCCAGAATGGGCAAATTTAATTCAGATGACCAGCATTATCTATTAACATGGGCAAGAATCCATTAGAAGAAACTGAGTAGCCCTCATAGTCAACAAGAGTCTGAAATGCAGTACTTGGGTGCAATTTCAAAAACAACAGAATGGTTTTCGTTCATTTCCAAGGCAAACCACTCGGCACCAGAGTAATTCAAGCCTATCCCCAACCACTGATGCCAAAGAAGCTTAAGTTGACCGGTTCTATGAAGACTTACAAGACCTTCTATAACTAATATAAAAAAAAAAGATATCCTTTTCATCATAGGAGATTGTAATGCAAAGTAGGAAATCAAGAGATACCTGGAGTTACAGGCAAGTCTGACCCTGAAGTACAAAATGAAGCAGGGCAAAGGCTAAAAGTTTTATCAAGAGAACACACTAGTCATAACAAACATCTTTTTCCAACACAACAGACAACTTTATACATGGACATCACTAGATGTTCAATACCAAAATCAGATTAACTATATTCTTTGCAGCCAAAGATGGAGAAGCTCTATACAGTCAGTGAAAACAAGACTGGAAGCTGATTGTGGCTCAGATCATGAACTCCTTATTGCCAAATTCAGACTTAAATTGAAGAGTCAGGAAAACCACTAGGCCATTCAGGTATGACCTAAATCAAATCCCTTATTATTACACAGTGGAATTGGCAAATAGATTCAACAGATTAGATTGAGTAGACAGAATGCCTGAAGAACTATCAACAGAGGTTCATAACACTGTACAGGAGGCAGTGACCAAAACGAACCCAAAGAAAATGAATTGCAAGAAGGAAAAGTAGTTGTCTGAGGAAGCTTTACAAGTAGCTGAGAAAGAAGAGAAGCAAATAGTAAAGGGAGAAAGGGAAGGATATATCCAGTTGAATGCAGAGTTCCACAGAATAGCAAGGAGAGATAAGAAAGACTTTTTAAGTGAGCAATGCAATGAGGTAGAGGAAAAAAATAGAATAGGAAAGACTAGAGATCTCTCGAGGAAATTGAGAGATACCAAGGGAATATTTCATGCAAAGATGGGGACAATACAGGACAGAAATTATAAGGACCTAACAAACAGAAGCAGAAGAGGTTAAGAAGAGCTGGCAAGAACACAGAACTATACAAAAAAGGTGTTAATGACCAGGATAACCACGGTGGTATGTATGCTCACTCACCTAGAGCCAGACATCCTGGAGTGTAAAGTCAAATGGGCCTTAGGAAGCATTACAACAAACAAAGCCAGTGGAGGTGATGGAATTCCAGCTGAACTATTTCAAATCCTAAAAGATGATGCTGCAAAAGTGCTCCACTCAGTATGCCAACAAATTTGGAAGTCAGCAGTGGCCATAGGACTGGAAAAAGTCAACTTTCATTACAATCCTGAAGAAGGGCAAAGCCAAAGAATGAACAAACTACCTCACAATTGTGCTTATTTCACATGCTGTCAAGGTAATGTTCAAAATTCTTCAACTTAGGCTTCAACAATATGTGTACCAAGAAATTCCAGATGTACAAGCTGGATTTAGAAAATGCAGAGGAACCAAAGACCAAATTGCTGACATTTTTTGCAGGGGTCATAGAAAAAACAAGGGAATTATTTAAAAAATCTATTTCAGCTTGAATGACTATGCTGAAGCCTTTGACTGTGTGGATCACAACAAACTGTGGAAAACTCTTAAGATGGGAATACCAGACCACCTTACCTATCTCCTAAGAAACCTGTATGTGGGTCAAGAAGCAACAGTTAAAACGTTACATGGAAAAAATGACTGGTTCAAAATTGGAAAAGGAGTATGTCAAGGCTGTTGTAACCCTGTTTAACTTATTAAGCCCCCAAAAAATGCTGGGTTGGATGAATCACAAGCCAGAATCAAGATTTCTAGGAGAAATATCAATAACCTCAGATATGCAGATACTACTACTCTAATGGCATAAAGAAGAACTAAAAAGCTTCTTGATGAGGGTGAAAGAGGAGAGTGAAAAAGCTGGTTTAAAACTCAACATTCAAAAAACTTAGATCATGGCATCTAGTCCCATCACTTCATGGCAAATAGAAGGGGGAAAAGTGGAAACAGTGACAGATTTCATTTTTGGGGACTCCAAAATCACTGCTGATGGTGACTGAAGTCATGAAATTAAAAGCCGCTTACACCTTGGTAAGAAAGCAATGACAAAACTAGACATCACATTAAAAAGCAAAGACATCATTTTATTGACAAAGTTCTATTTAGTCAAAGCTATGGTTTTTCCATTAGTCATGTACAGATGTGAGTTGGACCATAAAGAAGGCTAAGTGCCAAAGAATTGATGCTTTCGAACTGTGGTGTTGGAGAAGTCTCTTGAAGTCCCTTGGACAGCAAGAAAATCAAACTAGTCGATCCTAAAGGAAATCAACCCTGAATATCCATTGGAAGGATTGAGGCTGAAGCTGAAACGCCAATAATTTGGCTACCTGATATGAAGTGCTGATTCACTGGAAAAGACCCTGATGATGGGAAAGATTGAAGGCAAAAGAATGGGTTGCAGAGGATGAGATGGTTAGTTAGTCTCACTGACTCAATGAACATGAATTTGAGCAAACTCCCAGAGATAGTAAATACCAGAGATACTGGTGTACTGCAGTCCATGGGGTTGCAAATAGTAGGATGTGACTTAGTGACTGAACAGCGGTAGTGGAGTAAAGAAGTGAAACCAGAGAAGACAAAGTACAAAGTGAACACTGTCAACTGGCTCTTTGGCCTTTCTTTGATTGGGACATTAAGGAGTCCAGTCTATGACACCTGATTCCAAACTATCCCCTTTAAATGGCAAGGAAGTGAGACATTCTACTTCCATCCTCTCTGACTGTCACAGGACTCTCATTGATTCAGAGCTGTTCCTAGGTGTTTTCAAGTTCTTAGCATTCCCAATGTGCTATGATGGTGGCAAAGTGGACTCAAGAGTGTCAAAGCAGTCTCTCACAGCATCAAAACCCTCAGCAATAAAATGCTCATTATGGGAGCTGGAAGTTACACCTGCAGATTCTGAAGATTCAGGATGAGAGGATAAGGATCTGCTACACTGCATGGATCCACATGTGCCACAAGGGAGGAGAAGATTGATGCAGGTGGCAACCATATTATGGCTAGCTGAAATCTTGTTGTATCTCCTGGTGGAAGTATCCACCTTGGGAATAGGGGACTGAAGCCTAACACTGCTGATGGGATTACAAATTGACCAGTTGGGTCACTAGGGGGCAGGGTGGTAGGGGGCCACTGCTAGATCCACGCTTTGTGTCCTGGACAATTGTTATACATACATGGACCTACATGGGATATAGCACCATGAAATGATGAACTTGAAATGCATCAGTTCAAACTTCAGGGTGCCTGTGTGTGTGCTCAGTTGCTCAGTCCTGTCCAACTGTTTGTGACCCCATGGATTGTAGCCTGCCTGGCTCCATGGGATATCCCAAGCAAGAATACTGGAATAGGTTGCAATTTCCTACTCCAGGGGATCTTCCCAATTCAGGGATTGAAGCTCCATCTCCTGAGACGCCTGCATTGGCAGGCAGCTTCTTTACCACTGAGCCACCTGGAAAGCCCTAAACTGCAAGGTGTCTTCCCTCAACTGGCATATTCTATGATGCTGAGAACTACTAGAATATGACCATGTTAATTTGCCAACTGTCCACCTTCCTGTCAGTGGAAGTTCTATTTTTTTCCCCCTGTGTATAAAGGACAATGTTATATGAGATCATAAGAGGATGATAATAGGGTACTCTCTAAACTCTTGGATGTTGGTGCTATACTTAAGGACTCTAGTTAAGAAAGGCAAAACCAAACCCAGAAACTGTGTTCAGTTCAGTTCAGTCGATCAAGCATGTCTGACTCTTTGCGACCCCATGAATTGCAGCACGCCAGGCCTCCCTGTTCATCACCATCTCCTGGAGTTCACTCAGACTCACGTCCATCGCGTCCGTGATGCCATCCAGCCATCTCATCTTTGGTCGTCCCCTTCTCCTCCTGCCCCCAATCCCTCCAATGAGTCAACTCTTCCCATGAGGTGGCCAAAGTACTGAAGTTTCAGCTTTAGCATCATTCCTTCCAAAGCAATCCCAGGGTTGATCTCCTTCAGAATGAACTGGTTGGATCTCTTTGCAGTCCAAGGGACTCTCAAGAGTCTTCTCCAACACCACATTTCAAAAGCATCAAAACGAATTCTTAACTCCAGTAGGGAATGGATTTAATGCAGTTAACTTGTTACCAAGGATTTGAAAGTCAAATGGAAGTAAAAGCTAGAGAGTCTCACTGAGAAAGCTTTTTCCACTGAGGTGTCCAAAATAACCATCCCTGATCACAATGGCCAGAGCATTATTGATCCATTTTTCAGGTACTTGGATAGCTGAACACAGAGGCTGGATGACCTCTCCTGGATAGTTTATAGGGTCTCCTCAGTGAGCAGTCCTCCCTGACATGAGATGACGTATCTCTGTACTCAATTCCATAGGACCATCCACATGTTTCCTAGCCAGGCTATGTAATCTCTAATTTCTAGTAGTCTTCCTGGCCTCTGACCAGTATGCCAAGATGATCAGAACTCCTTAGGAGTTTTCTCAGGCTGCTCTTCCTCCTAAGGTTGATGTCTGGGTGCACTGCTCATAGCTCTATCTACTGGGAAGTTTACTCCTCATCACAGATTTGGAGGGCTACCTCTATGTGATACTCTGAGCATTCATGCGCCATTTTTTTCTTGTACCTTAGGATTGAACAATGCCATTCATGAACCAGGAAACTTTTTTCCTACTCTTCCATTATCTGGTCAAACATAAAATATTATAGGGCCATCAGTTCAGTTCAGTCGCTCAGTCATGTCCGACTCTTTGTGACCCCATGAATCACAGCACACTAGGCCTCCCTGTCCATCACCAACTCCCAGAGTTCACTCAGACTCATGTCCATCATGTCAGTGATGCCATCCAGCCATCTCATCTTCTGTCGTCTTCTTCTCCTCCTGCCCCCAAATCCCTCCCAGCATCAGAGTCTTTTCCAATGAGTCAACTCTTCCCATGAGGTGGCCAAAGTACTGGAGTTTCAGCTTCAGCATCATTCCTTCCAAAGAAATCCCAGGGCTGATCTCCTTCAGAATGGACTGGTTGGATCTCCTTGCAGTCCAAGGGACTCTCAAGAGTCTTCTCCAACACCACAGTTCAAACGCATCAATTCTTCAGCACTCAGCCTTCTTCACAGTCCAACTCTCACATCCATACATGACTACTGGAAAAACCATAGCCTTGACTACACAGACCTTAGTAGGCAAAGTGATGTTTCTGCTTTTGAATATGCTAGGTTGGTCATAACTTTTCTTCCAAGGAGTAAGTGTCTTTTAATTTCATGGCTGCAGTCACCATCTGCAGTGATTTTGGAACCCAAAAAAATAAAGTCTGACACTGTTTCCACAGTTTCCCCATCTATTTGCCTTGAAATGATGGGACCGGATGCCATGATCTTTGTTTTCTGAATGTTGAGCTTTAAGCCAACTTTTTCACTCTCCAGTTTCACTTTCATCAAGAGGCTATGATCTAAAAAGTAGATGCAACAGAGGCTAGTGACATAGGTACATGAGTCACCTAATCTAACTTGTGTCCAGTGCACCATCTCAGGACCAAATATGTATGCACTATTTCACTTGTGTAATAAGTTGATGCTCTGTCAGTCAAGCCTTATGACTTGACAGGTCTTTCATATTCAGCTAAAGATGGGAGACTTCAAATGCAGAGTTATTTTTTTGTCTCATACTTGTGCTTTCAATCTCTACTAGATTCCAGTAGCATTTCAGGATCTACTTTTTTACATAAGGAATAGTTTTTGCTGCTGCAGGCATGATCTTCTTTCAGGAACATGGAAGAATTTATATTAACTATAGTTCAGTTCTTTAGAGGAGTGTAGGATTTAAAAACCTCCAACAAGACATTCCTGTCTGCCATGATCACCAATAGCAACATGAGATCTCCTGGATTATAAGGTCTAATTGATAATGCTACAGATATTATAGTCAGGATCTGCTGCAAAACCCTTCTCCTGTACTCATTCAGAGCACACAACTTTTCAAGGCACTAATACACGGTTTAAAGCTATCTTCTCAAGTGTGGTATATGCAGTCCTCAGAATTCAAAGAAATTTGCAAGTGCTAGACCTTTTTGCAACAGATGCAAGCTTGTTCTTTATTTTGGAAATAAATACTTGTAATTTTCAAAATTGTTATATGATGGAGACCCTTAACACTAAATGGTGTAAATCTACGAAGATGGCATTAATCTCTGCCATCTGCCTGGATGTAATATCGCTTCTAATTTGTTACCATGACCTAGGTAGAGGAGTATAATACTAGGACCTTCACTTGGATCTTCTGTTTTGTTCTTATTTAACACATCCTGGGATAAATGAGAAGATTCTTACAACTCTAAGTCTATCCATCCCAATTACAGACTAAGGCACTGGAGAACTGAACTTAGGGTTGATGGCCCAATGGTCTCTTTGAGAGATGAACTTGGACCAGAGAGTCACATATCTCCTAAGCTCCATAAACTCCCACAGTACAAAGGGAGATGATAGTGTTTTAAAAAAGAGTGCAATTGGGATTCATTTAAAATTATTAGTGCAGAGATTTATACTTGCAACTTGGTTTATTTCTGACTTGTGGCCATGAGACTATGGTATACTATATAAAATATCTATTAATGCTTCAAAGCTAATTGGATGTAAATCAAGACAGGAAAGGGAATTCTCAGTAAGACACTTGACTGAGTTATTATACCCAAAAATCACTGGGGAATTTTCTGTATACATACACACAAACTACAATCACTATTCTAGATGATTGGCTGGGACTCATTTATAATCATTAATAACAATTACATTGTAGAACTGGAATAGTAGTATATTTACTATAATAGTGGGGATTTCCAGGTGGCTCAGTGGTACAAAATCAGCCTGCCAATGCAGGATATACAGGAGAAATGGGTTCAATACCTGGGTCAGAAAGATCCCCTGGAGGAGGAAATGGCAACCCACTCCAGTATTCTTACCAGGAATAAACTCACGTATAGAGGAGCCTGGTGGGCTACACTCCATAGGGCTGCAAAGAGTTGGTCACAACTGAGAACACACACATGTATGTGATAGTGTAATATATTCAGGTTAATACACACATGAAAGTGAAAGTCGCTCACTTGTGTCCAACTCTTTGCAACCCCATGGACTGTAGCATGCCAGACTCCTCTGTTCATGGAATTTTCCAGGCCAGAATACTGGAGTGAGTAGCCATTCACTTCTCCAGGGGATCTTCCCAACCCAGGGATTGAACTCAGGTCTCCTGCATTGTAGGCAGATTCTTTACCATCTGATCCACCAGGGAAGCCACAGTAGAAGTTATATTTTGAATGGTTACAGAACTAAAAATCACACATTTTAATATAGTCATCAAAATCTGTTTATCTGTAAATGAGAACAGTATCTAAAATATTACAATCCTTCAACATGCACTCTTCCCTGATTTTACACAGAGATCAGAATTTATATTCCTTAGAGAATACTGTTATGGAGCTACCAACTGTACATAGTACTAGCTCTCACAGAATCAGAATAAAAGGAAAAATGCAATGTGAAAGCAAATGTCTCCTATAAACATTAAAAAATTGGTGCATGCCTGGATAACTAGGCCTTACAGGAAAATAATATAGCCAGAGAATTCATACCCACACAAATGGAAAGTAACTTCCTTGTCTGAAAATGTGTAAGCCATTCCTACATAAGAACACAAAAACTGAAAAAATTCACCCAGTTAAGTCATAAGAGTAATAATAGCAACAACAAAACAACCTAGCAGCTAAAGAACTAATTTAGAGATTTACCAGTATTACTGAGTTATGAGCTTCTGGCATCTGTAAGCTACCTCACTTTAGAAAATTAATTTCATGCTTGCCTACTCCTGGAAAACTCCTGACTGATGGGTCTCATCAAGGTTTGGAATGGTCAAGGGAATATCAGAACTGTGATTGAAGAAAGCCAAGAAAAAAGTGGTCAACATCCCAGCGGTCCATGATCTATTTTTTCAGAATAAACTGTATATGCTAAATTGGGGACATTAAAGTAGGGATGTTAGGTGTAAACTTCGGTTTATTACAAGATAAAAACAGAGAACTTTTATTTTTATCAGGGAAACAGGCCTTCATTTTAGGCAATCACCCTTCAGATATTACTTAGAGAAATGTTTATTAAAATATGAAACATAAAGAATTGTTTAAAGTTTACTTACTTTAAGTTTAGATTTCAAGTCTATAACACTTTTAGGATTTTCTGGACCAGTATTCTCTATCATAATTCTATATAGTATATTCTGTTATTCTTCAAATGTATTTTAAAAATGCCATAGAGAGCATTACCTTTCTTTCANATTCTATATAGTGTATTCTGTTATTCTTCAAATGTATTTTAAAAATGCCATAGAGAGCATTACCTTTCTTTCATTTACTGCAAAATCTCTACATAATAAAAGGAAATAAATAAGGAACTGTAAAGACAATCAACAGGATGATATTAGAGAAATGAACATGCTGCCACGTCTATCTAAATTTGGGTGGGAAATATGGGTCGTATATACCTGGTAGATACTAGAAGCCTAGATAGTTCAGATTGATACTATAGGACCTTTGTTGAGCTTACAAAAGAAAATAAGTGAGGTTTCCATGGGAGTGGAGAATTGATAATGGCCAAGATTTACACAAGGGCAGAATTTGGCTGAGTTTTTGTCTATCAACTCCGCTATAGAACACTCATCTAAGAGGGATGAGCGTGAACCTGCACCACTCAGACTGCCCATCAACTGAAGACATGTCTGGCTGAAGAAACGTAGCCAACAGATGGTCTCCTCTTTTGAGTTGCTTCTGGGGTAGCTTAGCCACAGAAAGCTGCTTTGCCTGAGGCCTTGCCCCTGAGTGCAGCACAATAGGAGAGAAAGGCAGCTTCCATTCCGTGACTGAGTAAAGTGGGCTAAAAAGGCCTGGAGACTGCAGACCATCTTGGCACAACTCCGTCGGGCAGGTCTCACTTCCAGACTTCCTAGAGGCTGGCTAAGGCTTGATCGAGCTCCATCATTATTCAGTTCCTCCCTCTGCTCAAACTCCCTCCCGTTTCCTTTCCTTCACAGGTGCTGCTCATTAATAAAGATTTTATACTCAAATCCATCTCCGTGTCTGCTTCTAGAAATCTAAGCCATCACACAAATACTCCTGTGTGTCTAATTCTAAAGGGTTCCCTGGAACCACACTGGGCTGTGACTGAACATTTCTCTCTGGTTTCTAGCCCTTCTCTGATGGTCCATGAAAAGAAATGGTTTTGAGAAATTAGGAGAGAAAAGTGCACTTTATTACAAACACTAAAAGAGTAAAACAAGCCAACTCTGGAAAGATGTACTTTTATATACAGTAGTCACATTCAAGCTATGCCCCATCCAGTTTCTCTTTCCCAATTTCCACATCTGCTATCATTCAGCTCTTCTGCCTCAAGAACTTCTGTGGGTATTTTGGGATTAAAATGCTGTTTGCTAGATACATTTCTATATCTTCTCCTGGGCGCTGAAAGTTCAGAGCGACTCATGTAACATCACAATTAAATGATTCCACTTGAGGTAAGTCCTTGTACCTTTCTATCACTGCTTCTTGCTGGTATCTCTTCAGTACCTTATTATTTCACACACAGGGAGAGTTATAAAATCCAGTTTGGGTAAATTCACCAGAGTTGAATTTTATAACATCTCACATGTCAGTTTCTGAGATTTTTCTTAAGTGTGCATCCTCACCTGGATTTCATACAGTTTATCATTTTCTGGGAAGTGCTCTGGAGAAAGTACTGAGCAACTCTTATTTTTTGCCTAAAGAAAGCGGAGGACTCTGCCCATGTTTATAACAGCTGACTCTACCAGATGCACCCATGTAGAGAGTGCTAACACCCCCACCCATGGTTTGTCACTATTGAATTCTCTCTCTCTGCTCTCCAACCAGTTCTGGCCATTTAGGCCAATGTTCTGAACTTCTATGAATTGGTATCTAAGAGTTACCATTACATGTTCATCACCTGCTAGGCACTCTGCTAAGTCCTTTATAGTATTTTAAAATTAATTATATACCATATATATGCACATAATAAAATCTATCCCTCAGTCCCTCAGTTGACTGGCCTGGCATCTTTCAATTCATTGTGCATTTTTACCAATGTATGCTAATATTTCAAAAGCAATTTAATGTTTTAACCCAAGAAGATTTTATTATCCATGCCCATTCTTCCAGGTGAGGAAACCAAATTTCTGAGAGGTTAAAGATTAATATTTTTCCCAATGTCATATAGCTAGGAGGCGAAAAAAAAATCAGGATTTGAGTCAGGTCTTTCTGACTTCCAAAAGCATTCTCATAACCACTTTGTTTGTCTACCCAAAGGTATTTGAGTGAATAGAATCTCCAGGTTCCTTGTGATAGCAGCTAGGCTCTATGCTAAGTCATACGGTCCTTTGTTCACATTTAAAAAAGGTGTCTCTTCCTTAAGAATGTCATATTTCAGAATATTGTCAGAATGTATTAAGCCTGTTCCATCAAAACACATTCCTATCATCAAAAACTGTCCCCGCAAACATCCACATCACTGAGGTCTATGTTATGAACGGCTTCCTCTAGCATTACATAGGGCACAACTGGCCCAACTGTATGAAGCAGCCCTAATACTGCACATAAGCTTTTAATTTCAAGCTGCAGCAAATGGAAAGTTTGATAGTTTCCCAAAGGGTCATGGTGAACACATTTCAGCAAAAGGGTGAGAAATAAGTTCAACACGGTTGCTATTCCTTATAAAAAGAGAAGAGTTTAAGCCCGTTCCTCGCACCAAAAGGCATGTAGAACATGGAGCTAGCAGCAGAGAAAATTCAGAGATGCTTGGGAAGCTTCAGGACTATGTGAAGAAGGAATCTGGTCGTATTAATGAATAGCTAGAGGCAGGGATTTTACAGCACATACTAGAGGGAAGCTTATCCTAAGAGAGTAATTCCTGAAGATATAACATTCAAAGTGAATTTAATTAATTATAGATGTAGAAATCTAGAATTTTAATAAAAGGATAATAAAAATATTCATATAGGGAAGGAGCATCTCAGATCCCATAAATGTGGTACAATAATACAAGACCAACAAAACTGAAACAAATCAAGAAAAGAAATGTAAATGGACCAAAACAAAAGAAGAAGGAAAAGTAAAAGGCATTCCTTAGCTAAAATGCTTTTAATAAATGTTGGTAAGATATAATTGAGTGTTCATGTCAAATTCCACCAAAACTTACATAAATATATGGTTAGTCCTCAATTCCCTGTTAAGGGTCTGTGCAGGTCTATAAAACTAATATTTATACTTCACAAAATCTGGAGTTAAATAAATCTGAGTTATTATTATAGGAGAGAAGTATAATAAGCTGGATGGACTCCACTTGACTACTATAGCTGCCTTGATCCTGGAACCCAAAGTGGGCAGTTCAGGTAAGGTGAGCATTATCCCACGATGAATTATCCTTTATTACAGAACACACTCAACTTATTGCACATCATTCAAAAATGTAATCACCATTCCTGTTCTGAAATAGAAGGACTCATCTTAGAGCAGGTAGTAGTTAGCAAAAACTCATGAGCATCCAGCAACTTCCAACTAGCCTGCTGTGGAAACATATGAAAAGGAAAATGCATGAAACAACAAAAAAGTAGGGCTATGAAACCAGAATGGAAACCACCACCGACGGCTCATCTCCAAAAGGCGAAAACCCTTGTTCAGTATCAGACTGTCATTCCCTGACTGTGTATATGTTGTTTTAAATAATTTCTCTGATGACAATGAATTTCATGTTTATTATAGAAAACAGAGATAAATATCAATAAGGAAACTATATTTTCCCCATATTCTACAACCAGGAACCATAATGCAGCCCACTTGGTCTAATAGTTCATAGTATTGTTTTTGTTGAATTTGATTTGATTCCACTGTAATATTAGAAAGAATGTAATGTCCCTATTATCATGAAAACCTCCCATCAACACTTCACTTTTCAATACATTCAGTTAACGCCCAATCCTAGGGCTTTAACACATTAAAGTTATAAGTACAATATGGAATGCACTGTTCGTGCCCCTCTCTTATCCTAGGTTCTTATTGCCAGATACTATATATTCTTTGAACTTTTTTAAGAAATATAACTTTGGAGTATATAAATGTCCATGTACATACTCAGATGTGTCATAACTGATTAGGTATGTTTTTACACATGGTGCAGAGGAGAGAGGTGCATGGGATCTGATATCTACATTCCAGAATATTATTCCAGGGAAAGACAAACTTCTCATGGGAATGTAAATTATTGCAAAATTTCTGGAGGACAGTTTGATTATAACTAGGGAGAAGCCCTTTTGGATAAACTATTTTGAAAAATGATATAGGTACATGTTAAAATTCAAATAAAATAAACTAATTAGAGTAAGAAGTCAGCCTCCCTCTCAGACTTCCCATTACAATGATACCCTTTCCAGAAATATTCAACTTGGCTAGTTTTTACATATGGATTTAGAAAAATTCTATGTACCATAATATATTACATGTGGCCTTATACAAATGTGACCCTAACATAGCACTCTTCAGCACCTTGATTACTTTTACTCAAAAATGCATCCTGGAAGCTATTTCATAGTAAACATTCTGCACCCAATTCCAACATGTGTGTGTTGGGCATGGGGGGTGGGTGATTCCACAGCTACCAAATAATATATCAGTTACCAGCTGGATGTCCTACAATTCAACTCAACTCTTTACACCCTCCACCCAAAGACGCCATCACGTCTCACAGATTAAAGACTCAACCCTAGAAGACTTCTATTGTTCTAGCCTCATATTTCTCTTATGAAACTCTAGAAGACGGAAAAAGTAGTACTTTTCCATATTTTCAGTGAGAAACAATTATAACCATGAATTATACATCAATAATTAATCTTTTATGTATAAAATCAGCATAAATATATTCACATATCCTGAAGAAATGTCTTAGAAATATCTTCAAAAATATCTTAGAAATCCATGAAACAAAATTAAGAGCTCAAGAATTGAGAGATTTGTCATAGGTAAGTAATACATAATACATGTGATTTCCTACTATTTAGGTACATATAACCTCAGTGTTCATAAAAGTATTATTATTTCCTCAATAAACTAAGTAAATAATATCAGTGTTAATAACATATTCAGAGATATGATCCTGGCAGCATAAGGCACTAGGACGTTGTTCTAAAATATGATATTAGACATTGTGGTAGGTAACAGTCGCCCCTTACCTCCTGCCCCGACTCCCAAGGTGTTTATGTCCTAAGTACTAGAACCTGTGCTTAGGTTGCGTGGAAAAGAGAATTAAGTATGCAGGTGGAAATAAAGTGGCTAATCCGCTGGCCCTAAAATAGGAAGGTTATTCTGGATTACTGATGTTCACACAAATGTTCTGAAAAGTACAAGAGGGAGCCAGAGACGTAGATCAGGGTGATGTAATGTGGGAAGGGCTTAATCCACTGCTGCTGATTTGAAAATGAAGCATAGCCATGAGGCAGGGATCACAGACAGCCTCTACAAGATGTTAAAGGCAAGGAGCATCCAGGAAAAAAATAAAGTGTAGCCCTGCCAATACCTTCATTTTATCCCCATAACACCAGTGTTGAACTTCTACACTCAGAACTAGAAGATAATAAGAGTTGTATTGTTTTAAGCCACAAAGTATACAGCAATTTGTTACAAAAGCAATAGAGAACTAAAATAGACATCAATTAAAGTACACTTAAGATTTTTAATGATGTGGAAAATGTTTGTTTATATTAAGCTAAAATTGCAGAATTCAAGTTCATATAATTATACACAGCCAAAAAAAAAATGATACTTTCAAACTGACGTCAATAAACTCTTGCTGTCTAAAAATATTAAGATTTTGTAGCAGTTAAGAACATGGTATTTACATTAGACTTTTATTTGAATCCTATCTCTATTATTTATTTGCACTGTGTGACCATTGGAAACTATCAACAGACTGATCCTTGGCTTAACCATCTGTGAAATGGGGACAATTATTTTACCCCATATGATTTTTGTGGGTTTTCAGTACGATAGTCCAATACATGACACATTATACACACTTGGCAAATTTTGAAAGGAGCTTCCCTGGTGGCTCCGACAGTAAAGAATCTGCCTGCAATGTGGGCAGTCCCTAAGTAGGGAAGCTCCAGGTCCAGTAAATGATATAATACACATTTGGTGAATGTTCGCTGGTGGTAAGAACACTATTCTTACCCATTATATTGCCTATTCCTAAATCAAGAAAATGGTTATATAAAACATTCTCCCTACTTTAGTGTTTTATTAATTTTCAGGGTATATTTAAGTGAAGATTTGGTAACTCAAATGCATGTCTAATTGATACAATGTCAAAGAGATAGATGACCAGAGAAGAATGGAAAATCCCAGACAGAATTTTCATTATACCTAAATTTTCATTTACCTAACACCAGCTTTTTCACATAAAGTTGGTGTTAGGTAAATATCATCATCATGCAGGGGATATAGTGCTCTGGCTTCCTAGGATCCATTTACTTAAGTTTAATCAATTTATCACTACTGCTTTTTTCTTAATTGGAGGGATAATTGCTTTACAATATTGTACTGGTTTCTGCTGCACAACACAAATCAGCTATATGTATGCATCTCTCATCTCCCTCTCACCACCTCCCATCCCATCCCTCGAAGTTGTCATAGAGCACTGAGCTGAGCTCCCTATGTTCTTTATTTTGATAACTGCTACCCTCTGATTCTATAACTCTATCATTCCATGCCTCTTCCAATGTCTTTAATGCAAAGAAAAAAAAGGACTTAAAGGAAAAGCAATAGACTTATAATTTGGGTAAGTGAGGATAAAGCAGCCCAGAATAATCACCCACAAGCTAATATTGCCCATATGTATTGCAATGTCAAAAACATAGGCTAAGGGAATTCAATGGAACATTATATATCACCCAGTCTGTCTTCTTATTTTATGTATAAAGATAAGTCCCCATAGTATAAATAACTAGCTGAAGCTTACAGTGCTTCAGATACTAAGAATAAATAAATCCTAGCTATGCCTAGTAATACACACTTTATGTTTCAATGTTTATTTATCATTTTATTAAAAAAAAACTCCTTCCTTATGTTTGTCTTCCCACTGTTGAGCTTTTCACTGAAAGCTAAAATCACTCAAAATTCTCCTTAGAGTAGAAATGCTCACTGTTATTTTGCCTGTAAGGAAGAATCTTATACCCCAGGACGGCAGGAGGCATGTTGCTGAGGTCCATGGAAAGGGCATTGGGGCAGCAAGTGAAAAAAAAGACTCAGCAATATATAAAAATCCTTTATAGCAAAGGTCTCCCAGGTGTTTCTCTCACATTCCAATCCCCTCCAGCCCACATCTCCTTAAGAACAGGTGTGACCTCAGGAACAGAGAATCAGCAGGGATAAGTGAAAGGTTATACAGAGTTGAAAAACAGCAGAAAATTTGAAAAATAAGCAAATTTAATAGACAGCATCTGTTTTCAATATGGGTTTCTACTATTTAAACTTAACCTTCTATCTTTAGCTCTGAAAGGAAAAATGGCTAAGACAAAGAAGTCTGTGACATAAATAAGCAGAGATTATGAAAAATAGTAATTCCAAAGGTCATAGATATTATGACAAATGAGCTAGTTTAAAATTTATATATGTTATTTCTTAAAATGGTAAAGTCATGGGGGTATAATATATCAGTCTGTCACACAGACCAGTTTCATTTATTCTAATCATTTTGTTCTCAATTTTGGGGGGATTCTCATTAGGAATTATCATGAAAAGTTCATAAACTATTCTTGACAGCGAATAATGAGCAAATTGTCAGATTTAGCCCATGCTGACATTTCTGTTCTGTTTCATGGTTGTTGACCTCATTAGATGCACTTATAAAACAGGGCTTAAAATCGAAAAAGGGTTGGAGACTTGACAGCAAACTATTGTATTACCTGCTATTATTCCAGCCTTAAGAAAGTTGATTTTGATGCAGTAACTTTCCCTAATAAATTAAGAAAAAAACAGGAATTGCTGAAATGTTAATCACAGACTCTAATTTTAACTACCTGTACCAAAGCATTGGCAAGTTTATTAACTTTAAGCAGATCATGTGCAGTACATACAGGAAAAAATACTATAGTTGCTTATTATGTGGTGTTAGAAATAAATGCAAGGGATGAAAGCCTATTTCTTTTAAAGGATAGTGTAGTGTATTGTACATCTCAAAACTTTATTTACTAGCTGGTTCTAAATGTACTCAAATGCTTTTTACTTCATTTTTAATAAAGTAGGCAGATATTTTCTTTGGTATTAAAATCAGATAACTGGATGTATCTGGAAAAAGAAACAATAATTTTAAAGATAACTTCTCTGACATACCTACGTCAGTGAGTTTCACATGTCAAGGTCAGCCTTCTTGGTTGTTTTGACAACAATTAAGATAAACTATATCAAGGTACATTTATGAGTACATTTTCTGTAAAAGTAATCTACCCCCTATATTTTCCTAAGGGAAATCTCTGATGGTTGGGTTCTGAGAGTTCCTCGCCCTTCGAACTATGTAGCTTCACAGTCTATTTGCTAACTTATCAATGTATAACTTTGGACAAAATAAATGGGAACAAAGTAAAGAACTGAAGAAGTAGAAGTTAAAACATAAAGCAAAATTGGTAGTGATTAGGAGAACCTGGTTTGGTTCGTGAGTCAGGAAGATCCCCTGGAGAAGGGATAGGGTATCCACTTCAGTATTGTTGGGCTTCCCTAGTGGCTCAGATGGCAAATAATCCACCTGCAATGAAGGAGACTTAGGTTTGATACCTGGGTTGGGAAGATCCCCTGGAAGAGGGCATGTCAACCCACTCTAGTATTCTTGCCTGGAGAATCCTCATGGACAGAGAAACCTGGCAGGCTACAGTCCATGGGGTCGCACTGAATGTCTAAGCACAGCACAGAACTGAGCATCTAAGCACAGCACAGTACAAAGGATTATAGTAAGAATATTAATTATGGAAACATACAGGATTCTCTTCTAATAAAAATAGACCAACAATGGAAATCTTCTGACATTTCTTCTCATCTATGGAGTAAGAAAAGTAGGTAGGAAATAAACAGAAGTGCATATGATGCAGATATAGGCAAGCACATAAACAAGTGTACAAATTAGAGAGACTGTGTCCACAAAGTAAACAATGTTGAATAATTTCAGGTTTTTATTTACTTGCAATGAATAAACTGAATCCTAAGATTAATGATTAACTTTCTTCACTATTCAGTGAACATTCAGTTACAAATAAAGAAAATCTGCATGCCTTATGTTTAAATATCAAGAAGGAATCATGTAGCTGTTATACATCAAATTGTGTCCCCTAAAATTTCTTATGATACAGTTCTAGTCTTCAGTACCTCAGAAGGTGAACTTATTTGAAAACAGGATTGTTGCAGATCTAACCTGAGGTCATATTGGAGAAGCCTTAGTCTGGGATGACTGATATCCTTACAAACACAGGAAATGTGAAGAAACAGATACATACAGAAGGAGAATGCCACATGAACATTAAGGCAGGGATTGAGCTGATGTATCCACAAGCCAAGTAATGCCAACTACATCCAGCAAACTACCAGAAGCTAAGAGAGTAGCATGGAACAGATTTTCTTTTACTTCCCTCAGAAGGAATCAACTGCGACAACACCTTATCTTGGACTCATAGCCACTGGAATTGTGAAAAAATAAATGCATGCTTTTTAAACTACCAAATTTATGGTACCTTTTAAAGCAGCCTTAGCAAACAATTAATATAGACTTTCCTGGTGGCTCAGATGGTAAAGAATCTGCCTGCAATGCAGGAGACCTGGGTTTGATTCCTAGGTTGGGAACCAAGGGATCTTGTTCTAACCACTCCAGTATTCTGGCCTGGAGAATTCCATGGACAGAGGAGCTAGAGGGCTACAGTGCATTGGGCCACAAAGAGTCAGACATGGCTGAGCAACTAACACTTTCATTTCAGCAAACAAATATAATATATCTACATCACTACTTCCTTACATTAGCATGAATGTCTGACAAGGTAGCATGTTTACAAATATACGAAGATAATTGTGGCCAGCTGGGGACTACCATGCACTTAGTGATAATAATTAGATGTACACATTTCATCTTGAGCTGATATAGATAAGAGAAAGAAAGCCATAGATGTACGTTGAAGGATAATATTCTTTCCTGGTGAAAGACTTAGAACACCATGACAACAAACAGAACACACTACTTTTGGGGGTCACAGAATTCATGTCCAATTATATATGCATTATTTCACCAACATTTACTAAAAGGTATTTAATTAAACACTGAGTTATGATAGCCAACAGTTCAATGGACAGTGGCAGCATCAGCCGAGCTTTTGTGAAAGTAATAAAAGTTGTCAAGAGAATTCAGATAGTGTTATAGCAAGTCTATTATCTATATTCTCTATCAAATAAGTGTGTTATTTTTGTATGTAATTTTCATTCTTCCAGATAAAAATAACTGACCCTATTCTCTACTATATATAAATCATTTTGAGTTCTAGGTTATTTGGAAGTTGGGAAGTCAATTAACATAGGTCAGCAGCACTGAAACAGTGCTGGGGGAAAGAAAGAGGGGAGAGAGGAATAGCTCAGGCTTCTATGAAAATGCTGAATATAGGTGAAGGTTTTCCAGGGTGAAATCTAAGAGAAGCAAACAGCCAAAACCAAACATTGCAATATAAGAATAATCATGACTAGCTGACATCATTCATGCATTCAATACATATTTGTTGAATATGTATTGGGCATTAACCTGACACTATGGGATATAAAGATACAAAACAAAGCATTATCTACTTAGTGGAAAAGGCAGAAAACAAGTTAGGAGTCAAATGCACATGGTGACTTCATGTAGCTACACACACTTTAAAGAAAATCAAAGGGTTATAGCTGTTTTAGTTGAGGTCACAAGGAAGATTCTTTTGAAGTGATTTTTTATACTGCGGCGTAAAGGAAGGTAAGGGGTGATCCAAAGACAGGGGAGTAGCCCTCCTGACCGAGAAAGAAAGAACAACAATACCACCACCTCATGCTACACAAGAGGAGTCTGTTTTGCTGGGATTTCTGTATTCAGAACTGAACCACTTTTCCGGAATTAAGAGGATGTGTACACAAGTATGAAAAATATAATATTCTCTTATAACATAAAAAATATAATTTGTAAATGTTGGACAGTAGATCATACACAGTTAATTAGCTCCCCTTTTTGTCCTAGAACACCTGTTATATTCTATATCATGTAGGTTCACATGGATACATGTTTTAATGATAATTAATGAAAATCTACCTTGGATTTAATGAATATAACTCGATACGGCACATATAACATACCCATAAGATATTAAGCAGATCATTCTTTCTAGAGTTATAGCTTACAACTAAATTGTGCTTGTGATTTACCATACACTAGGGTTTCCCAGGTGGCTCAGTGGTAAAGATTCTACTTGCACTGTAGGAGCCACGGGAGATGCAGATTCGATCCCTGGGTCAGGAAGATCCCCTGGAGGAGAAAATGGCAACTGATTCCAGTATTACTGCCTGGAAAATCCCATGGACAGAGGAGCCTAGTTAGCTACAGTTGATGGGGTCACAAAGTGTTGGACGTGACTGAAGCAACTCGAGCACACATTTACACTGTAGATATATTATTTCTATGCTGCATAGGAGGAAACTAAGCAGAAGGAAGTTATGAAAATTATCCAAGGGTATAGAGCTGTTAAGTGGGGAAGGCACAGCTTAAACCCAGGAGTTCTGACTTCAGAGTCCATGTGTGTAATACTCCTTTTTGCTGCACTGCCTGAACTTTTTGTTTACTTTATTTCATATTTAACCAAATACATAAAAGCTTATAAAGGAGATTTGCCTTACATACTATGCTGTATTTAAAGAATATTCCTCAATAGTAAGAACAAAAATAAAATGTGAACAGTCATGTTTTCAATCAGCTCATGTTCCCATCTCCCAATCCAAATAGAGTAATTCTTTGCCAAATGGAGTAATTCTTTTTTGGTCATTTCATAAGTATTATTTTTTTAAAAATATTTAATTGAAGAATAATACTTTACAATACTGTGATGGCTTTTGCCATACATGTACATGAATTGGCCATAGGTTTACATGTGTCCCCCTCATCCTGAAACTCCCTCCCACGTGTCTCCCTACCTCATCCCTCCAGGTTCTCACAGAGCATTGGCCCTGTGTGCCCTGCTTCATGCGTCGAACTCACACTGGTCCTCCGTTCGACACATGGTAATAACGTGTTTCAATGTTATTCTCTCAAAGCACCCCACCCTTTCCTTCTCCCACTGAGTCCAAAAGTCTGTTCTTTACGTCTGTGTCTCCTTTGCTGTATGTAGAATCACTGGTACCATCCTTTTAGATTCCATATATAGGAGCAATTCTTATATTGCACAAGCTTAAATGTGGGCAAGTTTTGTCAGACAAGCAGGCTATAAATACGTTTCACATGCAAAGAAGATATGAATTGGCTTATGATCCTTTGGAGAAAATACTGAAGGAAAACCATTCTAAGCAGGCAATGTAAGGTTTAGAAAGGGGATTTTATAAGACACTGCTAGAGATGAGGTGGAGAAGGCGATGGCATCCCACTCCAGTACTCTTGCCTGGAAAATCCCATGGATGGAGGAGCCTGGTAGGCTGCAGTCCATGGGGTCACTAAGAGTCAGACAAGACTGAGCAACTTCACTTTCACTTTTCACTTTCACGCATTAGAGAAGGAAATGGCAACCCACTCCAGTGTTCTTGCCTGGATAATCCCAGGGACGGGGGAGCCTGGTGGGCTGCTATCTATGGGGTCGCACAGAGTTGGACACAACTGAAGAGACAGGAGCAGCAGCAGAGATGAGGAACATGGCAATAGCTTCTGGGTATGTTTTCATCATTCACTTCACTTCCCTGTATTACACAGCATAAATCTGATTCACTTTTAAAGCCAAAATTCCTATTGTATTCTATAATCCTTCCCTTATGACATTAATTACATAGAAAAGAGACTTATGGGGGGATAGTAACTTCATGAATTCCTTAGATACTTATAAAACTTTTAAACTGAGCAAGACTTGAAGAAAGATATTCAGAAGGATACTATGCCTTAAAAAGCTTAGATGATTGTTGAAAAGCAGTACAAAAGACTGTAATAGAAAAGAAATGAACTCTGCATTGTAGACCTTGCATTATGTAGATTATGCCAA
This sequence comes from Redunca redunca, assembly GCA_006410935.1. Classification (NCBI taxonomy): domain Eukaryota; kingdom Metazoa; phylum Chordata; class Mammalia; order Artiodactyla; family Bovidae; genus Redunca; species Redunca redunca. Next base: position 381,768 of record SJYQ01001240.1, read on the forward strand.
ATAAAGCTTAACATTATTGCAAACATAGATGTCCTTTACTGAAGGATATTTTTTCACTGAACATTAGAATACCATATTTCATAGTAATATTTGTGATCCCCTTATTGACGGAGGAAATTGTTACTTTAAATACATCCTAAATAAAACTTCTGAGTAGAAAGCTTATCTATACTGTACATCTACCTATGCACATACATACACACACACAAACACACACACTTGCCTCTACACACACTACATAAATAAGTTACCTCCATGATAACATTTCTGTTTTTTCACTATTTTTCTTTATGGAACTATGAATACAGGAAGTCTAAATACCCCAAGGCTATGGCTGATTCTTTTTTGAAATTTCATTAACTACTTTGTATTTTCTATACCTAACTACAATTTTTAAATTATTATTCTGCCTACATCCATAAATAAAATTTGAAGACTTATCTACCTTTATTTTACAGGAAAGAAAATAGAACTTTATTGAATTTTACTGTTGGCACTAGGAAAAGTCAACAAGGTGAATTGATTGCACTTTTGAGAAGCTAAGGATTTATTGGTGTTATTATAAGATTCTCTAAATTTAAATGGCTTTATCATTGGTGATAAGTTTATATGTGGAAAAGCTGAATGCTACAGGGTCTGAGTTATGTCTACTCAGAACTATATTGCTTAGTTTGTTCAAAATATAACAATACATAGCCAAATTACTGCAGCATAAATAGCATAAATTTAAACTCCTAAATGAAATATAGACCATGAATTTTAAGATTCTGATTATAATTTGACCACATTTACTAGGAGTGAATCCTGGAGTAGGAAATGGCAACCCACTTCAGTATTCTTGCCTGGAAAATCCCATGAGTGGAGGAGCCTGGCAGGCTACAGTCCATGGGGTTGCAAAGAGTAGGACACAACTGAAGTGACTTCAGTTCCTTAGGAGTGAATAGAAATACTTAAAATATTACATTAAAATAAACATTTATATCCACATACAATAGAAAGATAGTAAAAAAATATTTAATCTTATAAAAGCCTAAAGCTCTTTTATTTAAGCAATTTCTACTTCAAGCTATTCTTTGGTCTGTCAACCTAAGCTTCAGAGGGTTTTTCCCTTATGTGAATGACTTTGCGTTGGCATATGCTCTTTGAATAGAGATTTATGCTAGACTCAGTCTAGCAGCATTCTGCTACTTACAGAGAAAAGCAACCATTATAATACATTTAATTGCATTAATGCTGAGAAGGGAAAAAAAAAGGTCACTGAAAGAAGTCACGTTTGAAATTTACTTTTTAAAGCCATTGCCTCATTTTATAAACTTTCTGTCTGCAGACTTGTAAACATGGATGCAGATGTCTCAGATTCTGGTTTTCTTTCTGCTGCTAACTCATACAGCTGTCCTAGCTATAGGATACACTCTTTGAAATACAAAATATACTTAATTACACATCGGTCTATCTCAGTGGCTCAGGGAGTAAAGAACCTGCCTGCAATGCAGGAAACACAGTGGGCATGGGTTGGGTCAGGAAGATCCCCCCACTGGAGGAGGAAATGGCAACCCACTTCAGTATTCTTGCCCCCCAAAATCTCATGGACCAAGGAACCTGGCTAGCTATAGTCTGTGGGGGTCTCAAAGAGTCAGACACAATTGAGTGACTAAGAACTCAAGCACTATGACAAAAAAGCAATATTTTATAAACAGTTTAACACATGAGTAGATCAGAATTGTGGAATATTACCAAAGTAAAGGTATTATTTTTCCTTTAGCTATGGGTCAGCTGATGAGAAAAACAAAGCTGAGTATAATAAACATTTACAGAAATGTCTCTCTAAAGTCTCTGTATTGGGAACACATGCATAAATACAGCATTCTCTTTTGTAAAATGGAACTTTCAGGTCAATTACCATGATATTCTTCAAGTTCTCTGTGGATTCCAACATGTATCTGTATACAGACTCTCCAGAGCACACAGCACAACTGTGTTACTGCAGTTCATCATCTGCCTTATAGAGCAAAGACAGCCAGGAAAACTTGTTTGTTGCTCAGGTAATGACAAAAGAAACAATGCAAGAAGACCTCACTTTTTCATTACCATAGGTCAGATACACATCCCATAAGTAACAAAGGGAATTAAACAAGGCTAGGCTAGATTCCTGTAGGAAGAAGGAAAAATTTTAACATTTGATTCATACAGTTGTTGTTATTATGATCATCATTACTATTATTTTTTAGACTCTGACTTAAATAATTCTCCAAGAGTGAGACTTCAGTTGCAAAAGCAACATAAGGGAATATTAGGAAAGGGAATATTGAAGATCATCTAATACCATGATTAATTGATCTAACTGAAAAATAAAAAAGAGGAAGACTGCTTTTCTAATATATTGTCATCACTTAAGTCTCTTCTTTTACCTTTTCTATTGACTATTTACCTTCCCAAAGTGTGCAACGCCAGAAACGCAAAAGAAAAACAACAGTCCCATCCTAAATGGAAGCTGTTTCTCTATTTACACAAAGAACCACACATATCCCATTTTGTGCTTTATAGTCACCAGGCAGGAAAAGCGTAGAGGGCTGTTACCTCCAATATAGTCTTGTTATCAGTCAGACACACTACAGTGAATATAAAATTGAAATGAGGTAACAATAGTTAATCCTCTGCTGGTGTGCAGGGGTATAGCTAGTGATCACACAAACCCAAAAGAAAACAGAATTCATTTTCTAGACTTCTAATCTTCTTTTTCCTAAATTCTCTGCTCTCTTTATATTCTCATCGCCAAAAGTCATTGTTAGTTACAAATTCACATTAACGACCGAATTATTGTTGGGGGAGTTTGTAATTCCCTCAGTTCTGTCTCACCGCAGCAAAAATTTGAAGCAAAGGATGGACCAATGTTGAGGCTCAGTTTTATCTGGTAAGCGAATGAAAATATATCTTTGAGTCATGAGGATGGGCCAACCCAAAAGCAGCAAAGAGAAAAGAAGCCCCCGGTTCAATATTGGCTACTCTTTTTATGTTTTCTTTTGTCTCCCCTTGAGCCTGTCCTATGTAAACTGGGCCAGCCAGGAGAGCTGACTCTTTCACCTGAGGTTCTCACTCCGGTCCTCGGACCTTCCTTTGTTCTATTTTCATGGGCTTTTTGCTTCTTTGTCTTTTAGCCACCACCATTCTGGACTCCTTTTTCCTCCTCTAACTGCGTAACATTATCAATTGAAGATATTTAAAATAAAAATTATAAAAATAACAAATATTCAAGAAATTGGTAAATTTGCTCCAGGGACACTATTTTTATACTGCTAATACAGGGTTAGGTGCAAAAATGAGCAGAGGGTAATAAAGAAACTATGCCATCTAATCTAGTGAATCTTTGCATTTTAATGCCTTAACAAAATAGAAGTTATTTCTTCTTCTTATCAAAGTCCAGTGTGGCTATTTCCGGTCAAAAGAAAGTCGAGAAGAGAGACACTGCTACAAAAAATTCAGGGACCCAGCTGAAAGAAGCATTAGGAATCAACATCCAGTTTATGAAGGAGAGAGATACTGAATCATCTCTGTGTTAAGTGTTTAAAGCAATACCTGAAGGTTGCATAGAATACTTCTACCAAAATTTCATTGGCTGTAAACCCACAATAGGAACTCCCCTAAGTGCAAGGGATTCCGGGAGATGTAATCTAGCTATGTTCTCAAAAAGAGAGAAGATGGGTTTTAGGAGGAATGTTCTCTTGGTCAATAAGGATTCATTTTCAGCCTTATTCATCTCACATACTATATTCTCCCCCTAGCTCAAAGGAAACGACAACCCACTCCAGTGTTCTTGCCTGAGGATCCCAGGGACGGGGGAGTCTGGTGGGCTGCCGTCTATGGGGTTGCACAGAGTCGGACACGACTGAAGCGACTTAGCAGGAGCAGCAGCAGCAGCAGCAGCAGCAGCTCAAAGGAAAACCAAATGTTCATATGAGGGATTGCTTGTATCTCAAAGTTCACTACCTCTGTTGGAACATATTACTCAGGTTTAATAAGATTATGTCCTCCTCAGGAGATGGGTTCTTCCTTCTCTTGCAAAGTTATAAAGCCATAGGGTTGTTTCAGAATCTGCTTTATGTCCTTTGTATTAATAAATTGTGCTTTTTATATTAAATAAATAAATAAAAATAAAATTATCCTCAAAAAAAAAAAGATAATTAAATGGGGCTTAAAAAAAAAAAAAACTCGGTAATGTTCTTCTTAAAAAACTTAGTAGACTTCTAATTCTTTTGCTACTAGTCAGTAAACACACAAAAACTCTTTCCCAGTCATCATTTTTAAGTCTGGATGTTTTTTCTTGTCATCATGCCTCTGAAATAATTAGATGAGAAGGAGCTTCCCCTACCATAATTTTGGTAGGAAGATCAAAACTCTTTCTTTAACAAAAAAAACCTTAGTGAATCCTTGTCATGCAAATCCTTTTTCTAGTATGATCTCTTACTATTTATGATATAGAAGCCTTTGCCTTTCTCAAACAGATGTGGCACCAAGTTTCTCGCTGCTATTTCTTTCTGCCTCTACTCTGAGATTAGTCTATTCTTCCCTTTTTTATTTTTTCTTTAACCCCTTCCTCAAACATCAAATAAAAGTTAGCAGACATGTAACCTCTCCACTTTTCCCAACCACTTCTTTAAGACATGGTCTGCCTTCTGAGTTACTGCAGATAGTAATCATTTTCTTGAATATTTGGCCACTGCATAATACAGGTCTTCAATTTTTAAACCAGTAGTTGCTAACAATCTGATCATCTGCACCATGACTGCAATGTCAAGGGCAGCAGTTAACTTCTACCTATTTATGAATTAACTATCTTAAAGCTTTCTGAAATTAAATGCCAACAGTTTAAAGGCATAATAGACTAAAAAACTATCTCATAGATATATAAAATTTCAATGCTTGTGTAACTGGTATAAATGCACTCATTTTTCTTCATGCGATGAGTAATTTACTCCAGAACTTTCTATGTTATAGCTCTGAATCCTTTAGGTTAGGAGTCTCTTCATTCAAATTATACAGATAACAGAAAAAGGAAAAGAGCACGAAGAAGCCACAGATAATTCTTGAAAACCATGGGCAGGAGTAACACTCATCACTTCTGGTTGTAATTGCTTTGCAAAAAAAGCTTGTTATAAGACTACATATGGGGTCAGCAGGTGATAGGCTAGATAATAAAGTGCTTGACTGGGTCTTTGCTATAGAAAAGGATATGATTGTGGGGAACAGATACTGTCTCCACTTGTTAGGACCTGAATTCTGTCTCAAAACTCATATACTGGCTCTTAACTCCCAGTGCCTCATCAGGTGACTGCAGTTGGAGATAGAGCCTTTAAAGAGACAGCTGAGGTAAAAGGAGGTCACTAAGGCAGTCCTTAATCCAGTTCGACAGGTGTCCTTTTAAAAAGAGGAGACTTGGACACACGTGGAAGATGAAGTGAAGACACAGGGAGAAAACAGCCATCTGCATCAAGCCAAGGAGAGTGGCCTAGAACAGATTCTTCCCTTAGAGTCTCACAAAGAACCAACCCCACGGAAACCTTGATCTCAGACAACTAGCCTGTAGAACTGTGAGAAAATAAATTTATTGTTTGCCACCCAGTCTGTAGTAGTCAATACTTTGCTATGACAAGTCTAGCCAGCTAATACACTGTTGAATACAGAATCGAAATAAGTATACATGTCAATTACAATGAAAGCAAGTCACATCCCTATTTTAAAGGAAAAAAAGAAATTTTGAAAATACCTCAAATAAGCATATTTAAAAATAGATATTATGATACATAAGCTCTCTTAAGTATATCTATAAATGCAACATATATGTATGTATGTGTATATATATATATATATATATATACATAATTCCCATATTCCAATTTTATAAAGATTCAATTTTTAGTAAAGCATGATATATTGAAACCATATCCTGGCCAGAAATATTACATGAACTCCTCAAATAACCATCACCTGAATGAAAGCTCTAATCATATGCAGCAGCTTGAAGAAGCCTACACCACAAAGACAATGATACCCCAGTCCCTCTGACAGTTTGTCTCTCTCTGAATAGGTTAGCCTCTGCTTGTCTGAAAATCCTATATTGATCCCAGATAAGCTATTGTTTTGCAATGAGATGGCAATTCTCAAGATTTCTACCAGTCATGATCTAGTTAGGAAAAAACAGAATTCTCTTTAAAAATGTTGAATATAGGGAACAAATTGCTGCTTTAAATAGTGGAAAATGTGAAAATTGAAAAATCTGAAACTATAAATGGCTTCTAAGATCATACAGAATTAAAAAAATAGCAAGAGGCTTATGATCTTTGTCTTTTCACAAGAGGAAACAGGGGAAGTGGTATTCCTGCATTCATGAGTCTTGGTTAATAGAAAACAGCAAAACCCCTGTTTTCTTGGTGATTGTGGAAACTGAAGACACACTGCCGCCGTACTTCTGAAAACTGCTGCCGAGAGAACTTACCTGATGTAGAAAAGGCACATGCTGGTACTTTGGCTTCCACTGGCTGGCTGGTACTTCCCAGTAAGAATCTGGTTGATATTGGAGTCTGGAATATAAAATAAAGCAATAGTTACTCCCCTTATTCATCCAAGCTCCTGCCAAGATACAAAGCAGGCTGGGGAGAGAGGAGGAAAGTCTGACAATAGAATATCCCTTCTCTTTTATTCATTGGTATACATTTTCACATCTTACCCATATTTAACAACATAGTTTCACCTGATGTGAGCTAGCTATCTGTCCTATAAAAGATGTTTTCCTTCTCTCTCTTCCTTCCCTCCCTTTTTATCTCTCTTTCAGTGAGAGGCACAAAGCTCAATTAATCTTTGCAACAAACCCAAGTTCAGGATCTCCATGTAACCGGCAGTCCTCCGTATGAGGTCCAGATGTGGCTCCTTTTCTTTTAATAATCTGATTTTATAAAGGCATCATTTACAAGTTAATCACTTCCAACCCTCCTCATCCAAATTAATGAAGTAAAAGGGTGAAAATACCCCCAAATTGGTGTGTGTGTGTGTGTATACACATATATTCTACAGTCTTTATTTTTCTAACCACTCATGAAACCATCTTCAATACTAGTTATTCTTGGTAATAGATATCAATCACCCAAGCTAGCAAAGAAAGCCCCTTCTCTATAATTTTTTTTGACTGACACATAAGTGCCCCAGATAGGTTTTCTATCCATTTCAACTTCCAGTTTATTAGGACCATTGTGGGAAAGATGGGGAACAAACAAATCTCAAACAGCACAGTCCACATTTGACTGGATTACGAGATACAAAGAGGGAGAGACAGAGCCAGCGGGACCACTGCTATTTCTACCCCTTGGTCCCTTGACTTACATATTCCGCTTTTCAGATAACAGGATCATATACTGATCACTGGTTCATGCACATATTACACCTTGAAATCATGGGGTGTTTTCTGCCTTACAGCACCATAACTGAGGGTTTTGTTGGCCATTTCACCATTATTTCAGGCCATCAGCTTCTCAAAAGAATGGTTATCTGCAGGAAAAGACGTAGCTTTCTATAGGCATGCATTCTGTGATTCTCCTTTGGGGCTGTTAAAAGACCCCATATCGCATTCTTATCAGTGACACTTCGAGCAATGCTGTGTTTGCAATCCCATGAGGACAAAAATGGTACATTATCTTGTAGTATAACTACTGTAGAGCACTCTTCAGTGCAAGGCCTCAGGAAAACTTGTTAGTTTGCTAACAATTTACTAAGATTCATAATATAAGTTATACAACAAATGGATTAGAGCAGCATACTGGAATATAGTAAATGTGGCTTCCAAAATATATACACCCCCCTCCAAAAAAAAAGAAAACTCATAAAGAATCGAAACTCTTTCCGAGTGGTAAGAGGCACAAGGTAAAGCATCTCAGCTTCTATTTAGAAAGAATATTCAGCGTTCTCCACCATTAAAATCCTAACACCTTCACTGCAGTAAATTTCATAGATGTTTGTCACGATTTTCCTCTGTACTTCAGTGCTACACATGTATCTTAGAGTTCTATGGTACCTGATACCTCCTGGTCACCAGATTCTACTATGTGAATGTCATGATGTCATTAATATAGTAGGCTGCTGCTGCTGCTGCTAAGTCACGTCAGTCGCGTCCAACTCTGTGCGACCCCACAGACGGCAGCCCACCAAGCTCTCCTGTCCCTGGGATTCTCCAGGCAAGAACACTGGAGTGGGTTGCCATTTCCTTCTCCAATGCGTGTAAGTGAAAGTGAAGTCACTCAGTCATGTTCGAGTCTTAGCGATCCCATGGACTGCAGCCTACCAGGCTCCTCCATCCATAGGAGTTTCCAGGCAAGAGTACTGGAGTGGGTTGCCAGTGCCTTCTCCAAATAGTAGGCTAGTGTGATTTAATATGGGACATCTAAATAAGGCCCTTGAAGACTATGTAAGACATAGCAGCAAGCCTGAACTAGTATTGGGGAACTAGAATTAAGTTGGACATCTGTTCCCTGCCACAGCTTGTGATATTTTTTTGTCTATCATGAAAAGAACAACTTTGCCAGAGCCAGTAGTTACCAGATGCCAGAGACTGTGTTGATTTACTTCAACAAAAATGCGAGATACTGAACTCAACTGCGGTTAGTCTCTTAAGTGTACTTAGTCATGTCTGACTCTTTGTGACCCCACGGACTGTAATGCACGAGGCTCCTCTGTCCATGGACTCTTTCAGGCAAGAATACTGGAGTGGGTTGCCATTTCCTCTTTCAGGGGATCTTCCTAATCCAGGGATCAAACCCAACCTAGGGATCAAACCCGGGTCTCCTGCATTGGTGTTGCTGCTGCTAAGTCGCTTCAGTCGTGTCTGACTCTGTGAGACCCCATAGATGACAGCCCACCAGGCTCCGCTGTCCCTGGGATTCTCCAGGCAAGAACACTGGAGTGGGTTGCCATTTCCTTCTCCAATGCATGAAAATGAAAAGTGAAAGTGAGGTCGCTTAGTTGTGTCCAACTCTTCACGACCCCATGGACTATAGCCTACCAGGCTTTTCCGTCCATGGGATTTTCCAGGCAAGAGTACTGGAGTGGGGTGCCATCGCCTTCTCCGCCTGCATTGGTAGGTGGATTCTTTACCACTGTGCCACCTGAGAAGTCCTGATTACGGTCCCTACCTGACTGCAAGATCCATTTGGTTTTATATCAAACAGGTAATAGACAAGGATGTATTATAAGAATCAGTTCTTTACCTCTCAAGTCCTTGAGGGCATTTAAAAATGACAGTACCAGTGGTTTCAACTTGATTCTTTCTGCAAACATCTCCAAAAATATGTGAATGTATCCACTTCCTAGTACCCAGTTGCCCAATAAATGGTGCAGTTCTCTTTGGGAGGTTAGGTAAATCATGCAAGAATTGTACTTTTTTCCCCCTGCTAAGACCAGCTGTTCTCAAACTATAGAATGAATCAGGATCACCTGAGTTTTTTTTAAAAAAACAGACATCTACCTGAGTTTCTGTGATATGCCTTCAAAGAATTTGCATTCTTAGCAAGTCCCCTAGGTGATCCTGATGTTGCTGAACAAGGGACTACAGTTTTATAACTACCTATCAACAAATCCTACCTTTAGTCAGTGGAGTTCTGGGTATATGAATGACTTTAAATCTGAAAACTGAGGGAAAGTTCCTGGCTTTCAATATGAAGTTTCCAAGAAGAGAATACATTAAATGTGTTCTTCATTACCATGACTTTAGCTTTTTCAACTACAGATAAAATATACTTCAATACAAATCAGCTCAGTTGCCAGTCATATCTGACTTTTTGTGACCCCACGGACCACAACACGCCAGGCCTTCCTGTCCATCACCCATTCCCGGAGTTTACCCAAACTCATGTCCATCAAGTCAGTGATGCCATCCAACCATCCCATTCTCTGTTGTCCCTTTCTCCTCCTGCCCTTAATCTTTCTCAGCATCAGGGTCTTTTAAAATGAGTCAGCTCTTCCCATCAGGTGGCCAGAGTACTGGAGTTTCATCTTCAATATCAGTCCTTTCCAATGAAGGCTCAGGACTGATCTCCTTTAGGATGGACTGATTGGATCTCCTTGCAGTCCAAGGGACTCTCAAGAGTCTTCTCCAACACTACAATTCAAAAGCATCAGCTTTGGTGCTCAGCTTTCTTTATAGTCCAACTCTCACATCCGTACATGACTACTAGAAAAACCATAGCCTTGATGAGATGCACCTTTGTTAGCAAAGTAATGTCTCTGCTTTTTAATATGCTGTCTAGGTTGGTCATAACTTTCCTTCCAAGGAGTAAGCATCTTTTTACTTCAGTGCACTATTTTATTCCTTAGGAGTCATTGTTCAGTTGGCCACATACACAATTCCTGTAATTCAATGCATAATGCTGATGACTTCATGGATAGTGTACCAAACTGATATATTTATGAAAGAGAGGCTTTGATTCTGGGCCAATTGTTTTTGTATGTCCATAACTGTTAGTTGCTCAGTCATGTCTGACTCTTTGCGACCCCATGGACTATAGCCCGCCAGGCTCCTCTGTCCATGGAATTCTACAGGCAAGAACAGAGTGGGTTGCCATTTCCTTCTCCAGAGGATCTTCCCAACCCAAGGATCAAACCCAGGTCTCCTGCATTGTAGGCAGATTCTTAACTATCTGAGCCACCAGTGATTCTGTATGTCCATAAAAACAGCATTAAATAAAATATGCTTCTACAGCAAACATACATTCCTTCACAATGTTAACAAAGCAAAGAAAGTTTACACTATCTTCATTTATTCTTACTACAGAGGTATCAATTTAGCACTTAAATTTATCAAAATGCTCTAGGATTTAAATTTGAATTAAGCATTGAGATTAAAACACACACTGTCTTTTAAAAAGACCCCCAGATATATTAAGGTTCTCTATAGTGTAACTATATTATTAAATTGGTATTGATTATTATAGAATATGCTGTTTTTCAAGTTATTNGATAAACTATGCAGAGACATGATATTTGCTTTTATAGGAAAATCCTATGTAAATACATTTGAAATTTCTAAAGAGTTTTTTAATATCTGGAGTTGTAAGCATTTTCAGAATTTTTCAGAAGAAACTGCATTTTATCATGTTTTTACAATGCTATTAAGAAACTAGTTATTCTATAGAAAGTTTTATGTAAATACTCAATGTAAGTTCAGGAAATTTTTGCAATTCTCTTTGTAGTTCAAGGTGATGTAAGTTCAGAATGAACTGCTAAATAAACCTAAAAAGAAACCTTAAAAATCTACTAGGAAAGATTGTCTTCCTGTACCTATATTCAAGATAAACCTTCAAACACTGAAAAGGCATAACACCCTAGGGGCTATTTGACAGATAAAGTAGAACAGCTGCCAAGTGGGGGGATTATCACTTCAAAATAAGGTCTTGGAAAAACAAAGCTTTCAAATGCACAAGTCTATTCTTCTTAGAAGACCCCAATCATGAAAGGTTCACACAATAAAAAATAAAGATAAAACTGAAGGTTACAAATACAAATCTAGTGAAATTCATTTTGGTAAATAAATGGAATGAAGCACATTAGCTCTCTGAATTTCATTTGCTGTTCTGCAATCATTCTTGTATCAGACGGCACTAAACCTAGGTAACCTAACGTTTCCAAAAACCCAGCTAACTACTCATTACAGGCAGCACTCCAAAACACAAAACCCATAATAGCCTAAAGCTCAAAATGTTAAAAGTTGACTTTCCAATTACCTCCATTTCCTCCAACACTTAAATCAATTTTTGAAGACAATTGGAGTGCCTGGAACTAGTATATATATATGATTTTTTTTCTTATTTCTAGTGGTTTATATAATCACTTGTTTCTTTCTACTGTTGCTACACTTTGGATAGCAGTATTGATCTGGTTTTCATTCAGTTTATAGAAGATTCATGAAGCTCTGTTGGAGATTCTAATTTTATTGCCTGCACCATTTCTTCTAACATTTCCCATTGTTATAATAAACATTTAGGAACTAACCCACTCTATCTTTATTCTTCTACTGAAGGCTTTAAAAAATGCTCACATTACCATACTAGTGAATTGAACAAGGGAGCATATGGGTTGAGTTCTTATCTGGATTTTCTTATCTCCAGTTGGGAATTCTATCTGGAGTTGAAGCTGTTGATGCCTGGCATCTGCCTGTAGCCACATTTATAGGTATGGAGAAGGTGGCTCCCTGAGATAGGCGGACAGACAGCAGTAAGCTTTCAGATGAACAAAGAAACTCCATGATGGTGTTTGAATTCATGATTCCACTCATCCCTCAGGCCCAAGAAAACGTCTTTCTGAGGTTTCACCTGTGGTGGTTTGAGTTTTATTTTACTCTCCCACCAAAATGACAACCAGAAAGATATAACAGTTGTTTTTATTTTGTATTAGATACCTATTTCTGCCATTACAAAGTAACACAAAAGAAGTGGCTTAACACAAATCAATTCTCTTACAGTGCTAAGTCAAAAGTTAGCAATTTGGTCTCAAGGAGCTAAAAAAAAAAAAAAGTATTGGCAGCCATGCATTCCTTTCTGAAGGCTTTAGGGGAGATTTGTTTTCTTGCTTTTCCAGTCTCTAGAGGCTGCTCACATTCCCCTATCAGACGGTGTCCTATTTCATCCTCAAAGCCACTGTTGGTTGACGGAGTCTCATACTGCATAACTCTCTTGCCTTCCTTTTCCATACCTAAGGACCCTTGTGATTATTTGATGTGGCCCAGATAACCCAGAATAACCTCTTCATCTCAGGCTTACCTGATTATCAACCTTAACTTCATCTGCTGCCTTAATTCTCCTTTGCATGTACTACAGGTTCCAAAAATTCGGACACTAAACTCTTTTGCAGATCATTATCCTGCTTACCACAAGCAGGTAACCTCAAAACAATAGTGAGAAAGTAATATTAAAAAAGTGATAAGCTTAGTTTTCCTTACTATTAATACTCTATGAAAATCATAAAATTATAATTCTTATTATGTAAATTCACATTAACTACTAGTTTTATAAAATAAAAAACAGGTACATTTTTCCCCCTGTATCCCTATGCATTTTTGCAAGTGATATTTTCTTTCCTTATATAATATTGAAAGCAGCATAAACTGTTGATTCAAAACATCAGGCATGGAAGAAATGCTAGAGATTTTCTTGTCATTCACCCTATGATTGATTCGCTTCTAAGACATCCCTCCATACTATTATATATATAGCAATACTTCCAGTGACAGAGAACTCAGTGAGTTTAATGGATAACCAAACCTGCAGGTATCTAAGAATGCCCTCATGGCTCAGCTTCTATGACTTTCCATGGTTTGCGATCTTGGCTGATAAAGGGAGAAAGGAACTTCTGAACCTTCTATGGTTGTATTCAATTTCCCTTAGACCCATGGAGCCAGTGAAAAACATGGGCTCTCTAACAGGCTGTGGGATCACCAGCTCTAGTCCCGTAAATCTTTGCTCTGGTTCCAGAGGAGACTGCAGAGCAGGTCAGGGATGGACGTCCTCTTCCTGGAGTACAAGCAGCTTGAATTATTAACACTATATCTCACAGTGAAGTGTAGGCTCTCTCTTACCCTATTGTACTACGTGAAACATACTTTACACATGAGGATTTAAAGAAAAAGAAAAGGTCAAGTTTGTATTTATTCTAGTGATTAATTTTGCTTCAGAGTTAGAAGTTACAGTTAATAAAGAAAATACCTGCTTTCCTTCAGAATGATAATTGTAGTCAACATGTAAGATCTAAAGAGTTATCACAGAATCTTTCATTATATTCTTTCATTACATAATCTTTCATGATATTATTTCCTGGTGGTTCAGCTGGTAAAGAATATGCCTGCCATGCAGATTTCTGGTTCAGTCCCTGGGTTGGGAAGATCCCATGGAGAAGAGAATGGCAACCCACTCCAGTATACTTGCCTTCAGAATTCCAGGGACAGAGGAGCCTGGCGGGCCACAGTCCATGGGGTTAGAGTCAAACACAACTGAGCAACCTTTCTTTCTATCATGTCAGTAGGAAGGACATAAAGAGGTTTTGTTATATTTAACATGATATATTCCATCATTTATCTTATATATCCAACAGTAGATTCTGGAATATTCATTAATGTATTTCTATTTCATCAGGAATCCTGAAGTCTATAAAAACATATGCAATGAAATAGGACAACTGCTTTTAATATGCTACAATATCAGAAATATAAAAAATATCTCCACCACCATGTTAGACAATATTTTTGGGGGGGGCTTTACCAGAGCCCCAGTGAAATAAAAATAGCCAATTCTGATACCAATATTTGCAAGATGATCACAAGGACTATCTATTTGTTTCATGTCTTTATTTTTTCACATGAATACACACACCACAGTAACACTTATCCCATTTTCTTAGATTAGAAGAATATTGTTAAAATGTTTACACTACCCAAAGCAGTCCATAGGTTTAATGCAATCCCTATACCCATGATATTTTTTAATAGAATAATCATAAAATGTATATGGAGCTACAAAGGATCCCAAATTGCCAAAGAAATTCTGAGAAAAAGGAACAAAACTGCAAGTATCCTGACTTCTAAAAAGCTATAGTAATCAAGGTTTTGGCACAAAAACAGACGCACAGATCAATGAAATAGAGCCCATAAACAAACCTATGCACTATGGTCAATCAGTCTTTGAAAAAGGAGGTAAGAATATACATGGAGAAAAGACAATCTCTTCAATAAGTGATGCTGAGAGAACTGGACAACTGCATGTAAAAGAATGCAATTAGAACACTTTCTCACATATTACACAAAAATAAACATAAAGGCATTAAAGACTTAAGTGTAAGACCTGAAATTATAAAACTCCTAGAGGAAGATATAGATCACTCTAACATAAATCATAGCAATATTTGTTTTGGATTGCCTCTGAAGCCAAAAGCAATATAAACAAGTGTAACCTAATCAAACTTAAAAGCTTTAGCACAGCAAAGGAAATCACAGACAATATGAAAAGAAAATGTAATGAATGGGAGAAAATATATGCAAATGATATGACCAATAAGGGTCATTTAAAATGAATTCACCTCTATTACATATTTCTTTGTTAAAAAAAAAAAAAGATAACAGTTTTTCTTAGTTACTATAACATTCTTGCACCTAAATACTAAATGTTTCCAACTACTAAGCTAGTAAGATACAAAACATAACTGAGTATAAAATTATAAATGACTTTACTCTGGGGTATTAGCTTAAAAAAAAACAAACAGAAAACTTTAAAAATACCTAGCAAAGACAGAAAAGTGGCCACTTACACCACACCAATCTAAAAACTTTGCCTTTTTTCCAATAGTGCATGGGATTACTAATAATCACACATGGAATATACAATAATAGTACATGGAATAGTAAATGGAACCTATACACAGCTTTCAGGAAATGAAACCAAAAATGGAAAGGTCAAAGGAGGTCATCCCACCAGGATGACCATATCAAAATGAGGATGATAAAACAGGGCAAGAGTGATGTGTTGCACAAACTTGCTCCTTTATGTGTACCATCCAAGATCTATCAACTGTTTCGATATTAACTCAATATCAAAACCCCCAAAATGCCCAATTAAATATGGACAGAAGAACTAAGCATTTTCCCAAAGATATACAGATAGCCAATCAGTTCAGTCGCTCAGTCATGTCTGACTCATTGTGACCCCATGAATTGAGGCACGTCAGGCCTCCCTGTCCATCACCAACTCCCGGAGTTCACTCAGACTCGCATCCATCGAGTCAGTGATGCCATCCAGCCATCTCATCCTCGGTCGTCCCCTTCACCTCCTTCCCCCAGTCCCTCCCAGCATCAGAGTCTTTTCCAATGAGTGAACTCTTCACATGAGGTGGCCAAAGTACTGGAGCTTCAGCTGTAGCATCATTCCTTCCAAAGAAATCCCAGGGCTGATCTCCTTCAGAATGGACTGGTTGGATCTCCTTGCAGTCCAAGGGACTCTCAAGAGTCTTCTCCAACACCACAGTTCAAAAGTATCAATTCTTCGGTGCTCAGCCTTCTTCACAGTCCGACTCTCACATCCATACATGACTACTGGAAAAACCATAGCCTTGACTAGATGGACTTTAGTCGGCAGAGTAATATCTCTGCTTTTGAATATGCTATCTAGGTTGCTCATAACTTTTCTTCCAAGGAGATGGCCAATAGGCACATGAAAAAATGCTCAACATCACTAAAGAAATGCATAACAAAACAAAGATATCACCTCACATATCAAAATGACCATCATCAAAAAGTCTACAAATAATAAAAGTTGGGTAGGATGTTGAGAAAGTGAATGTGCTAGTCAATCAATCATGTCTGACTCTTTGTGACCCTGGGGACGGTAGCCCTCCAGGCTCCTCCACTCAGGGAATTCTCCAGGAGAGAATACTGGAGTAGGTCACCATTCTCTTCTCCAGGGGATCATCCTGACCCAGGGATCAAACCTGGGTCTCCAGCATTTGCAGGTGGATTCTTTACCATCTGAGTCATCAGGGAAAGGGAACCTTGGTATACTGCTGGTGGGATTGTAAATTGATGCAGCCACTATGGAAAACAGTGTGGAGGTTTCTCAAAAGACAGAACTAGCATATGATCCATCAATTCCACTCCTGGGTATATATCTGAAGAAAATAAAAACACTAATTTGAAAAGATACACATAGAGTGCAGCACTATTTACGATATCCAGTTATGGAAGCAACCCAAATGCCCATCAACAGATGAATGGATAAGATGTGATGTGTGTGTGTATGTGTGTATATATATATATGTGTGTGTGTGTGTGTATGTGTGTGTGTGTGTGTCTGCATATTTATATAGGAAATGGGAAATCACTCAACCATAAAAAAGAAAGGTAAAATTTTGCCACTTGCAACAACATGGATAGACCTAGAGGATGCTATGCTTAGTGAAATAAATCAGAGAAAACCAAATATTCTCTGTTATCACTCGTATGTGAATCACTAAAATAAAACAATGGAATATATAACAAAACTAACTCACAGAGAACATTTTAGTTGTTACCAGTTGGGAGAGAGGAAGGGGGAATAAGACAGAGGTAGAGGATTAAGAAACAATAACCACTATGTATAAAATAGATAGACAACAAGAATATATTGTACAGCACAGGGAATAACATATACTTATTATTTTGTAATAACTTGACAAAGATTATAATCTATAAAAATGTGCTCAGTTGCTCATTTGTATCAGACTTCTTGCAACTCTGTGATTGTAGCCTGTTGGGCTCCTCTGTCCATAGGATTTTCCAGGCAAGAATAAGTGAGTGGATTACCATTTCCTCAAGTGGGCCTTAGAAAGCATCACTACCAACAAAGCTAGTGGAGGTGATGGAATTCCAGTTGAGCTGTTTCAAATCCTAAAAGATGATGCTGTGAAAGTGCTGCACTCAATATGCAAGCAAACGTGGAAAACACAGCAGTGGCCACGGGACTGAAAAAGGTCAGTTTTCATTCCAATCCCAAAGAAAGTCAATGCCAAAGAATGCTCAAACTACCGCACAGTTGCACTCATCTCACATGCTAGTAAAGTAATGCTCAAAATTCTCCAAACCAGGCTTCAGCAATATGTGAACCGTGAACTTCCAGATGTTCAAGCTGGTTTTAGAAAAGGCAGAGGAACCAGAGATCAAATTGCCAACATCCGCTGGATCATGGAAAAAGCAAAAGAGTTCCAGAAAAACATCTATTTCTGCTTTATTGTTTATGCCAAAGGCTTTGACTATGTGGATCACAATCAACTGTGTAAAATTCTGAAAGAGATGGGAATACCAGACCACCTGACCTGCCTCTGGGGAAACCTGCATGCAGGTCAGGAAGCAACAGTTAGAATGGGACATGGAAAAACAGACTGGTTCCAAATAGGAAAAGGAGTACGTCAAGGCTGTATATTGTCACCCTGCTTATTTAACTTCTTTGCAGAGTACATCATGAGAAACACTGGGCTGGAGGAAGCAAAAGCTGGAATCAAGATTGCCAGGAGAAATATCAATAACTTCAGATATGAAGATGACACCACCCTTATGGCAGAAAGTGAAGAACTAAAAAGCCTGTTGATGAAAGTGAAAAAAGAGTGAAAAAGTTGGCTTAAAGCTCAACACTCAGAAAACGAGGATCATGGCATTGGTCCCATCACTTCATGGCAAATAAATGGGGAAACAGTGGAAACAGTATCAGACTTCATTTTGGGGGGCTCCAAAATCACTGCAGATGGTGATTGCAGCCATGAAATTAAAATACGCTTACTCCTTGGAAGGAAAGTTATGACCAGCCTAGATAACATATTAAAAAGCAGAGACATTACTTTGCCAACAGAGGTCCATCTAAGTCAAGGCTATGGTTTTTCCAGTGGTCATGTATGGATGTGAAAGTTGTGAAGAAAACTGAGCACCAAAGAAGACTCTTGAGAGTCCCTTGGACTGCAAGGAGACCCAACTAGTCCATTCTAAAGAGGATTAGTCCTGGGTGTTCTTTGGAAGGACTGATGCTGAAGCTGAAATTCCAATACTTTGGCCACTTCATGCGGAGAGCTGACTCATTGGAAAAGACTCTGATGCTGGGAGGGATTCGGGGCAGGAGGAGAAGGGGACAACAGAGGATGAAATGTCTGGATGGCATCACCGACTCGATGGACATGAGTTTGAGTAGACTCCGAGAGTTGGTGATGGACAGGGAGGCCTGGTGTGCTGTGATTCATGGGGTCGCAGAGTCGGACTGGACTGAGCAACTGAACTGAACTTCCAGGGGATCTTCCTGACCCGGGGATCAAACCCATGTCTTACTGCATTGGCAGAATCATTCTTTACCACTGAGCCACCTGCTGCTGCTAAGTCGCTTCAGTGGTATCTGACTCTGTGCGACTCCATAGACAGCAGCCCACCAGCCCCCGCCATCCCTGGGATTCTCCAGCCAAGAACAGTGGAGTGGGTTTCCATTGCCTTCTCTGACTGAGCCACCTAGGAAGCCCCAATCTATAAAATTTTGAATCATTATATTGTGCACCTGAAACTAATACTATAAATCAACAATACTTCAATATTTTAAAAAGTAAATAGAAACAAACTATACTAGTTTACTATTTACTATCTAAAAGTAAATAGAAACAAGAACCACTTTAAGATGATAGTCTCAAAGTTGGCACTATCAATATTTGAAGCCATATAATTATCTGCTGAAAAAGGCAAAGAAGAGGGCAGCAGAGGAGATGGCATCACTGACTCAGTTGACATGAGTTTGAGCATCCTCTGGGAGATGGTGAAGGAGAGAGAAGCCTGGCATGCTGCAGTCCATGGAGTTGCAAAGAGTCAGACAGGACTTAGCAAGTGAACAACAAACTCTGCCAGGGCCATAGGGAGGCTGTCTCCAGGTATTGCAAAATGTCACCTGGGGAGCAAGATCGATGCCTGATTTAAGACTATGTCTGTAAAATAGTTTGCTCTAAGAAGAAAAATTAGTCATATTCTGATGCAGGTAAAAATATTTTATAAGCACTATAACTCCCTGTATTGTAAGTACACAAAATTTTAAAAGTATTCCCTGAACAACCTTATTGTATGTTTTCTTTCTGGTTATGTATTTTTTTCTTTTACTGAACTAAGCAATATGACCAAATCAAAGCTTGTTTCATCACTTTTAAAAATACCAAAGTATTAATTATTTGTCACTTCTGATACCCAAATAGCTATCCTTCTTCATACATATGAGTGTGGACTCAGTCACTCAGTTGTGTCCAACTCTTTGCAACCCCATGGACTGTAGCCTGCTAAGCTCTTCTGCCCATGGGATTCTCCAGGCAAGAGCACTGGAGTGGGTTGCCATTTCCTCCTCTAGGGGATCTTCATGACCTAGGAATCAAACGTGCGTCTCTTACCTCTCCTGCCTTAGCAGGTGAATTCTTTAGCACCAAGCCACCTGGGAAGCCCCCTTCATATATAACTCTAGAGAAATGTGCATATTTTTAATGATTTTTTTCACTTAAAATACATAACATTTACTGCATATTTATTATGGGTTAGGAAGTATGCTAAGCAGTTTATGTGTTGTTACATTTAAGCTTCTCCATATTCCTGTTTGTTAGATCATATTTTCTCTAGTAGGGAATGCAGCTAAACCCCTGAAATGAATTATCTCTGAGACGGTCTCCCAGCTTCTCGATGCCAGAACCACTTAAGAGTTGGCTACACTTCTGCTTTGGGTTTTAGTGATTGTGCGCATGTGTTCCCAAGTCCGAGCTCTGAGAGCACGGTATGATGGATCTTCTTAATCAGCTCTCTTTTCCTGCCACCTCCATCGTCTTGCATACAGGCCCCACTGAACTCAGCTAATTTCCTCCAGCTAGGAACTACTTTGCCTTTTAGTCTCCAGACCCTGAAATAATATTTTTCACCTCAGCCTCGTCACGTTTCCACACGGGAGTTAAGAGGCAGAGCTCACTGGGTTTTGACAGCACAGCTTGGTTAAGCTGTAATTTTAATTTTGCGGTGCTCCCTACTGGTGGTCTTTCGAATCTTCCATGTTCCAATGCTAGCTGTTTTTAATAAACTCACCTTGGTCTGCTGCTCATTTTAATCAGCACATATGGAAAACTCCAGGATTCTTTTTTCAATCTAGTCATGTTGAAGATAATACAAGTAACTTGTGCTAAAACCATCACTTGGAGGTGTTGGAAACCCTTGGGGGAGATGTCTATGAGGTGATGCTGCAGCTAAAATAAAAATAAATAGGAGCAGTATCCTGTAGCTTCAAACTTCTGAGCAAGATTAAGTAAAAATTATCTTGCTAGAAGGGAAAATGTAAATCATTGTATCAGAGACAATAAAACTGTGTGGGCAAAAGTGACTTGAACAGTGAAAATACTAGTGACCCCTCATGATACCTTCAGAGACCGGCAGCGGCAGGACGGATTCTCAGCCCGGCAACACCCTCAAGGACCACGGCTCTCTGCATATTTCTTCTTTGTGCCTTCACTGTCCTGGCCACGTCATCTTCTAAAATTTTAAGATGGTGACAGCACTTCCATATATCACCAGCTCCAAGCATCAGAAAACTCCCAAGACAGCAACCAAGAGAGGGGAAAAAGAAGCCCTACAGATCCCAGCTTTCTATCCTAGATGAATACGTCAGAAACCTAGATTACGCTCCGCCCTCCCTTATATCTTACTGGTCAGAAATTAGTAAAGCCAATCACTGGTAAAGGGAATGGGATTACCATAATTGATTACATAATTGTAATCAGGAGTCACTGACTGATCCTAATTTCCCAGGGAACATGATCCCCACAAAACAAATCAGAGTTCCTGTTGGCCAAGCAGAGAAAGGGGAAAAGGCTGTTGTTAATACTGTTTGCCAGACTTAGCAAATGTAATTAATTTAAACCTAATGTGTTTAGATATTAAATATGCAAGTATTAAGATATGATTTTGACTTACAAACAGTGCCTCAAATCTGCTGTACCTCATAATAAAGACTGGACAGAATTGTGTGATGACAGACGATGAAGGAGAGTACCTTGGGATAATAAAATGACTGCATTCTCAATCTCCCAAATAGGAAACACACAGACGAAACTTCAGAGGCTATCGGAAATAAATCAAGACAAACACATACAAACACACATTTATATACACATACATGTACAAACACA
This sequence comes from Redunca redunca, assembly GCA_006410935.1. Classification (NCBI taxonomy): domain Eukaryota; kingdom Metazoa; phylum Chordata; class Mammalia; order Artiodactyla; family Bovidae; genus Redunca; species Redunca redunca. The sequence continues at coordinate 403,491 of SJYQ01001240.1, forward strand.
CATACATACATACATACTCTGTGGAACTGGCTACTAATTCCAGTCAGGAAGGGGATCCTCCCCTGTCCCAAATTGGACTGAATTATAACACAGAGGAATGGAATATAGGCATTAGCATTTTTGTTAATTATATTTATTTTTTTAACTGCTGGAAAGTTGCTTTTACAATGGTGTGTTTGCTTCTGCCATACAACAACATGAATCAGTCATAATTTTATATTTTTATATAAATGCCTTCCCTCCATCTTCCCTCCCCACTCTCATCCCACCCCCCTGCTGCTGCTGCTGCTAAGTCACTTCAGTCGTGTCCGACTCTGTGCGACCCCATAGACAGCAGCCCAACAGGCTCCTCTGTCCCTGGGATTCTCCAGACAAGAGCACTGGAGTGGGTTGCCATTTCCTTCTCCAATGCATGAAAGTGAAAAGTGAAAGTGAAGTCACTCAGTCCTGTCTGACTCTTAGCGACCCCATGGACTGTAGCCCACCAGGCTCCTCCATCCATGGGATTCTCCAGGCAAGAGTACTGGCGTGGGGTCCCATTGCCTTCTCCGATCCCACCCGCCTAGATCCTGACAGAATGAGAGGCTGGGCTCCCTGTGTTATTTTTTTTTAGCATTTACTTCCCAGATAACACTGTGGGGCATCCAGGTCTAGAACTCTGCTCCACAGTAAAGGTGCTTTGAGTTATTTTGGATTTGAAAATCCCAGTAAATGTGATAAGAACAGGCATTTTCTGTGGCCTTCAGATATAACTGCTTCTAGCCTTAAGATCACAGAGACTTAAAATTTTCTCCTCCTTCCTTCTTTCCTCTTTTCTTCATACCCCATCAGCATCCTAGTGCACACTAACCTCCACAATAATTCCCTCGGCTCCCCTGATCCTCCCACTCTTCTCACTATCTGACCGTCACTTTGAACTCCAAGGACTAGTTTCTTGACAATTTCCTTTACATCTTGATAGGAAGCAAAGTCATTATCCAAACCAGTACCCTTACTGCCCTATGCACAGTGTTAAAAAAACTCCATCACAAATTGCCGATAGGAATGGATTGGCTTCTCCTTTGAGCAATTTCCATAATAATTAATATTGGGACAACAAATAGAATGGATTTGAAGTGATCTTTTTATGAGGTTTTTTAATGACCTTTTTATGAGAATTTTGTAAATGTCTACATTGTTTATATAAGCATTTTATTTAAAGTAAGGCTTGAAATTTATTATTTATTTGATTCCAAAATGTGCATGTCCTAGGGTTTTAAAAAATACTCCGAAGACATTAAAAACAAATATTTCTCATCCTTTGAATAATAACTACCTAAGCCACAGAGACAGCCTCCCATCCTTACCATGATCAGGTCTGTTGGGAGCTGGGTTTAAATCTCAGCTGTTTACCATCTGCTTAACCAAGGGCAAGTTAATTAACCTCTTGAACAATTTTTNGGTATACCCATATTTATGACAATTAATGTGAACTTATGCAAGTTACTAATTAATTGTGGTTAGTTAATATGAGATAATAGTTCTTTAATAAATGAATGCAAGATAAAATGTAGAATAAAGAAACACAGAGTAAGAAAGTGTGATAAATTTTGGAACAGATTCCGTCACCACTCACTAGTTATCCTAATTTCAGTTTATCCAATTTTGTCCAAAGAATAATTTTTTTTCTCTTCCCTTCAGTAGAACTGGACAATGCAGTTTTCTGTGTCCAACTCTTTGCGACCCTGTGGACTGTAGCCTACCAGGCTCCTCTCTCCATGGGATTCTCCAGGCAAGAATACTGGAGTGGGTTGCCATTTCCTTCTCCAGGGGATCTTCCCAACCCAGGGATCGAACCTGAGTCTACGGCATTGCAGGCAGATGCTTTAACCTCTGAGCCACTAGGGAAGCCCTACATTTTTTAACATACAGATTCTTAAACATTACTATTGAAATAATTTTTCTCCTTCCTTTAGACAAAAGCATAATTTTTATGGTTTTATTTGTATAACCTTTTGCAACCTCATACATTTTTATTACAATATAAGCATATATAGAAGCTGTAATTTGGAATTGAAGAAAGTGCCAGTCTAGCTCTGTGTGAAGGAGGGAGGCAGATGAGGCTTGGATTAAAAGGACTGATAGATGTGGTTCTGGGGAGATGGGATTTTTCAGCCCCAAACACTCTGCCCTCTGTTTCCTCACAGCAACAGCAGCATAGGAATCTCTCAGCTTTGGGCTCACAGCAAGTGTGTGATGTATTTTCCATTTTTGCTTTGAAAAGAGGAGGAGAAGGTGCAAGTTGTCCTCCTCCGACTCTAAGAAAATCTATTCTTAAGAGTCTCTCAGAGGCAGGAGCACTTGGGCATCCTCTCTGTCTGTGATGATGAAAACCACTCTTCTTAGTTTTTCCGACTTGGGAATGGAGTAAAGTACCCTAGTTTTCTGGTTATGGTTCTGGGAAGACCTCAGAATCCTTTGGCTGACAAACTAGTTAAGAATCTACATGCTCGGCCTTTCCAAATTGATGGAGAGAAATCTGTCCAAACTTTGAGACAGAAGCCCATGGCTTACCATCTGCCAATATTTTCTATCAGAGCTAATCCTTCCATCTTAATTGCTATAACACAGAAGTTCGAAAACACCATATATTGCCATATCTAAAACTCATTGACACACAGTGCCATTTATTTATCCCCAATTTCTAGGTTACTACAGGTCATTATAAATATATCCCTTGAATTAGGAGTTGATAAATGGAATCTGGCTTCCAAAAAGTACCACGGTTGCTTATAACATGATATACTGCAGCTTAATTTCTGAAAAGCCCTGGCTATACTTTAAAGTTAAGTCAATGGTTTCTCATAAGAAGTTTTGGGCAAAGAGGTTATATTCTACCCAGGATTTAATCTAATGTACAGTTCCAGCGGTTTTCAGTAAAATAGTATAAACTTGACTCGCCATCATGGCCCATTTAAACCGTTAAATCCACGAAGAATTTTGGTTCCTTCTTATCAGATGTGAAAACCTCTAATAAGCCACTTCCTATGAAATGCTCTCAAACCAAAGAGCAGTCTTGAAGAACTAAGAGACTGCTTCTACTGACTCTCCTAACAATGGCATATTTCAACCCTTCATAGGTCCCCTCTGTCTACCTACTATCCCGTCCTGTTTGTTCTGCATATTGTCCACCCCGTGAACTTCAGTGGATCCCTAATACCATGTAGATAATTTATAATAAGTCTTAGAAGAGGGTTTTTGGTAGAGGGGGTACAGATCAAAATTACTAAAGCAAGATATTAGTGTTACTTCAAAATCATGGAAATCACTATTGTTGCAGCCTCTCACTTGATTTTTTCCCCCAAACTTTTAAACCAAATCTTCTATTTTATGCCCAGTTCTATGACACCATTTGAAAGAAAGTATTAGTCGCTCAATTTGTCAGACTCTTTGTGACTCCATGGATTGTAGCCTGCCAGGCTCCTGTCCATGGAATTCTCCAGGCAAGAATGCTGGACTGGATCGCCATGCCCTCCTCCAGGGGATCTTCCCAACTGAGGGACTGAATTCAGGTCTCCCTCATTGCAGGTGAATTCTTTACCATCTGAGCCACCAGGGAAGCCCTAGTTTCACTGCAGATTGTTGTATTTACTACAGTGTATTTATGCAAGGTTTTCACTTGAGAGCCTGGCAAGTCTTTCTTCTTAGACCTAAATGACTGGAGGAGACTCATTTCTGCTTTTCAGAGATGTTAGAATTAATCATCTAGCATTTTGTCTCATTTACATTCAAAACTTACACATGCTGTGAGGGAGAAGCTGGCCCCACAGGTCAAGGCTCCTCATTCCAGTCCTGTGCAAATGCTAAAATCTCTGGTGGATTCTTGTGTCCTGGAGCAAGGTAAAGTCCATAGTCTAAGCCTCTAGCTGTAAGGGATCTTGGATGGACAAGTAGTGAGTGGCTATAGATCCTCACTGTCAATTTGACCTTCTCTCTCTCATTTTCAATTCATGTCTTTTATTTTCAGATCTTTGTCTTTGGCATTTCTTGTCCTTGTGCTTGGTCAATGGTTTCTTAAATCCCTTGAGATGTGGAATATTACATGATATTTCAGAGAAGCTTTTCAACTTAACTTCTAACCTCCTCTGCAGCCACTTAAGAAAATGCCTTGTAGGGAAAACCACCATGTGTTTGAAGACTATCAAATCTTCACTCCCGTCCTGAACAACCAGTGCACGATTTTCTGGGAACTCTTTCTGCCAGGAAGGAGTTCTGCCTCTGCCAAACTTCAGTTCCAGCCTACAAACATAATCAGAAATCTGGGGAAAAGTGTCTGCAATTCTCAGCTCACTTGTGAGAAGCATTCTCTCTCTGGAATTTTAGTCAAGCTAATCCTCTCTGCATGCACAGTTACCTGATGACTTTCATTAAGTTATTTAGTGTTTTATCTAGCTTTTTCACCTGGTTTTAGCAGAAATGTCATAATCTACTACTTCTACTTGGGGCATCCCTGGTGGCTCAGAGGTTAAAGCATCTGCCTGCAATAAGGGAGACCCAGGTTCGATTCCTGGGTTGGGAAGATCCCCTGGAGAAGGAAATGGCAATCCACTCCAGTATTCTTGTCTGGAGAATCCCATGGAGAGAGGAGCCTGGTAGGCTACAGTCCACGGGGTCGCAAAGAGTTGGACATGACTGAGCGACTTCACTTTCACTCAGGAGCAAAAATCTTACCAATGAGTTAAACACAACAACCCAGTAGAATTTCATGGTCTGTACAGTATTTGACATCATCTAGGAATCTGCTTTATTCCAATGATGCCTCTATCTCTTCAACCACCCCCCTTTTGTTTTCATCCTTATGACTAATTGTCTACTTCCACTTATTGAAGTCTAGCGCTCTGTGTCACTCCAGAATATGACTGCAGGAGTTCAGAACATGATTCCCCCAAATGTGTTGTTTTGGTATATTGATCATTTTGAGCTGTAGACACATATGGATGGGGCTTCCCAGATGGCACTAGTGGTAAAGAACACAACTGCCAATGCCAGAGATACAAGAGACACAGGTTTGATCCCTAGGTTGGGAATATCTCCTGGGGGAGGGCAAGGCAACCCACTCCAATATTTCTGCCTGAAGAATCCATGAACAGAGGAATCTGGAGGGCTACAGTTCATAGTATCACAAACAGCAGATACGCCTGAAGCGATTTACCACACTTGTGGACACGTGGACACCTGGATGCAGCATATGCAGGGAGAGGCTTTCTCTGAACTGCCCTTATCTGGCTGCCTAGAGACAGATCTTCCAAAAAAACTCAACTGCCATAAATCCTCTTCTGGGGAATCTCATTAACCAGGGAAAACTGACTCATCTCATGAGAAAGGAGACCAAAAGTGGACTTCACACCCAGTTAGATTTTGTCATAAATTATACTAACTCCCATCTATTCTTCTAAGGGCCCATTTATCTTTCTTAAGAAAAAAATATTCTCCTCTAAGAGGCATACGTCCTTCCTTCTCTGTCCTTTTAAGATGGTATTTAAATCTAAATTCTAAGTCACCTTATTTTCCCATTTGTCACTCCCACGTACACACGATGTATACATGCTAATAAACCTCTCTTGGCTTTTCCCTTATTAATCTATCTTTTACTATAGGGTCTTGGCCAAGAATTCAGAAGGGTAGAAGGGAACTTATTTTTCCTCATCTACAGTATTCAGTAGAAGTATCTATTCCTCACCCCACTCTATTTCTTTTTCTACATTCTTTATCATTAGAGATCTAGTTTCTTGCCATGACTTCAATGTCCTTTTTGATGTTTATGACACTAAATCTACATTTACTTGAATAACTCAATTCTAAACTCAACCCGTCTTTCATCTTAAATTTAATCCATTCCCTGAATCCTCTGCTTCAGTGAAAACAACCCCCAGAATAGTACCTTGTCATACCCCTACTTATTTCTAGCCTTCAGTTTTTCAAGGTCCCACTCAAAGCTATTAACTTTTTGATTACTTTATGAATAGTTATTAATGAAAAATCTAAATGTGTTAAATAGCACCTTTTTTCCAAATGATCAAAAATAGAACTGGAAAGGAGTATATTCCCTTTATAACAGGTATATATTATAACAGCTATTTATTTTTCATTTTAGAGTCTATATCTCTATACGACCCAGCCTACAGGATCCCTAGGAAATTTCTTCTTTTTCAAATGGTATATAATTCTTGCTCCTCTCACACATGATTTATCAAGAAATTCAAACCACCTACACTCTTCTAAATATATATTACTGTATACATGCTGGAGAACATAAATGTTCAGTAGAAAAGGGAAGGTGTTAATAATTTTGCAACAAACCTAGTGAATTACAGAGTAGGGAAGCTTACATAATAATAAAACACTATGAAACTGTAGTGATGGTCTTGTCATGCAAAAACTTCTAGAGGTCCCTATTCTCCAAAAGTATAGACATTTTTTAACAACGCCAAAGACTCAAGCCTAGGGATAGCCATTCATTTGATTTGGGGCAGCAAATGAAACATGAGTCATTAATATTATACTCATTAACCAACTATATTCTACAAGAAGCTTTAGTCTTTTTCACTGACAAAACTGAAAAATTACATGAATATGTGACCAGAATAATCTCATATTCATCTTTGAAAGCTTTATAGAAGTACCATTTCTCATAATATCTCCAGGGATGTAACATTTAAATTTGATTTACTATTTGTGTAGGAAGTTGGAGCTCTGGAACTTTCCATTTGGAACATTCAATTAACATAGTCCTCATGCCATAGAGTGGAAGCTACATGGCATTTGGTCACTTGAAATTCCAAAGGAATACCAAGAGCTGAGAAGTAATCACAGTGTTTTTTAAAATTCTATTGCTCCCAACATGAGGTGAACTCTCTTAGAATAACTTTTATTTTCTGGTGCCCATAAACTCTCGCTCAAATTGGCAGTTCAAAGTGGCAATTTAGGGTTCATAGGAGCTATTGTTAGCTCCGAGTCAGTGCTGAATAGTCTTTGAAAACTTTGGTTATTTTTTTTCTCCATTGTTCAGTTGTACACTGAAAAATGTACAGCTGAAATATTAAACGGCAAATTAAATATTGACATTGTGATTCCTTAGGTAAAAGAAGGTTCAAAAATGCATCATGATAAAAAGTCAGTCATCTGAGTCATTCAGCCTGGATCTGAATTCAGAATTCATCACTTTTTTTGCAATATCATACACCAAAGTAAAGAACCCTCTTTAAGCTTCAGTTACTTTTTTGATATAATGAATATGTGAATACAACCTGACCAACACAATTTTTTTCAGTTAATTGGAAGGATCTATTTAAATCTTAATACATGGGACTGAGTAAATAATCCATGTTAGCAACAATAATAATTCTCACTAAAAATAATGTAAAAGTGTGATAGTGACACTATTAGTTAAAAGTCTCCCCTTCTGGAGTCTATTAACATTAGCCACTTCCACCAAAGGGCTAATCCTTATTATTTGCTAAACTTTTTGTCTTCACATCTTCTGTTATAAATAATCAAGCAGTTTAATTTTCTACTTTTGGAAATAGTTTTTATGGAGGAGGACAATTGAGCTGCAATTCTTTTAACCACATGTTTCTCTATTGTGAATGAAAGAATATATTTAGTGTTCAGTTCTGGGTCAAGGATCTAGCTACTTCATTCTCATCTAAATTTAGCTTTTTCAATCCAAGTGTCTCAGACCCCCACATCCAAAGTGTAATTTTGTCTTTCATTATGGGCATTGTTAACAGGCATTGTTAATGATTTCATTTGTTACCAACAAAGACTGTATTTATCTTGGGTTTTGCTCTACCTCTAAATTGTAGTGGGCTAATTTTAGGACTGTACTGAAGAGTTGAAATGTGTTATTTCTAAAATTTACTCTTCCAGAGAATTTTCATGAATAATAGAACTTAGTAGTCCTTCTCCATTATCTGGTTATAGTCTCTATGACAATTCAGTATACTTAGGAAAGTCTTTATATTTTAAAATCTGTGACATAACGTTTTCAAAAAGTGATATAAATATACACCATTCCAAGTTACTAAGTGAAATTTACCTGAAATGACCTGGATAGTCTAACTCTGTCAAATTCTTAGTTTTTTAAAGACAGTAATATCTATACAATTTTATCTTTTCTGGAGACTACTCATATTTAATTCATACAGAGACATTTCTACTCTAAATATACTTTCAAATGCTCTTATGAATGCCACAGAGACACAGGGACAGTCAAAGTCATGTATCTTTCTGTCTACAAGGAACAACTCTCCTCATCTCATTTTCTCTTCTCCCATTCCCTTGGTCAAGATCTCATACTTCTGAACCTATGATCACAGAATTTTCAGCTGTTAATATATCTGACAGAAAAGCTGAAATGTGGAAGAATCAGCAAATCCCAATGCAAGTCACAGAGACCACTCAGAATGTAAACATGAATCAGTACAAAAATCCTAAGAGCCTTAATTTAGGCAATTAGTCATTATTTTTGTTGTTGTTGTTTAGTGGTTAAGTCATGTCCAGCTCTTTTGCAATTGCATCTGCTATAGCCCACCAACCTCGTCTGTCCATGAGATTTCTCAGGCAAAAATACTGGAGGGGGTTGCCATTCCCTACTCCAGGGAATCATCCTGATCCAGGGATTGAACCGGCATTCCTGCATTGGCAGGATGATTCTTTACCACTGAGCCACCAGGGAAGCTCATTATTCATTATTGAGTTCTAAGAAAAGAAAAGAAAGAAAGAAAGTGAAGTTGTTCAGTTGTGTCTGACACTTTGGACCCCATGAAGCCTACAAGGCTCCTCCGTCCATGGGATTTTCTAGGCAAGAATACTGGAGTGGATTGCCGTTTCCTTTTCCAGTATCTAAGAAAATAATACTTAAAATAATATTCCCAATAATTGTTCAAAAATACTGCTGTGCCAAACATGCACACTTGTTTTATATGTGGCAGCATGGACACTGCAAACTGATGGATGAAAGAACAGACTACCTTACATCATACACAAACACACACGTGCACACAAACATAGACACAAACACACCCCACAACACCAATTATTTACAATTAAAAAGGAAAACTTTAAACTTTTGGCACAAGATATAGAATAATGTACTTGTATTCAAGTAGCTTAGAATTTGTTAAGAGACACAAAATAGACAAACATAAGACCTATTATGTATACAACTACATTAAAACTGATCTTCCCTAGTGCCTCAGATGGTAAAGCATCTGCCTATAATGCAGGTAGACGCGGGTCCAATCCCTGGGTCAGGAAGATCCCCTGGAAAAGGAAATAGAAACCCACTCCAGCATTCTTGCCTGGAAAATCCTATGGATAGAGGAGCCTGGCAGGCTACAGTCCATGGTGTCACAAAGAGTCAGACATGACTGAGCGACTTCACTTTCACTTTACATTAAAACTGAATATTTCTATACATCAAAAGTCAGCCTACAGTATCAATAGAAGATACTTTTGATGTAAAGAACTTCTAAAGATAAGCTAAAATGTATAAATTTTCCTACATATTTAAAAGTAAATACCCAGGATGCAATTGACAATGAATAGGAGAAAGAAATGAACTATTAAAGAAATATATATTGTCAAAACTTACTAGAAATGCAAATTAAAACCACAGCATACTTTTTTTTTTTTTTTTGGCTGTGCCACACAGCTTGTGGGATGTTAGTTCCTGAATTAGGGATTGAACCCAGGCCTTGGGCAGTGAGCTCTGGGAGTACTCACCATTGGATCCTTGGGGGATTTCCACAACATACTTTTAACTTCATCTTCTGCAAATAGTCATGAAGCCTAAGTTTTAAATTTTAGCTCCTTTGTTCTGAAATCCAACATGTGTTCACCTTACCGTCTACCAAAACCATTATGGATGAAGTATTAGTTTTTTAGTTGGTGTAAACACACTGGTAACCTTCACTCTTGAAGAATAAGTCTAAATTAATTTGATTGTCCTCAGAAAAAATACTTGGTAGCATTGCAGGTTTATGAATTTTCACAATTGCTATCTAATCCATAAAGGCACTCTGTGAATCATCAATATACACTTGAAAATACTGTGTATTCTGTAGTGGTTGTGTCTATTGCACTATAAAAATTAATTATTTAGATCAAATTAGTAGAAGCTTCTCTGGTGGCTCAGATGATGAAGAATCTGCCTATAATGCAGACAGCTTGGTTTTGAACCCTGAATCAGGAAGATCCCCTGGGGAAGGGAATGGCAACCCACTCCAGTATTTTTGTCTGGACAGTTCCAAGGACAGTGAAGCCTGGCAGGCTACAGTCTATGGAGTTACAAAGAATTAGACACAGCTGAGTGACTAACACACAGAACAACATTCAAATATATGCTATTGTTGTTTTGTTTATTTGGCATGCAAAATTTAAATATATACTATTATGTTATGCCAGCAAATTTGGAAAACTCAGCAGTGGCAACAGGACTGGAAAAGGTCAGTTTTCATTCCAATGTCAAAGAATGCTCAAACTACCACACAGTTGCACTCATCTCACATGCTAGTAAAGTAATGCTCAAAATTCTCCAAGCCAGGCTTCAGCAATACGTGAACCGTGAACTTCCAGATGTTCAAGCTGGTTTAAGAAAAGGCAGAGGAGCCAGAGATCAAAATGCCAACCTCTGCAAGATCATGGAAAAAGCAAAAGAGTTCCAGAAAAACAACTATTTCTGCTTTATTGACTATGCCAAAGCCTTTGACTGTGTGGATCACAATAAACTGTGGAAAATTCTGAAAGAGATGGGCATACCAGACCATCTGACCTGCTTCTTGAGAAACCTATATGCATGTCAGGAAGCACCAGTTAGAACCGGACATGGAACAACAGACTGGTTCCAAATCAGGAATAGATTACGTCAAGGCTGTATGTTGTCACCCTGCTTATTTAACTTATATGCAGAGTACATCTTAAGAAATGCTGGGCTGGAAGAAACACAAGCTGGAATCAAGATTGCTGGGAGAAATATCAATAACCTCATATATGCAGATGACACCACCCTTATAAGGCAGAAAGTGAAGAAAAACTAAAAAGCCTGTTGATGAAAGTGAAAGAGGAGAGTGAAAAAGTTGGCTTAAAGCTCAACATTCAGAAAACTAAGATGGCATCTGGTCCCATAACATCATGGCAAATAAATGGGGAAACAGTGTAAACAGTGTCAGACTTTATTTTGGGGGGCTCCAAAATCACTGCAGATGGTGACTGCAGCCATGAAATTAAAAGACACTTACTCCTTGGAAGGAAAGTTATGACCAACCTAGATAGCATATTGAAAAGCAGAGACATTACTTTGCCAACAAAGGTCCATCTAATCAAGGCTATGGTTTTTCCTGTGGTCATGTATGGATGTGAGAGTTGGACTGTGAAGAAGGCAGAGCACCAAAGAATTGATGTTTTTGAACTGTGTTGTTGGAGAAGACTCTTGAGAGTCCCTTGGACTGCAAGGAGATCCAACCAGTCCNAAAAAAAAAAAGGAAGGGGGATCTAGCCATGTTTTGCAGTTTATTACAAATGCTTTAATTTATATGGTTGTTCCATTTAAATAGCTCAGATAGCCTATACATGAGAAAGAACAAATATGTGGAAGCACTTTTGGTCTCTGGACTCACTCACATTCTGTTAGTTTACATGCTGAGGGCAGGGCTCAGCTGAGTTATTCATTCTTGCTTGATTTGTTCCATGACTGACTAAGTTAATGATGTTAAAGTTTCCAGCTATGATTGTGATTTTTATCTATTTTTCAATTTTAAGTGATGTTTTAAAAAGTTTTTATTTATTTATTTAATTTGTCTGCACAAGGTCTAGGTTGCAGCATGAGGGATCTCTTTTAGTTGCAGCATTAAATCTCTCAGTTGTGGTATCTGGGATCTAGTTCCTTGTACAGGGATCGAACTGGTGCCCACTGTACTGGGAGCGTGGAGTCTTAGCCATTTGACTACTAGGGAAGTCACTATTTCTCAATTTATGTTTGTCCGTTTTTGTCTTGCAATCTGTACAGCTCTGGTGTTAAGTACATACATTTTAGAACTGTTAGATTTTCTGGGTGCACTGAGTTGTTTTCGTTGGAGGATGTCCTCTTTTGTCCCTTAATGCTGTTGTTTATAGCCACACCACTTTTCTTCTGTTGACTCTGCACTGCATATGTTCTCGCTGTATTTTCCCCTTTCTCCTATCTTTTTGCTTCTGAGACAGAAGAAAACTGGATCTTGCTCTTTTATCCAGTTTGACAACTTTTACCTTTTTGTGGAGGGCTTAGTACCTTTATATTTAATGTGCTCAGTTGGTCATTCATGTCCGAATCTGCGGCACCGTGAACTGTACCCCAACAGGCTCCTCTGCCCACAGAATTTTCCAGGCAAGAATACTGGAGTGGCTCACCATTTCCTGCTCCAGGGGATCTTCCAGACCCAGGGATCTAACCCGCGTATCTTTTTGTCTCCTGAATTGGCAGGAGGATTCTTTACCACTGTGCCACCTGGAAAGCTCTTATATTTAATATAATTTCCATAAAATGGCTTTTTTTTCTTTAGCTCTATTTCTTTTAAAATCCATCTTTCTTCTTTCTAATTATTTTCTTTGAATTACTGAACTATCTTTAGCATTATGTTTAGATTTTTCTTTTTTTCTCTTTCAGCCTTTGTCCAGAGACACTCTAACCTTGAACTGTAAAACTATGCAAATCTCCATTCAGACTGTGCCCAGCTGCCACTGGGCAGCAAATTTCAGCTGCTTCGGCAGCCCACAATACCAGTCTTTTCAGATTACACTTCACCTTCCTCATGCAAAAGGCTGGGATGTTTGTGTGACTCTTTTTTTTCTTTTCTCAAGGACCAAAGATTTTTGCTATTCTTTACACAATGCTTAAAAACAACTGAACCATATATTTTGTCCAGTTTCACAGAGGTGAAAGGCAGCAGGGTGAGTCAAATACCAATTGTTATGTTCTGGCTAGAAGGAAAAAGATCCAGGAAAGTTTTAAACAGATACTAATTAACAGCAGAAGGTGTTCTGACCTTAACATAACACCCAAAACTTCATTCTACTCATTCCTGGGGCCTGCTATTCTTCTTTACAGCATCTTTTTTTTTTTTNNNNTTTTTTTTTTAAAAAAAAAAAAAAAAACACAGACACTCCTATTCAATGGAGTATCTACACTGTAACAAAGAAATAGCCAAATAACCTGTGTTACAATCGGAATTTTCTGTAGACTTCATTTTTATTTCCAGGTCACGGTCAAGGGTGACAGTCATTAAGTAACCCAGTAAAGGGATCAGACCAGGATGTCTAAATATAGGAAATGTTGTTACTAAAATCAAAGGAGGTCTACAGAACACATTTTCTACAGGATAGGAGGTGCAAACGCAGAATTTTTTATCTCATTTTAATTTAATGTTTAGTATATTTTGGTTTAACATATTATCAATATTATTAATATTAGGATTAATTGTTCCATTACACTATTTGTTTTTTATTTGTTCCATCTGTCTTTTGTTCCTTTTATCCTTCTGTCCAGCTTGATATTAGATCAATTATACTTCATATCATACTTTATCTTTATACTTTATGCATGTTTTTGTTTTATTAATATTTTAGTACTTTGTCAGGGGATTAAAACATGCATGCTGTACAATCAACAATGAATATTCTACCACTTCAAATATAAGGGAGGCTATAAACCTCTCATACTTCATTACAATTTGGCCTCTACTTCTTCTGTGACCCTACTTTTCCCACTGATATCAAGGGATCTATTTTCATTTTAGCATTCTTAACATTATCCCTGAGCTACAGAGAATTAGCAGTATATATTACATTCTCCTCACCAATTAATTAGTTGAAAAATTGGTGAGAAGTTCTTTTAAAAATAATTTAAGTGATGGTTAATTAGGTCCTATATAATATATGCATTCTAATATTCTCATCTCTCTCAGCTACCATGTGTTGTATGTCAGGGAGAAGCTGACATTTCGAACTTATTAACTATAGACGATCATTGACTCTAAGTTCAATTTGTCTTTATCAGATTATTAAAACTGTTCCCCCTGGACTTCAAACAAAGTACTAAAATTCTAATCTCTAGTCGCTGCTACTGCTGCTAAGTCACTTCAGTCATGTCCGACTCTGTGCGATCCCATACATGTCAGCCCACCAGGCTCCGCTGTCCCTGGGATTCTCCAGGCAAGAACACTGGAGTGGGTTGTCATTTCCTTCTCCAATGCATTAAAGTGAAAAGTGAAAGTGAAGTCGCTCAGTCATGCCCGACTCTTAGCGACCCCATGGACTGCAGCCTACCAGGCTCCTCCATCCATGGGATTTTCCAGGCAAGAGTACTGGAGTGGGTTGCCATTGCCTTCACTTCCATATTAATACAGTAATCCTATTAAGTCTTGTACAGTGTCTCCTTTATATAATATATATATATATGACATAGACTGTGAGGGAAAGCCATTCTTTCCATGTATACTTATCTCCTCCATGAGCTTTCTTTATAATTCTCAATGGACTGTGTTGTTTGTCATAGGCTCAGTATTTGTGTCTCCCAAAAATTTATATGTTAGAATACTAACTAATGCAGTGGTAACTAGGAAGTGGAATCTTTGGGTGAAGCTTAAGGCATGAGGGCAGAGCCCTCATAAATCTCATGAACAGGATTAATGCCTTTATATAATAGAAGAAACCCCAGAGAGTCCTCTTGCTTTTTCTACCATGTGAAGACACAGTGAAACAAAGGAAGAGGCCCCAAGAAGACGCCACCAAGAAGAGGCCCCTCAGCAGACCCAACCAGGCTGGCACTCTGATCTCAGACTTCCAGGCTCTAGAACTCTGAGAAATAAATTTCTCTTGTTTATAAGACACACAGCCTATGGTTCTTTGTTACAGTTCCCTGATGGACTAAAATGGGCTTCCCAGGTGGCACCATGGTAAAGAATCTGCCTGCCAATGCGGGAGATGCTGATTCGATCCCTGAGTCAGGAAGATCCCCTGGAGTAGGAAATGACAACCCTTGCCAGTATTTTTGCCTGGAAAACTCCATGGACAAAGGAGCCTGATGGGCTACAATCCATGGGGTAGCAAAGAGTCAGGCATGACTGAGTGCACACACACATACAATGGGCTAAGATATCAGGGATCCAATTTAATTCATGGACACAGAGGAAATGTTGGTTTGATATATCCTGAAGAGAATCAGCATCACCAATGTGCTGGGTTTAATACTTACAAGACTTCAGGCAGACAAATATAGTTTCCCTCAGATCAATTTGAAGGAGCTTCCTCCTTTAGTTGGGGCTTCCCAAGTGGCACTAGTGGTAAAGAACTCTGCTGCCAATGCAGGAGACATAAGAGATTGAGTTCCATCCCTGGGTCAGGAAGATCCCTTGGAGTAGGAAAGGCAACCAAGAGAAACCCCGTGGACAGAGAAGCCTGGTGGGCTATACAGTCCATAGGGTTGCAAAGAGTCGGACACCACTGAAGCGACTTAGCACACATGCATCTCCTTTAGCTGTAGAATTTCAGGTAGATCTGTGCTCACAATTTCTCTGTTTATCACTGTGTACTCCAGTCTCTCGATCCCACACATCAGTGTCCCACTTCACCACATACCTCCTTTCCGGGGAAAACCAGGGAAGGGTGAGAATTTAGTTTGTGCTGAATCTGTGGAACCCTCAGAATAACTCCACACATTCATTTTCTAGCTGCAAGAGGAGAAAACAGACCAGGAAGAATCATCTGCCTAATGTCTTCATGTTCAGACACAGAAATGGAGCCCACTACATATGCTCTTCATGAGAACCCAGTCACATACAACACTTAGAGGAAAAGGAATCTAGTTGGACAACTATACATGAAATTACCACTCTTACTCTGAAAGAAGGGAATAAGTATCACTCTGCAACACATGGGCATGGTAAATTTATAGAAATTATGGACACAATACATTTCAAAATTAGGAAGAGGCAAGGATGCCCTCCACGTGTTCCAAAGAAGCATGGCTTGGCAAAAACTTTAATTTGGAGCTTCCAGCCTCCAGAACTGTAAAAAAAATTTTCTTCCTTTTGTTTTGAGTCACCCAGTTTATGGCACTGTTATGATAACCCTAGAAAACTAATACAGAAGGTATATGGAAAAAATAAAAAGAAATGTGTAACTGAATTAAGAATAGAAGACTATTTCTCCAATATACAAAGAGTTTTCCACATCAAAAAAAAATGTAGATATTCAAAAGTGGTACATAAATAATGATCCAAAGAGGAAATACAAATATCTCTCAATTATGTAAATTAATATGATGTTTCACTCACAGTAGGAAAAGCACAAAACAGAATTGACTACCATTCTGTTTCTTACTTTCTAAATTATTACTCAACATATTATAATCCAAATTGAGTACTTGCCAATTTATCATTACAATAAAAGCAAAATATTAGAAATTATCTTAATGTCTATCAATAAAAAATTTAGTCACTATAAATCCATAAAATGGCATAGTATAGGGCTGTAAAACAAAATAAGAAATCTCCATAAGTGTTCAATGGAAAATAATCTCTTAGAGGTGTACTTAAGTGAAAAAAGCAAGACAAGAATACTAGGTATGGCTTGCTATAATTTGTATTAAAATGAAAAAAGATTAATTTACATATTTCTGAATATGCATATATTTTATTATATAAACATAAAATTTCTCCAGGAGATCAGGTCATTAATAATATTGTTAGCTTATAAAAGGGAAACCTGGATAGTTGAGAGGCCAGAATTGAAAAAGAATTGCTTTGTCAATTAGTCCATTTTGAATTTTGAATAGTAATAGCAAATTATTCACTCAAACTTCAGAGAGAATTAAGATTTGACAAATTCAACATAAATTTTTTAAGCATGACATCATGTAGAGTTTAATCAATTTTATTAATATAACAAATACTTACAATTAATATTACACATACTTACCATATCCCTCAACAGTAACAGTGCCAGTTACTATTCTATGAATTTTTGCTTCATATGGGTCTGGTGGTTGGCAGTCTACCAGGATCACTAAGTGTACAGGTGGGCATCTATCCACAGTAATTGATGCTGAGAAATAGAAAATAAGAAACATTTACTATTAGACGTTAATAAGTACCAGGGTTACTGTTTTACCCTTAAAGAATTATAACAGTGTTTAAAGTCAGTTTTTTATATAAAGAGCTCACAATCTAATTTGTTATTGAAGAGAACATTTATAGCCTTAATTAGTAAAGATTGCTCTATTCTGACTCCTTTACTTGGCCTAGCTTGTAAAATTGTGGCTTTGGTTCATCTACTGAGAATAACTTATTAACATTCAAATTTTGAAGGTTTTGTGAGTTTTGTGGATTATATGCAATGATATGTCTAAGATAACTGAAGATAATTCTTTTTAAAATTAATTAATTAATTAAATTTTGGCTGTGTCCCCCAGCTTAGTTGCAGAATGGGGGCTTAGCTGCCCCATAGCATGTGGGATCTTTAGCTCCCCAACCAGGGATCAAACTCAAATCCCCTGCTTTGAAAGGCAGATTCTTAACCACCGGACCACCAAGCAGTTTCCAAGCTGAGAATTCTTGATGAGATTCTTGTGCATGTGTATATTTTGTGAAGCATTGATTGCTATATTCTCAACTGCTGTTTGAGGATAGTCATATATATAATGGAGAAGGCAATGGTACGCCACTCCAGTGCTCTTTTGCCTGGAAAATCCCATGGATGGAGGAGCCTGGCAGGCTTCAGGCCATGGGGTCGCTAAGAGTCAGATACGACTGAGCGATTTCACTTTCACTTTTCACTTTCGTGCACTGGAGAAGAAAGTGGCAATCCACTCCAGTGTTCTTGCCTGGAGAATCCCAGGGATGGTGGAGCCTGGTGGGCTGCCATTTATGAGTCGGACACGACTGAAGAGACTTAGCAGCACCAGCACCAGCAGCAGCAGCATATATATATAAGGGCTTTGAAGTTAGAGACAGTGTTTCTCCTGGCATGTTTCCAAACCAGGATTATAAAGATATCATATCCCTTCAGACCAAAGATTGGAGAGAGTTACAGTTACCCCCTTTTAAGATGGGGGTTTCCTATGCACAGTGTTTTTCACCTGTGATACAAACACACTGTGCGTGCAGCAACTACTTGGGTTCCCCTCAGCATCTCCTATCATGGGAATTGGGGGACAAGAAAAAACAGATGAAAACATGAAATTCATACTGTCTTTCATGTTGTTGCCTTTGAGCCAGGAGTCACAAGTATTCTACTATCATCTGTGAAACTGTGGCAAGATAAATTGTGACTTTGCATTAAGGTAAAAATCTCATATCATCTACAATTCTTGCTAGTTGATTTCAAAGAACTGCCTTTTCTTTTTTTTTTTTTTTTCACAAGAGTACATCTAGATACAATACATGGACTCCTATTATGACGAATGATCAAACTTTTTATTTATTTTGCTAACAAAACAAAGTGAAAGTGAAGTTGCTCAGTCGTGTCCGACTCTGCGACACCATGGACTATAGCCTACCAGGCTCCTCCCTCCATGGGATTCTCTAGGCAAGAGTACTGGAAGGGGTTGCCATTTCCTTCTCCAGGGGACCTTCCTGACCCAGGGATCAAACCCAGGTCTCCAGCATTCCAGGCAGACACTTTAACCTCTGAGCCACCTGCTAACAAAGAATCTAGGCAAATATTAAAACTGTGTAGTCATAAAAATGATGGAGATTCACACATATAAATGCAAATACTTACTTTAAAAAATTTGTATAAATAACATCTTTAAAAGAAATGATTTATGATCAGTGTGTGTGCAAAGCCATATACATGTATACACATACACCACAAATATACACACACACACACACGTGGAAAATAAGCAATTTGAGAGAATATGTATTTTTTAAATATTTGCAGGTTTTAAGAAAAAGTATTGCTTCATAATTGAATTTAGTTTTATGTTAAGGAAATGACAAATGTTTCGTTGCCAAGATTTCAATGTAAAGAACTAGCCTAAGAATGCAATAAAAAAAAAGAAAACACTGTAAGTGAAGTGTTAGCACAAGTATATCTGCAATAATACAAAACTGTATGACATCTCTTTATATCTCATAGTTAAAATATCACACATAATTTAATATGATTCTGTCAAGTGTCAGCTGATGTTAGTATTGGATTATGGGTGATTTTTCCTCAATTTTAAAGTATTTCCATTATTCTTTTATATCATTTATTTTAATAGAAGCAAAAAACATAAAAACTACTACCTCCTGAAAGCCTAGAACACCATAAATACATATTTTTATAACTTATAAAGCAATTAAAAATAATCATTTTGCTAATTAATTTGCTTGTTATATAAGTAGGCAGAGAGAGAACTGATTGCTCCTTGTATCTTCCTAGAAGTATTCAAGAGTAATAGATTCAAATAGGATGAAACAATTACGAACTTCTGTGAAAAAAAAGTAGGTTTACTAATGGAGATTATATGTTTCTGTCTCTAATTTTCTCAAATATAATCTGAGTAAGTTTGTGCTATCAAAAAAAGTGATACCCTACAGTGCAAATTATTTTTCACCTCCTCAGACTGGATGAGAGAAAGTCATATATGTCTGCCTACATGTAGAATGTATAATCAAAAGAGATAGAACAGACTGAAGTCACTTACCTTAATCAACAAATACAGCATGTGCATATTTTTATTTCACATTATTAGAAATTAAAATTTATTTTATTGAGGCTAGACAATTTAGACTAAAAAAATAAGAATAAAGGTGGAAGACTGCCATTAATTTTTCCCAACTTTATTAAGGTATAATTGACAAATAAAAATTGCATATGTTTAAGGTATACAATGCAATGATTTGATATACCTATGTATTTTGAAATGGTTAACATGGTCAAGGTAATTAATACATCTATAACCTCATATAGCCCCCAATTGTTTACTATTTTTCATGTGTACATGGTGAGAACACATGAGATACACACCTTAAACAAATTTCAAGCATAAAAATAACTATTATTACTATTTTTATTTCATATTGGAATATATATATATTTAATATGCATTTTTACTTTTAAAAAGTATATTAGAATATAATCAGTTATTCATGTGTTAGTTTCAGGCAGACAGCAAAGGGACTCGGCCATATATATGCATGTATCCATTCTTCTCTAAACGCCCTCCCACCCAGGCTGCCACATAACATTAAGCAGAGTTCTCCATGCTATACAGTAGGTCATTGTTGGTTACTATTTTAATTATATCAGTGTGTAAATATCCACCCCAAACTCCCTAAGTCTCCCTTCCCCCATTTTCCAACACTCCCCACCCCCGCCTCCACCACAACAATAAGCTCATTTTCTAAGTCTGTGAGTCTGTTTCTGTTTGTAAATAGGTTCGTTTGTATCATTTCTGAAAACAGTATTATTAATGATAGTAATCATCTTGTACTTTAGATCCCAAGAAGTTATTCATCTTATAATTGACATTTGAATTTGAAAGCAAGTTTTCTCTCTATGCTATAAGTAGCAAACTCCAATTTATCATAGACAGTTCCTTAGTTTTAGAAATTTATCAGAATGGGTCCTTCAGTTAACCAAATATAAGTTAATATACTCCCATCAACTATGAATTTATCATTAATATAAACTTAAAAGTTCATTTTGAGGGATGAAAATTATAAATTAGACAAATTACAAAGACATTCCATGAGAAATCCTGCTGCTGCTGCTGCTGCTGCTAAATCGCTTCAGTCGTGTCCGACTCTGTGCAACCCCATAGATGGCAGCCCACCAGGCTCCTCTCTCTGTCCCTGGGATTCTCCAGGCAAATCCTGGAACACTGCTATTTTCTAAATGCAAAATTTTTATTCTTAGAATATGTATTTGAAAATGTATCTTTCCTAATTTAATAAGTATGAATTTATTTTCTCAAAATATCTTTCCTTTGTTTCTAACTACAGCATTGTACAAAACTTCACCAATAACTCAAAATTATTGTATTCAAAACTGATGAAAGGGTAAGTGTTACTCGCTCAGTCGTGTCTGATTCTTTGCTACCCCATGGACAGTAGCCTACCAGGTTCCTCGTCCATAGAATTCTCCATGCAAGAATACTGGAGGGGGTAGTCATTACTTTCTCCAGGAAATCTTCCTGACCCAGGGATCAAACCTGAGTCTCCTTCATTACAGGTGAATTCTTTACTGTCTGAGCCACCAGGGAAGCCCTCACAACTGATAACTAACCACAAAATGATCACACCCTCTATGTAGGAGAAAGATAAAATTACTTTCTCTTTGGTTAAATGGTTAACATGTGAAATGTGGAGAACACTTTTTGCAAGCATGAAACCCTTTATCCTTTTTCTGAATAAGGGCATTTCGAGTCATGGGATAATTATAGCAAACTGGTCTTTATAGACAGATTCATTATAAGCTGATCTGAGACTTCCAAACTAAAATTTAAGTGTGTATGTGTGTGTGTGCATGCATGTGTGTGTGTGTGTACATTTTGAATTAGCTTGCTTGGTTCTGTCAAGTCTCTATTTCTTTATCCTGCTTTAGAGCTTTGGATCTGTTCTTTTTTTCCAGATAATTATTTTTTATAATTTGTGAATAACAAAAAGTTTATGAATATATTTGGTTAGCAAATTACATTCAGTTGCCTAGAATATAGCAAATAGTTAGCTTATTTAAAAAATAATCTACCTCTAGAATAAAGAAATCAGTGATGACATACGTTTCCTGAGCACAGGGGTATATACCTTTAAAACAAATCTCTTTGGAGATATTCAGTTTAATAAAACCTCTGCTGACTGCTTACACTGTAGGTGAGGACAGCACTTTCTGTATGACATCTCATTTTAGACTCATTTGCAGTGGGAATCCCACCTGCTAAGCTGCCCTCTAGAATCCTTGACCCTTTACTGAACTCCAGTGAGTTACTACTGTCAAATGCCTATTGCTATTTAGAACAAAGCATTCAAAGAGCCCTAGTATGGATCAAGAGAACTCAAAATAAAATTATATTGGAAGTAAGCTGAAACAATGCAAAACAGCAATTTGATTTTAATAGAGAATGTTGTTAGAGAAATTATATTAATTCTGTAATTACAGAGTAACGTCATCAATATATTATTTTGTGCTTTAAAAGTAAAATCTCAATTATAACATTCACAAAAGCAAAGTGAGCCACTCTAATAGCATTAGGAAGATAAAAACAGTCATTTTAGTTTGACCTTCTGTTAACTAAACATTCTCAGACCTGAGAGTCCTGCTCAGCAAATGTCCTTGCTCAGTGATTTAGCACTCTTAAGAGCTATGTGACTAGACTATTGCTCATTATAAGACTCCCTAATTTGTTCCAAATTATCACAATTAAGGAAGGAGCTTTAAAGCATCCATCATTACACAAAAGCTGCATTTGGTTTCATAGTATTCTGCTTTGGCACTTTAAAATTAGATAGTTTTAGGGTACTCTATTTCCTCTGAAAAATTAAACTATAGTAATGGGTCAACAATTGCAAAACTATATTTAAGATATTATTCTACTGTTGGGTTATTAGGGCATTGTAGTTTTGTCACAAAATTCAACCAGGATTAAAATTAATATTTTCAGTTTTTCANCTCATAGCAATGCTATTCACTACAGCCAAGACCTGGAAGCAACCTCCATGTTCATTAACAGATGAATAGATCAAGAATATGTGGTGCATATATACAATGGGCTATTACTTAACCACAAGAAAAAACAAAAACAAAACAAGGCCATTTGCAGCAGCATGAATGCAACTAGAGACTATCAGACTCAGGGAAGTTAGTCAGAAAGAAAAGTATCATATCACTCATATATGGAAACTAATATATGACACAAATTAAACTATCTATGTAGCATAAAACAGACTCACAGACATAGATAACAGACGTGTGGTTGCCATGGTGGGGGTTGGGGAGGGATGGATTGGGAGTCTGAAGTTAGCAGATGTAAATTATTACATACAGAAGGGATAAACAGCAAGGTTCTACTATATAGCACAGGTAACTATATTCAACAGTCTGAGATAACCATAGTGGAAAATAATATAAAAAAGAATATATATATATATGCATATATATATATGTCTGAGTTATTTTGCTGTACAGCAGAAATTAATACATTGTAAATCAATGATACTTAAACAAATGATAAACAATAGCTCCTTAGCATTGTGTGATTAATGGATTTATTGTTTTTAATCTACTTATGTTTTCTTCTATCTCCAAATCACTATTAATGTTCATTAATTTAATAATTTAAACACTTTAAAATATTCAAAATAGTTTACATTTTACTTTTTCTAGCTATATTGTTGGCAAGTATAAAAACAAAAATGCTGTGTTTAGGTATGAAAAGTATCAATCTATGATTGTTTATACTCATAAAAAGTTAGGCATTTTACATTTTAGTGACTTATTTTATGTTTATGCCACATTTACATTCATATATTTTCCACTTCATGGATCACAGCCTTGTCATGGTGAAGGGCCTTGCATAACTCAAGGAAGCTATGAGCCATACCGTGTGGAGCCATCCAAGACAGACGAGTCATAGTGGAGAGTTCTGGCAAAACATGGTACACTGGAGGAGGGAATGCCATACCACTCCAGTGTTCTTGCCAGGAGAATCTTGTGACTAGTATAAAAATGCAAAAAGATATGACACTAGAAAATGAGCCCCAGCCCCCAGGTTGGAAGGTGTCCAAAATGCTACTGGGGAAGAGCGAAGGGCAATTACTAAGCTCCACAGAGAAGTGGCTGGGCCAAAGCAGAAATGACAGTTGTGGATGTGTCTTGTGGTGAAAGTAAAGTACAATGCTGTAAAGAAAATACTGTATAGGAACCTAGAATGTTAGGTCTATGAATCAAGGTAAATTCGACGTGGTCAAGCAGGAGATGGCAAGAGTGAACTTCCAAATCTTAGGAATTAGTGAAGTGAAATGGATGGGAATAGACAAATTTAATTCAGATGACCATTATATCTACTACTGTGGAAAAGAATCCCTTAGTAGAAATGGAGTAGCCCTCATAGTCAACAAGAGTCCAAAATGCAGTACTTGGATGCAATCTCAAAAACCACAGAATGATCTTGTTTCTTTTCCAGGGCAAACAAGGTAATTCAAGTCTTTGCCTCAACCACTAATGCCACAGACAATGAAGTTGAATGGTTTTATGAAGGCCTACAGGATTTTCTAAAACTAACACCAAAAAAAGATGTCCTTTTCATCACAGGGGACTGGAATGCAAAGGTAGGAAATTAAGATCTTTGTGGCCCAGGGATCAAACCCACATCTCCTGCATTCCACACAGATTCTTTATGGATTAAGGCATCAGGGAAGGCTACTTAATGTATGATACTGGGAAAATTAAGCAAACCTCAGTTTTCTTATCTGTAAAATGGGAACAATTAAATAATCTAATATATAATTGTGTGTGTGTGTGTTTCTGTTTGAGAGAGAGAGAACAGATTGGTTTATTAGTAGTGGTTATCTAGAGAAACATAATCAGTAAAAGGTATGCATATATACATAGGGAGAGATTTATTTTAGGTAATTAACTATTTAATTATGGGGACTTGGTAAGTATAAAGTCTGATGGGGCAGTGGAGGGGTAAGAGGGTGGTGTAGAGACCAGTAGACTGGAAACTCAGGAAAGTCCAAAGGTAATTTACCTGGAGACTCAGAGTCAATACTGGAGCTGAAGTTGTTTTTTCATTTCTTTAATATTTTTTAATTGGAGGATAATTACTTTACTATGTTGTGCTGATTTCTGCCATCAACTATACATATATCCCCTCCCTTTTGAGCCTCCCTCTTCCCTCCCATACCAACCTTATAGGTCCCCACAGAGCACCAGGCTGGGCTCCCTGTGTTATGTAGCAGCTTCTTAGTAGCTATATATTTTATATATGATAGTGTATATACGTCAGTACTACTTTCTCAATTAGTCTTACACTCTCTTTCCCCCTCTGTGTCCACAAGTCCATTCCCTACATCTGCATCTCCATTCCTTCCATGCAAATAGGTTCATCAATACTATTTTTCTAGATTACATATATATATATATATGTGTGTGTGTGTGTGTAAATATACAATGTCCATCAGTGGATGAATGGATACCGAAGATGTGGTACATATATACAGTGGATATTACTCAGCCATAAAAAGGAATAAATTTCAGCTATAGTCAACACAGAGTGAATTCAGAAAGAGAAAAATAAATATTGTATCACATCAGTTCATGGCAAACAGACGGGGAAACAGTGGAAATAGTGACAGACTTTATTTTAATGGACACCAAAATCACTGCAGATGGTGATGGCAGCCATGAAATTAAAAGATGCTTGTTCCTTGGAAGAAAAGTCATGATCAACCTAGACAGTATATTAAAAACAAAGACATTACTTTGCCAACAAAGGTCCACCTAATCAAGGCTATGGTTTTTCTAGTAGTCATGTATGGATGTGAGAGTTGGACTATATAGAAAGCTGAGCACCAAAGCTGATGCTTTTGAACTGTGGTGTTGGAGAAGACTCTTTAGAGTCCCTTGGACTACAAGGAGATCCAACCAGTTCATCCTAAGAAAATCAGTTCTGAATATTCATCAGAAGGACCGATGCTGAAGCTGAAACTCCAATACTTTGGCCACCTTATGTGAAGAACTGACTTATCTGAAAAGACCCTGATGCTGGGAAAGATTGAAGGCAGGAGGAGAAGGGGATGACAGAGAATGAGATGGTTGGATGGTATCACCAACTCAATGGACATGAGTTTGGGTAAACTCCAGGAGTTGGTAATGGAGAGGGAGGCCTGGTGTGCTCCAGTACATGGGGTCGCAAACAGCTGGACACCACTGAGCGACTGAACTGAACAGAACCAGGTAGTTGAAACCTGAAGAGAGGCCTCTGACAAGATTCTCTCTTGCTCAGAGGAGGATGGGAATTTGTTCACGATATTCAGGATTTTAAACAGCTAGAAGAGGCCTATCCACATATGTAGAGCAATCTGCTTTACTCAAAGCCCAACAATTTATGTGTTCAATTAGTTCAGTTCAGTCACTCAGTCATGTCCTACTTTTGTGACCCCATGGAATGTAGCAGGTCAGGCCTCCCTGTTCATTACCAGCTCCAGGAGTTCACTCAAAGTCCTGTCCATTGAGTCGGTGATGCCATTCAACAATCTCATCCTCTGTTGTCCCCTTTGCCTCCCATCTTCAGTCTTTCCCAGCATCAGGGTCTTTTCAAATGAGTGAGTTCTTCATATCAGGTGGTCAAAGTATTGGAGTTTCAGCTTCAGCATCAGTCCTTCCACAGAATATTCGGGACTGATTTCCTTTAGGATGGACTGGTTGGATCTCCTTGCTATCCAAGAGACTCTCAAGAGTCTTCTCCACCACAGTTCAAAAGCATCAGTTCTCTGCTCAGCTTTCTACATGGTCCAAATCTCACTTCCATACGTGACTCCTGAAGAAACCCTAGCTTAGACAAGACAGACTTTTGTTGGCAAAGTAATGTCTCTGTTTTTCAATATGCTATCTAGGTTGGTGACAGCTTTTCTTCCAAGGAGCAAGCATCTTTTAATTTCATGGCTGCAGTCACCAGCTGCAGTGATTTTGGAGCCCCCAAAATAAAGTCTGTCACTGTTCCCACTGTTTCCCCATCTATTTCCCATGAAGTGATGGGACCATATACCATGATCTTAGTTTTCTGAATGCTGGGTTTTAAGCCAACTTTTTCACTATCCTCTTTCAATTTTATCAAGAGGCTTTTTAGTCTTTCTTTGCTTTCTGTCATAAGGGTGGTATCATCTGCATATATGAGGTTATTGATATTTCTCCCGGCAATCTTGATTCCAGTTTGTGTTTCATCCAGCCTAGCATTTTGCATGATGTAACTGGAAAGACTCTGATGCTGAGAGGGATTGAGGATAGGAGGAGAAGGGGAAGACAGAGGATAAGATGGCTGGGTGGCATCACTGACTCGATGGACGTGAATCTGAGTGAACTCTGGGAGTTGATGATGGACAGGGAGGCCTGGCATGCTGCGATTCATGGGGTCGCAAAGAGTCGGACACGACTCAATGACTGAACTAAACTGAACTGAACTCTGTGTAAAAGTTAAACAAGCAAGATGATGGGTGCCACTTGCCGGGGTCCAGCCCCGGTGGATCCAGGGTAATTCGAAGGGGAGATGGAATAGGCGTCATAGGAAAAAACTTATTTAATTACAGATATAGAGGGAGATTAGAAAGAAATAGCATAGTAGGAAGATTAGCGGAGAAAAAGAGGCTGAATAACTTGGTTTACGTGGGATGCCAATAAAATTCCAAGACAAGGAATTTGCACCATCTACGTTGGGCCACCAGCGCCATTTGAATATTGGAAGGTGCCCCTCCTTGGGCTCCTTCTCACATGGAACTTAAAAGCTGGAGCAAGTAAGTAGATGTGGCAAGCACCCATGCTCCAGATGGGAATTCAGCCAGAAAAATGGGGAGCAAGAAAGAAACGACATGGGGGAATCAGTCTTTCCAGAAACTGATCCGATTTCTTTATTTTTTAGGTTTGCTTATATACCTTTTGTTATACATAAGGATGAATACAGAATCACTCGGGGGTCAGCAGTTCTGACCTTTATCAAAATCAGGTGCTTCACATAAATGTATAAAAAAAGGTCTTAGGGGTTTTACATCATCTTCTGGCCATGAGGCCTGCTGACATTTTATGATCCTTTCTTTCTGATAACCAAAAAACTTATTTTTTCCAAGGGTGTTTTTTCTTAAACCAGGCACCACCCTCTGAAGGTACCAGATAAAGTTGCATTCCTATAGAGTGAAGGTGTAGTGGGTTACAACTAAGAAAGGAATTTATTTAACCTAAGGTTAACATGATTAATCTTAAAGGTTAATACTTATTTCTCCTATATGCTAGTTATATTCATTATAAGGGTAGGGAATATGGAGATTTAGCAGCAAACATCAGCCCAACAAATGAAAACCCTTCACCAATGTTCCCCTTAAGATCTATTTAGTCTTAAGATAGTGATAGTTACATTTTTATATAGCAAGGACACAATGATTTATAACAAAGTACAGTGATCTATAACAAAACAGAAAATTCATTAACTCAAAAAGTCTAATATTGCTAACATCAAAAACTACTTTATTTCCTTTTCTATATTCCAAATACATTAATATATTCTCAGGTGCCTAAGGATATGTAGGCCTGGTGGCAATCATTGACTCAACAATGAGAAAAGCCCTATGCTAATTAAGACTTTCAAAATACTCCAAACTCTCTGTGCTGTTTATGGTTGAAAGGTTGTAAACAATCATGTGCCTAGTGGCAGGAGTATGGATAATCCTGTCACACAAACTAGTCTGCCAGCAGAGAGGTTTGACCTGAGACACCCTTGTCACACCCAGGGCAGGGAATATGGAGACTTAGTGGCAATTATTGGCACAACAAATGAAAAACCCTTCACCAATATAATTCCTAACCACCCCACTATACTAATAATTTCTAACTTCCCAAAAGAATCTGCCTTTAGTAAGTCTAAATCATCTCGTGCCTTTCACGATTGGGAGGCTGTCAACAATCACATGTGGCCTGACGACCTGTACCGGGAGGCTAGATAACCTTCAGAGGAGTTTGTAAGTTGAAACTCTTGTCACGCCCAGGAATTTTTATTGACTTGGAGCTGTAGGTTAACTCCTTCTCCAAGAGAGGTAATGGGGGTCAGCCCCTCATAAAGTCAGAGGTATAGGTGAGAGCATAAAAGAGTAAAGTAGGCAGACCCTGGTTTTGAGGGTAGATGCTCAGGAACAGGGGGTTTCCTGAGGCTCGATCCCGCCTTTGCGTAATGCCGAGCCTCCTTTCTCATGACCTTTGCCAAGGGCGGAGTTCCTCACGCTGGCTCCCAGCAATGTACTCCTTTCCCAATTTAGAACCAGTCCATTGTTCCATGTCTGGTTCTAACTGTTGCTTCTTGACCTGTATACAGATTTCTAAGGACGTAGGTCAGGTGGTCTGGTATTCCCATCCCTATCAAAATTTTCCACAGTTTGTTGTGATCCACACAGTCAAAGGCTTTGGCATAGTCAATAAGGCAGAAGTAGATGTTTTCCTGGAACTCTTTTGCTTTTTCCATGATCCAGAGGATGTTGGCAATATGATCTCTGGTTCTTCTGCCTTTTCTAAATCCAGCTTGAACATATGGAAGTTCGTGATTCATGTACTGTTGAAGCCTGGCTTGGAGAATTTTGAGCATTATTTTGCTAGTGTGTGAGATGAGTGCAATTGTGTGGTAGTTTGAGCATTCTTTGGCATTGCCTTTCTTTGGAATTGGAATGAAAACTGACCTTTTCCAGTCCTGTGGCCACTGCTGAGTTTTCCAAATGTGATGGCATATTGAGTTCAGCACTTTCACAACATCATCTTTTAGGATTTGAAATGCTCAACTGGAATTTCATCACCTCCACTAGCTTTGTTCATAGTGATGCTTCTTAAGGCCCACTTGATTTGACATTTCAGGATGTCTAACTCTGGGTGAGTGATCACACCATTGTGGTTATCTGGTTTGTGAAGATCTTTTCTTTGTATAGTTATTCTGTGTATTCTTGCCACCTTTTCTTAATATCTTTTGCTTCTGTTAGCTCCAAACCATTTCTGTCCTTTATTATGCCCAACTTTGCATGATACGTTCCCTTGGTATCTCTAGTTTTCTTGAAGACATCTCAGAAACGTCATTACAGAAATATCCATAATAATATTTCATCACACACCTGGGCATTCTGGCTAAGCCAAGTTGACTCCTAAAATTAGCCATCACAGTTTATGTGTAGCATGATACCTAGTACATAAATGTAGATATTATTAATATTAACTTGTCAGATTAACTTGATAATTAGCTTTATAGTTGTCCTACTTCAGTAACAATAGCAAACTACATAGAACTATTTTACAAGCACAAGAGCTAAAAAGACAGAAGAATATGTAATCTCAAGGAAAGAAAAAGAAGAACAAGAAAGGAAGTAATAAAAATTTATGGAAAAAGTATAATATAATCCTTTTAACTTTTGTCTAAATTTTGTTAAGTTTAAAATTCAGTAGTGTAAAAAGTCTCTCCTTGGACTTGTTTCACACTCTAAATGTTTCTCATAAAAAATGTTTTCTTATTCACTGTCAAAAAATAAGGTACAGTAAGAGTTAATTTACCAAACAATGGTAGTAGAACATGAATTACATTTAGTTTATCCTGCGAAGTTTTGTGTTATAATTGGAGAAGGAAATTGCAACCGACTCCAGTATTCTTGCCTGGAAAAATCCCATGGATAGATGACCGTGGCAGGCTACAGTCCATGGGGTCACGAAGAGTCGGACACGACTGAACCACTTCACTTGTATTATAAGAGCTCTGCCTGAGACTTACAGATCAGCAGCTATGCGTGTGTGCATGCTCAGTAGCTTCAGTTGAGTCTGACTCTTTGCGACCCCATGGACTGTAGTCTGCCAGGTGCTTCAGTCCATGGGATTTTCGCTGCAAGAATACTGCAGTGGGTTGCCATGCCCTCTTCCAGGGGGTCTTAGTGACTCAAGAATCAAATCCGTGTCTCCTGCAATGCAGGTGGATTCTTTCTCACTGAGCCACCAGGCAAGCCCTTTCAGCAGCTGTGCCTGCTCATCAATTTAGTGTTTTCCAGAATGCTAAACAAAAAAGATCTTTTGAAGAGAGGCTACCTTCCCCATAGCACATTTGAGCTTTTAATGTGCTACCTACACTTCTGCTAGTTATTTGAGGCTGAGATCCTCTTGCTCAGGATATTATAAAATGTGCCTACAGTGTTTATTTCTGAAATATTTACATGTGGAAATGTATGTCCTTTAGACAGGTGGCTCTCAAATTATGTTGCAAAACTGTCTTCCTGCAATTTCTCTTCATGATCACTGTGAGAAGAAAATATTTTTAGGATTAGAAGTTTTTATGCTCTATACATATCCTTGTTTACCAATGCATGTCCTCTACTAGACTTCTAAGGAGTGGTTTACAAGAGGTAAATTTTCTAAGTATATATATGCGAAACTTTTATTCTGTTCTCACGCATCTTTCATAGCTTCCTGTGCTGTTGAGAATTCCAATGCAATTCACATTTTTTCTTCCATTGCCCTCTGTGTTTGTTTTCCCTCCTCCACCCCTGCTGAAATATTAATACTTATAGAATTTCCTCATTATGTCAAATGTTCTGATATTCTTGATGAAATTTCATGGGATGTGTTTTTTTTCCTGCAGCTTTCTGAGTTTATGATAGGAGTTATCAATCTGGAAAACCATGACTCTCTGACGTGGAAACTTTTCTTGTATTATCATAATAATCATTTTTATCTTTTTTTTCCTATTTGTCATTTTTTCCATAAATTCTACTGTTACAATGCAGATAGATGTCTTGCTTCTTAAACTGAGCCTACCAGACATGTTTTGTTCATCATCCTCATATTTTATTTGAATATCTTGGAAAATTTCTATTTTAGTCTATAGTCCTGCTACCATTAATAAACATCCTTTAGTTTCAGTCATGAATTTTCATGGGGTTTGGGGGAAAAGAAAAAAATGAAGATCCACATCAGTTCAGTTCAGTTCAGTTGCTCAGTCGTGTCCAACTCTTTGTAACCCCATGAACTGCAGCACGCCAGGCCTCCTTGTCCATCACCAACTCCTGGAGTTCACTCAGACTCACATCCATCGAGTCAGTGATGCCATCCAGCCATCTCATCCTCTGTCGTCCCCTTCTCCTCCTGCCCCCAGTCCCTCCCAGCATCAGAGTCTTTTCCAATGAGTCAACTCTTCACATGAGGTGGCCAAAGTACTGGAGTTTCAGCATCAGCATCATTCCTTCCAAAGAAATCCCAGGGCTGATCTCCTTTAGAATGGACTGGTTGGATCTCCTTGCACATAGCATATGCCTAAATATAAAATATTATGTCATGCTAACATACCATGAATATGAATTCTCTGGTGGTCCTGTTAGGACTTGGAGTTCTCATTCCTAGGAGCCTAAGTTCAATTACTGGTTAGGGAAATAAGATCTTGTAAGATATGTGGCATGACCAAGAATAATAACAATAATAACATATCATGAAAAATATATTATATCCTCCTACCTTAATTAAAAATACCTTCATAAAACCCTTATGGACAGTGCTTGGGGCTGGTGCATGGGGAGGACCCAGAGAGATGTTATGGGGTGGGAGGTGGGAGGGGATTCATGTTTGGGAATGCATGTACACTCGTGGTGTATTCATGTCAATGTATGGCAAAACCAATACAGTATTGTAAAGTAAACTTAAAATGTAAAATTAAAAAATAAGTAAATAAAATTTTAAATTCTCAAGCTCCTTAGAGGTCCATGCCAAGATACAATGGTGAAGAGGGATAACCATATTCCTCTCCACAATTTGACCCTTCCTCTTCACAAACCTGCCTCAACACATGTACAGAAACATCTCTACCACCACATCCAAGTTCAAATTATATACTTAAAAACAGCTGCCTTTGGCAAACCTTGGACCTTGAGAAATATATACCAGTAGGATAGTCCTTACTCAGGTGAAATCTAAGGTCTGGAAAGGAGTCCCATAGCCATTTGTGCAGGGAATTTCAGGGATGTTTGAAGTGGAGTCTTGGCATATGGATAGCATAACTTTGCTCATTGAAAAGCTTCATCTGGTGGGGAGAATTATGGCCAATTAAATTGGAGATACCAAGGAAATATTTAATGCAAAGATGGGCTCAGTAATGGACAGAAATGGTATGGACCTAACAGAAGCAGAAGGTATTAAGAAGAGGTAGCAAGAATACACAGAAGAACTGTACAAAAAAGATCTTCACGACCCAGATAATCATGATGGTGTGATCACTCACACTCACCTAGAGCCAGACATTCTGCAATGTGAAGTCAAGTGTGCCTTAGGAAGCATCACTATGAACAAAGCTAGTGGAGGTGATGGAATTCCAGTTGAACTATTTCAAATCCTAAAAGATGATGCTGTGAAAGTGCTGCACTCAATATGTCAGCAAATTTGGAAAACTCAGCAGTGGCCACGGGACTGGAAAAGCTCAGTTTTCGTTCCAATTCCAAAGAAAGGCAATGGCAAAGAATGCTCAAACTATCACACAATTGCATTCATCTCACACGCTAGTAAAGTAATGCTCAAAATTCTCCAAGCCAGGCTTCAGCAATATGTAAACTTTGAACATCCAGATATTCAAGCTGGTTTTAGAAAAGTCAGAGGAACCAGAGATCAAATTGCCAACATCCGCTAGATCATTGAAAAAGCGAGGGAGTTCCAGAAAAACATCTATTTCTGCTTTATCGACTATGCCAAAGCCTTTGACTGTCTAGATTACAATAAACTGTGGAAAATTCTGAAAGAGATGGGAATACCAGACTATCTGACCTGCCTCTTGAGAAACCTGTATGCAGGTCAGGAAGCAACAGTTAGAACTGGACATGGAACAACAGACTGGTTCCAAATAGGAAAAACAGTATATCAAGGCTGTAAACTGTCACTCTGCTTATTTAACTTATATGCAGAGTACATCATGAGAAATACTGGACTGGAAGAAGCACAAGCTGGAATCAAGATTGCCAGGAGAAATATCAGTAACCTCAGATATTCAGATGACACCACCCTTATGGCAGAAAGTGAAAAAGAACTAAAGAGTTTCTTGATGAAATTGAAAGAGGAGAGTGAAAATGTTGGCTTAAAGCTCAACATTCAGAAAACTAAGATAATGGCATCCATTCCCATTACTCATGGCAGATAGATGGGGAAACAGTGGCTGATTATTTTTCTATGCTCCAAAATCACTACAGGTGGTGACTGCAGCCATGAAATGAAAAGATGCTTACTCCTTGGGAGGAAAGTTATGACCAACCTAGACACCATATTAAAGAGCAGAGACATTAGTTTGTCAACAAAGGTCTGTCTAGTCAAGGCAATGGTTTTTCC
Source organism: Redunca redunca (assembly GCA_006410935.1). NCBI lineage: Eukaryota > Metazoa > Chordata > Mammalia > Artiodactyla > Bovidae > Redunca > Redunca redunca. The sequence goes on from SJYQ01001240.1 coordinate 437,574, forward strand.
AGTAGTCGAGTATGGATGTGAGAGTTGGACTATAAAGAAAGCTGAGCACCAAAAAATTGATGCTTTTGGACTGTAGTGTTGAAGAAGACTCTTGAGAGTCCCTTGGACTGCTAGAAGATCCAAACAGTCTATTCTAAAGGAGATTAGTCCTGGGTGTTCCCCTGGAAGGAATGATGTTGAAGCTGAATCTCTAATACTTTGGCCACCTGATGTGAAGAACTAACTCATTTGAAAAAACCCTGATGCTGGGAAAGATTGAGAGTAGGAGGAGAAGGGGATAACAGAGGATGAGGTGGTTGGATGGCATCACTGACTCGGTGGACATAAGTTTGGGTAAACTCTGGGAGTTGGTGATGAACAGGGAGGCCTGGCATGCTGCGGTTCATGGGGTCACAAAGAGCTGGACACGACTGAGCAACTGAACTGAACTGAAAGCCAAAACAACCCCAGTGTAGGAGATGTAGGTTTAATCCATGGGTTGGTAAGATTCCCTGGGGTAGGGAATGCCACCTAGTCCTGTAATCCTGCCTGGAGAATCCCATGGACAGAGGATCCTGGTGGGCTACAGTTGATGGGTCTCTAAGAGTTGGCCATGACTGAGTGACTGAGACATGCACACAAAGCCAGAACGGGGTCTTCTAAAATATGGGGTCAGGGAAGACATACTTCTTGTCTTATTCTAAAATGCGCTACTGGTTTGATCTAAAATCTAATTTTTAAAAGTTCTTCACTCTATGATTTTTTTTTTTTGACCAAGATATCTTAGTTCACCTCAGTGTCCCTGAAAGCATATTGAGAAAAATAAAACTTTGTTCTACTACTTTGTTAGGAAATGCAACCCTATGGAGCAAGAATTTAAAAAAAAAAAAGAATGAGATAGAATGGAAGAAGAGCTAATGCAATATTCAGTCAGTTCAGTTCAGTCACTCAGTCGTGTCCGACTCTTTGCAACCCCATGAATTGCAGCACGCCAGGCCTCCCTGTCCATCACCAACTCCCGGAGTTCACTCAGACTCGCGTCCATTGAGTCAGTGATGCCATCCAGCCATCTCATCCTCTGTCGTCCCCTTCTCCTCCTGCCCCCAATCCCTCCCAGCATCAGAGTCTTTTCCAATGAGTCAACTCTTCGCATGAGGTGGCCAAAATACTGGAGTTTCAGCTTTAACATCATTCCTTCCAAAGAAATCCCAGGGCTGATCTCCTTCAGAATGGACTGGTTGGATCTCCTTGCAGTCCAAGGGACTCTCAAGAGTCTTCTCCAACACCACAGTTCAAAAGCAACAATTCTTCGGTGCTCAGCCTTCTTCACAGTCCAACTCTCAAGGAATCATATTCAATTGACTGCTAAACTCAGAGGACTCTCCTTTGAAGAGTTTGGTGAATATTTAAGATGCAGGAGGATCAGTCCAGTAGGCAGAAAGGGGATGATATCCTTCTTTCTCATCTCTCATTTGTTGCTCTGCACACAACCCCATTAAGAGACTTCTATTAGAAATGGCTACCCATTACAGTATTCTGGCCTGGAGAATCCCATGGACTGGCAGTCCATGGGGTCACAAAGAGTCTTGCATGACTGAGCGACTAATACACACACATTAAGAGAAAATACAAGGTACACACATACACACAAAGAATTATTGATATGTTCACAAAATCCCTGTGTACATTAATGCTTACAGAAGTTTTTTTTTTGTTGTTTTTTTGTTTTTTGTTTTTTTTACAATTGCCCCAAACTGGAAAATACCTAGATGTTCTTCAATAAATGGGTGCTTAAAAAACAAACAAACGAACAAAACTGTGGTTAATCCATACCATGAAATACTCCTAACAAAAGGAATGGAACATTGTTACACACAATAGCAGAGAGCGACACTGAATGAAAAAAAGCAGCCTCAAAAGTTTGATAGTGTATGATTCTGATAGCACTTTTGAAATAACAAAATTATAAAAGTGGTGAACAGATCAGTGTGTATCAGGAGTTCAGTCAGGTGTGAGGGTGGGAGAGAAGTGGGTGCATCTATGAAAAGGTGATATGAAGGTTTCTTGATGTAAAGAAAAGTAAGTTTGTGGTATTGTAATTTAATAGTTTTCTAAAGTGTTACTATTAAAGAAGATGAGTAAAGGATGCACAGGGTCTCTCTGTATTACTTCTTACAACTGCTTGTGAATGTACAATTATCTCAATATAAAGAGTTCAATTTTAATAAAATTGTGTGTTAATACCTTCCCTTCCACTATTTTACTCTTCCTTTTAGTAGCGTTTCAGAAAAAAAGATAGCATATGCTCAATTTACCATCATTAGCCAAAAAGTCAGTATATTTATTTCTTCAAAATCCTGTTGGTTTATTTTTTTAGAAACTGTGCTGCACAAAGAGATACTTAGAAAAATGTAAAATTATTTTAATTTTTTGAAAATTTTATTATAATTGAATCTGCAGAGAACATAAAAATAATCCAAGTGATGTTTCTGTACACAAATTTTCAGTGAAGCCTGCCAAATTTGGCCAGCTGCTTGAATAGTTTATAAATCTAACTTCTGTGTGGTTTAGTCTAGCCCTTAGTCAAAACTGAATCAATCCCATCATACTTCACACCCAAAGATAACACTTTTTTTTGATTGATTTTAAAGAATTATTCCTGCATTTAAAATACCCTAAATTTCACTGGAAATTAGCAGTGTTAAACACATCCAATTCCTTTTACTCCTAATGATATGGCAATACAAACACATTTTTAAGCAAAAAAATTGGAGAAATTGTTAAAAATGTATTTTCTCTACATCACTGGATGGCTAGAAAATTCTCTTTATTATGTAAAATGTTAGAGAAATGTTTAAAATGAAAATTTATTTATTCTAAAGCTAATAGATATTAGCAAAAAGTATCCTGAACTCATATATTAAAGTTTTATTCATTCTTTACTTTTATTTAGATTTTGAGATTATATATGTAATATTTTTTCAGTAATAGATACATTCTCAAATCCTCTTTCATTAAATTCCAAATTGAAACA